>CM066328.1:67251150-67576150 GCA_033807585.1 Hydrophis major | reverse complement strand
TTTTGATATTGAATTAATGAATTGAAATATGAAGTGAGAACTCAAAGATCAGTGGAATAGATAATGATTTGATATTAAATTATAAGTTGGAAATGCAATTATGACTATGTATAAATGTTGTAATCTGGAATCACGTTGCTCACTTGAAGAGATATGTAAAAAATAAAAAAACTTTATTAAAAAAAAGAAGTACAATGTCTTAAATAAGGATAAGCAACTCAGCATTTATATATCTAAATTCCAGATTTTAAACTCCAGGCATTGGGCTGAAATGGACTTAGCATCATTGGCTCTACTTTATTCATTGTAGCCCTTACACAGTGGGAGGCAGGTGATACAAAGTTTACCTGATGGGTCTTTCTACCTTGGGATCCACTTGTTCTTGCCTTACCAATATCACACCTTACCACACCTCCCCTTCTATTTTATCATACTTCCTATCCAAATCTGTCCTTGTCATAAGAGAACAAGAAAGTATTCTGCCCTTCCTTTCACCTCCAATTCTTTATTAGCCTGAGCTGACAAGCACCTCTTCCACTCCCCAACCTCCTTTTGAAGAAAGAAAATTAGAAAGTAGGGACATTTCCATGTTTTGTTTTGTTTTTTATCAAGAACCTTCCCATTCCAGAACACTTTTTCTCATCCTCAGGAATCTTTTGTTCCTCTTACAAATGATACAAATGTCTCCTGCTCTCTCCTAAAAAGAATCTCTTTCCTCCTGTAAACTACTGGAAAGATGGTAACTTGGACTTGTGGAGACATTACCAATTTTCTGTTTGGATAGATCTTCTAATGAAATAAAAGATTTCAGGCTTTCCCTCCTATACTGAGAGGTCAAAATACATTCTACTTTCTTTCCAGAAAAAGGCATGCACGGCAAAAACACGCAAGATACAAGACAAGGTGGAGTGGGGGAGACATTCCAGGGCGATTAGGGGATTCTGGAAAACAGTTAGAAGCTATGGAAAAAAAGTCCACAGGATTGACTGAGAAGAAACCACAGCAGCTGGTCTTAGATCATTATGTACCAAGAAGAAATGGATGAAGGCCAGATGTGGGTTTCAGCAGAAGACAGACACTTGGAAGAGGCGTTAGCATAATGTGGTTGGTTCATTCAGAGTTGCTTGAGCAGTTTAAAAATTTATCGAGAACATGCAAGTAAAGCTTTGCGTTGAGAAGTAATTTTTAATAGGTACAAATAGATATAGATAGCCTAAAAGGGCAACATCTGATTCAAGGTTTGAACTGAATTACTCTATGTAAACTCAGCCAGTAAAAAGTTCAGGCAATTTACTTGCTGATGATTTAGATAACAATAGTATTAATGTAAAGTTTTGTCCTGTTTCCCTCCCCCCCCTTCAATCCAACTGTGGATGATAGGCAGAAGTGAGATTTTACATCTAATACTACATTAGACCTTTCCAAAAACATGCTATGAATTGTGGGTGTCTGGCAGAAAAGAATTAATTGGACAAATCCCTGGAAATGTCATGCTGTCTTGGAAAAGGATGGGAAGGCCTTCTCATACTGGAGGAAGCCATATCTATTAACAACCAGTAATACTCTGGTAAGACCTGAGGCTGCTAGTATTTAAGGAGCAACCTGAACTTGGCAATATTGCTACAGTAATGACAAACTGAGATGGCCTTTGTGGATTCTAGTTCTAGAATTCTTCTGATTCTCTCTTTTTTAGTTCTTTTAGATGCTGTTTGCTTGGGGCATCTGCTTATACCAGTAGTCCTTAGCTTATGACCACAATGGAGCCCAACATTTCTGTTATTAAGTGAGTTGTTAAGTGAGTTTTGCCCCATTTTATGACCTTTCTTGCCACAGTTATGTGAATCACTGCAATTGTTACATTAGTAACACGGTTAAGTGAAACTGGCTTCCCCAATGTCTTTGCTTGTCAGAAGAATGCAAAAAGTGATCACATGACTTTGGAACACCACAGCTGTCAAAAATATGAACCAGTTGCCAAGTGTTCGAATTTTTATCACAACCAATGCTGCAGTGGTTGTAAAGTGTGAAAAACGTCATAAGTCATTTTTTTTCAGTACTGTTGAAACTATGAAGGGTCACTAAATAAAAAGCTGTAACTGAGGACTCCCTGTATATGTATGAAAGGTGGGGTGATTTCACAACTATCAGTTGTAGATGAACAGCTGTGTTGTCCAAGAGTATTGCAAGATGTTGGGCATCAACAGTCAGTCATTTAACATAAATTTAAAAAGTCATAATTATGTTGCCATTTTCCAACACTGTTCTTCAGTCCTTATGCGCCAGAAGATATTAAAATGAGATATTGAAAATTCTGTATTTAAAATATGCACAATTGTTGAAAAATAAAAATGCCTATTTTTGCTCCCAAATACATTAATCATCCGAGACTAATCACTAGGGAGAGATGTTTTTGGGAAAGGTGGTATTAGAGCATGAAAGTGATAAAGACACATGAAGACTGCACACCCAACCCAAATCTTAAAAACTTATATTTAAAGTCATCAACCTTTAACTACAGCTTAGAAAAAAATCAACATTACATTTTTAAATAGTTGGGGACAAAACCCTGCTTTACTATATGGCTGCAGATCTGAAGACTCTGAATCTGAAATTAGTCATTACCAAATACAGAAAGCTAATGAAAAGCAGGCAGCAGAGAATGATGTCTTGCAGTGGTCAGGAGTGACTGAAGGCAATTATAGAATCCAAAGCAAGATAGCAGCAGAAGCTATGGATGGCAAAAAGGGAAGAGTTTTGTAGCTGGGGAGACAACATCAAACCATAACATCAGGTTACTGTATTGATTTTTAGGGCTTGTTTTGATGCTACCTTTTACTTATTCCTCCTCTGAACTTGGAAGTTCCATCTCATTACACCAATTTACACACTCGTTAGGAGAAAATCACAGAGAAGCAACATGCCTCTAAGAATAAATTAAAATTGAAAGGTTCCTTTCTTCGAATAAATGTTACACATTTCTAAAAATGTGCAAAAAATAAAGCTAAGCACGGTGTAGTTAGTTTTCTCATGTACTACTAAATGCTTGAATAAGTAACTTTAATTGAAGTTGACTTTTTTCATGTACGACTGTGTGTATTTTACCTTCATATGGTAAACTTTTGAGCTAATGAATGTTCAAATTTAATAGACACCCTCTTATCTATTAAACAAGTTTTACTTTAATACGTAATTCATGAAAATTAGGACATTTATAATTGGTGTCAAAAAGAAAAAAAAACCTAACAGGGATACAGTATGTATCAAAATACATCGCAGGACAACAAAAACATTGCTTTTAGAATAGGCTGCCTAAAGTTGTATTAACATCATTTTCAACATTTATTAATTTATCAAATAATTTATTGAAATGAATTATTATATTTAATTAATTTAAATGCACTAATGCTATTCTTATTTTTTTATTTCTTCAATAGCATTTATATGTCACTTGAACTTAAAATGTTTTAAGCTGCATACCAGATCACAATATAACATTAGAGGATTCCCCCACAAGTCCTCATAATGGGCCAGAGCCCTGATGTAATACTACAGTTTCCAATCATTTTTGAAATGCCAGAAAAGAAGGGGCCAGGTGTATCTTTGGTGTGTGTGTTTGCAAAGACTGCTACTGAGAATTGCCTTCTTAGCTGGGTGGGACCTTATGACAATTATATGATAAATCCTAAGGAACACTCTTGTGTAACTCTATTTTCTATCTAAATATTAAATGATCACTTTTCAGGATTGAATCTAGGTGCTGAAAATGATAATTGGGAAAAACTAATGAGTAGAAAACTATTGCTGTTAGTTTTCTTTTTGATGTGCGTGTGTCAAAAATGAATAACTTTAAGGTGGGTGTCTCATGGAAAAGTTGGACAATAGACAATAACAACTAATGCTGGTTATTGAAAAATCATTACTGTGAAAGAGAGGCAAAAGAAGTTAAGAACAGACCTCAAGAGGGACTATGGCAGAATCACAATTTGATAATCAAATAAAATGTGATTTGATTTTCTATATTCTGTTACATGTACCCTAATGTGTATGTAAAGAAGTTGCTTAATAGGTACAAAAATACGTTCGCATATTTCTAAAAAACTAATCTATACAGATATGCTCAACATTAACAATTTAAATACACAAATAAATATTTTATACATATAATCAAGCTGATGTTTCACTGTCTTGAGATTTAGGCATGCTTTTTGAAAAGATTCTTCTGCTTTTACATGAAAAAGCCAGAACAAATAAAGCTCAACTGCAAGACAATGCAAAATGCACATTTCCAATATATTTCATTCTTCATATTTAAAAAAAAATAAGGAAAACAAAAAACAAAAACAACAACACAGAAAAAGCAAGCAATACAAATTATACATACAGACAGACAATTGAAACTCACTCCTTTTGCATTTAATACGCTATGTTAAAATAATGCAAAAATAAATTACACACAGTTTGAATGCCAGTTACAGTAAAAAGATGTTAAGAGAGAATTTAGTTCAGCCCAAACAACACATCACCCAACATGCTAAAAATATTTTGTTTTTCATTAATGGTTAACTTTTGAAATAAACAAAGAAATTAAAATGTACACACACAGAGAGACTGAAAATTGCTGATGTGTTAACAATGCACAAAGACCTACCAACACAGAATTTTCCAACAAGATCTCCTGCACAAAAAAACAAATAATAATCCAGTCATGATAAAAGCTAGATATTAGAATCCAGTGATCCTTACTTCGACAATACAAAATAATTTCACTGCATCACTTTATTACAATAATGCAGTAATAAAATATTTGCTTATTATTGTTTCATTATTTAATATGTTATTTAAAATCAAGAATGCTATTATAATAGTTGTTCAAAGCCAAATATTACGTGCTAATTTGAAAACATACTGGAAACTAGTGAAATGTTCTTTTGGTTTAATATTAATAATGTAAATCACTCTATGATGAAAATTCATTGGCCTCAGATCTAAAAGAGCCAATTTTGCATCAGCAGTGGCAAAGTTAGAGCCAGGTGGAAATAATATACTGTAATTTATATTTGTAATGTTGGATAATACATTCAAAAGTATTTAATACTGTTATACCTTTTCACAACCAAAATCAGAGCTAAACAAATAGCCTCATACTCATGAAGTTTAGTAGAGAAGTATGATGATTACCTTTCCAAAGGCTATTTTAAAATCACTACTAGAATTTTTTTTCTTTAATATTATTTAGCTTCAGAATTAGTTCATAGCTCAAGAAACATTAATTTCAGTTTGATACTCAGAATATCAATTTTTAAATGGCAGATATGGCAAAAGTAGTCACTACTGGACTCCATGCTAGCATAGGCAATACAGGTAGTCCTTGATTTATGACCATCTGTTTAGTGACCGTTCAAAGTTACAACAGCAATGAAAAAAGTGATGTATGACCATTTTTCGCACTTAATGACTGTTGCAGCATCCCATGATCCCATGATCAAAATTCAGACACTTGGCAAATGACTCGTATTTATGATGGTTGCAGTGTCCCCGGGTAATGTGATTCCTTTTTGCAACCTTTTCACGAGCAAAGTCAAGGGGAAAGCCAGATTCACTTAACAACTGTGTTACTAATTGCAGTTACTAACTGCAGTGACACACTTAACAACAGTGCAAGAAAGATCATGAAACGGGGCAAAACTCACTTAACAGCCATCTCACTTTGCAACATAAATTTTGAGCTCAATTGTGGTCATAGGTCAAGGGCTACCTGTATTATTTTCAAATCTATTTGAAGAGCATCCACTCCCTTATATTCCCCCATAGTATTATACAGATATATCAACGCCTGATAATATTTTCCTTCTGCTATCCATACGGGCCAACTTTTTGTATAAAAAACAAATGCATATTAGATATCAAAACACCCTTTTAAAGAAATGAGTGAGTGAATGTTTTGTCTCCCAGACTTAAATCTGTTAATAATTTATATTTCACCAGACCTAATCCCTGCCACCTCCTCAAAAACCTTCACAGGGAGGCTGTTTTGCTGAATTATAATTATTCAATTTCATGGAATTAATTTTTGTCATAATCAGAACACTGAATTTGGTCGAATGGTTAAAGACATCAGGTCTTTAAAGCAAGACTTAGCCATGAAAGCCAGCTGGGTGACTCTGGGCCAAAGTCATTCTTCAGCCTAACTCACCTCACAAGGGAAATGGGGGAAGTAAGGTACGTTAGACATGTTCACCACTTGAAGTTATTTGTAAAAATAATGAACGCAAGATACAAATAAATAAATAATTAAAACATTAAAAAACACCCCACGTCTGACAATTTATATTTAGAGAATGTATTTTCTTAAAAGATATCTGAACTTCAGTGAAAAAGACAGAATTCTTGAAAAAGACAGAATTTTTTTTTCTATAAAATGTCCTTCACCAACTAGTAAATTAATTCAAGGTGTGGAACTGAAAAAGAGCATTTCACCAACTTTAAGAGGTGTGCCTAAGTGAAATTCACAAACGGCCTGATTGAGAGGAACTGCTTCAAAGAGTTCGTGATGAGTCACTGAAAAGTGGCTTTCTCTTCTTCCCATTGCACTTATGGATATGTGTATGACTGTGTTTGTGTATGTGCACAGTGTGTTTATGTGTGTGTGCATCAGTGGTGGAATTTTTTTTTTTACTACTGATTCTGTGGGCGTGGCTTGGTGGGCGTGGCAGGGGAAGCATACTGCAAAATCCCATTCCCTGCCCATCCCACTAACCTGCTTTCCAGCTCCATTCTCCTACACAGGGAAACAAAAGAAGACCCAGCCGATTAGCTGGGACTCAGGAGGCAGAGAATAGATGGGGGAGGAGCCAGTCAGAGGTGATATTTATCGGTTCTCCGAACTACTCAAAATTTCCGCAGTTGTCCAGAACTGGTCAGAACCTGCTGAATACCACCTCTGGTGTGCATGTATGTGTGTGTGTGAGAGAGAGATGAGAAGGAAACTGAAAAGAAACGAATGTTCCTAGTCATTTAGCAGTTCAGTCAAGTAACTAACTTCCTGTTTTTTTTACCAACAGAGAATAATAATCCTGCTAGGCGCATTTTCTTTCATTTTTTTACCAACAGAGAATAATAATCCTGCTAGGCGCATTTTCTTTCATTTTTTCTACTTCTACCAAAACTAGCTGACCTGTTATAGCCTACCCCTGTCTTTAGGCAAACAGGAAAGAGACATTTTCTTATGGAATATATTCCTTCTCTCTCAAAATACTTTCCACGCTCCCCCTACCTTCCTCCTCAATGCGCTGAATTTGGTTCATTAAACTAGAAAACAAGACTCGTATATGTTTTACGTGCATGCACACACCTACATACATACACATACCACACTATAGACACGTGTAAAGTAGAGGGTCATTTTGTGATATTGTGCTAAAATCAATCATGAGACTTGGCTAATATAAAGTTTATATTCACATTTCTGAAAGCAATGGATTGTATTATTTCAAAATAGTTTGCTGAATTTGGCACACAAACTGCTCTTCTTTGAAACACTAATTTGAAGATTCTGATTCTAAAGTTGCAAGTAACTCTGAAAAATATGTGTAACATAGCTATATAACAACATAGTTGTATAGTTGTATGTAATTATATACTTACACAAAGACACTTGACAAGACTCGACAGGTTTACATGATGAGGAGCAAACATGTGAAGCTGCTGAAGGCAAGAGATAGCTTGAGCCTGGATGAGGCAGTCAGGATTTTCCTGCATCACTGTGCAGCCAAGGAGACAGGATGCCCTTAAGGCTACGACTGCAGCACTGCTGCCTACACATAAGGCAAAAAAGGGAAAATATTTTATCACTTTTATCACTTACTTCATCGGCCGAAGAACATTTCAAAACAATAAAAAAAAACTACAATAAAGACGTTTCTTAAATTATTAACATGTTTTTAAAATCTACTTAGGTCATGCTTTACTAAAAATATACACTTATTTCCACAGAACCTCTATTACACAGAAGGATATCAAAAGAAGGGAAAAAATGTAGTTAAGGAGTAAACTGTGGGCTCCTTGGTGCTCCCTGAACTTGGTGTTTGCTTGCAGACACTTCATTACCCAACAGGGTAATATCATTAGTGCTAGTGAATAGCTCTTAAGTAAACCACAGCACATTCATGAATACCAACTAGCAATCAAAACATGTGACAATAACTCTGTAATTTCACAGCACATTGGCAGAATCAATCATAGTTTCAACTGAGAAACTGATAGTATTCTAGGTCTAAAAATGCTAGGGAATTCCTGAAAACTTGGCACTCAGACAAATCAGCCATCATTTGACACATAAAGATAAACCACATTTACACAGCATTCAAAAGAGACAATGAAAAGCTAAGAAGGCAACAAAAAGACCAGAACACATGCTCTCCAGCATTCAACACCCAGATAAGCAGGTGTTAACATCAGGCAAACAAGCAGAAAACAACACTCTAATCAAGAAACTACCAAGGAGAAAACCCATACCCTCAACCAACATGGCTGGGCAAAAGCTACTATATTTAAACAAGGAATAAATGCCACATTGACTAAAACTGATGATGTTACCGAGATGGATAATGAATGTCTGAAAGCAAACAACCAAGCTCAGAGAGCAGCAAACGACTCCACCATATAGAAACATATTTCTCCCAAGCGGGAGACCCTACACCATTTCTGACAAATGGCAGTCCAATATCTTCTGGAAGGTCTCAAGTGATGGCGCTCCCACAAGTTCTGAGGGCAAGCTGTTCCATTGGTTGATTGTTCTCACTATCAAAAAGTTTCTCCTTATTTCCAGGTTAAATCTCTCCTTGTTCAGTTTCCATCCATTATTCCTTGTCTGGCCTACAGGAGCTTTAGAAAACAGCTTGACCCCTTCCTCTCTGTGGTAGCTCCTCAAATATTGGGAGACTGCTATCAAGTCTCCCTTGGTCCTTCTCTTCACTAGACTAGCCAAGCCCAGTTCCTGTAACCGTTCTTCATATGCCTTAGTCTCCAGTCCCCTAATCATCCTGGTTGCTCTTCTCTGCGTTTTTGCTAGAGTCTCAACATCTTTTTTATAATGTGGTGAACAAAACTGGATGTAGTACTCTAGATGTGGTCTTACTAAGGCTTTATAAAGTGGTATTAGTACCTCACTTGATCTTGATTGTATCCCTCTGTTAATGCAATTTAGGATTGCATTAGCTTTTTTAAAAAATTAAATATTTAAATATTAAAAATATTTAAATATTTTTATTCTCCACTCTCCTAATTATAATTTGTCAATAACTATTGAATACTAGAAGTTTCTCTACGAAGGAGGAAAAAAGAGCATTACTTTATTTCAAATTCTCAGATAAAAGTGTATATAAATCACAACTCAGGTGGAAGTCAAATAAGATTGTGCATGACTTTGTAAAAATACAAATACTATAAAGCTTTTGTCATGGTTTCCCATGCTTATTTTGGTAGCAAATTAACTCAATGATGATTACCTTATCTCCTAAGTATCATTTGTCAGAAATGTATGCATACCTTGCAACTCGGGACCCAAAGTGGCTATAAGTGCATTTAAACAGCGACCAAGGCTTTGATGGACTTCAGTATAAGCAGGAGGCACAGTCAACAACAACATAAGAACAAGAGAGAGGGTAGGTTCCACATGCACATGATATAAAGGACCAGCAGAATCAATAATCAGTGACAGAGAATGCAGTGCCCACATCTGTAAAATACGAAAAATGTAGTGTTGTCACACACAGGCACAGGCACAAAATGTGTGTAATGGGCATGAAAGCAAATGGGAAATAATTTGCTAAGTATGATAAAAACCAAAGTTAGGTGTAAAATAAAAGCATTTAATGAAATGGGGAGGAATATTATGCCAACAACACAATACAACATGTAAAATACATATACAGAATAAAGCCATCTAGACCATGGTTGTCCAATCTTTTGGGAGCTCTGTTCTGCATATATCATCTTCCTTCAGTGTACTCACATTTGCCTAAGTTGGCAGCAGTATACATGTGGGAGACAAGAGAATGGATGTGTCTGTCACAGTAGCAATTGTATCACTATAAACTCAGGGAATAAATACTGTTCTTAATTATCTGAAATTCAAATTTCTAGCATATGCTGTATTTCTTCTCTCCCTGTTGCAGAAGAGGTGAATAAAAAGAAGGAAAAACAAGGAAGGAACTCAGATCTGACACCTGTTTAAAGTTCCTTCCTTGTTTTTCATTCACGATTAATCTTTCTGCTATCAATTCTGCTATCACTCATGATTAGGCTTTATGCTACCAATAAGTACCAGAACAACAAACATATGTTAAAAGTTCAAATAATATTTTGCAATGTATTTTTAATAAGACAACATAAATGTTAATTTTCATTCCATAAAACAGGAATAGTGTGTGTGAGTGAGTGAATGTTGTGTATGTGTGTAGGGCTTCTTTTCTCTTAGAAACTTATCATCATCATCATCACCATCTACAATACATACCTGTACTTCAGGTGAAGTGTTATCCTGAGATAAAGTAGAAAGTATTCCAACACATGCAGTAAGATGATGACTGGAACTTATTCCTCCCGTATACTTATAAAGAGAGCCCAGAGCCAAAGAATGTCCTATTCTTGATATCGCATCTCTTGCAGATTTTAGCCTAAGAATTGTGAGGAAATTTGATTAAAATAAAATAATTGTAATTATGAAGTCTAGTATTAAGTCTACAGAAAACTTATTAACCAGTCTTTTTCTCATATCCAATGCCCTCTAAGTGTGTTAGAATTATAAAGCTTTAACAGGATGCTAAGAACTGTAGTGCTAGCATATTCTTGAAGACACCAACCTTAGAAAGATATTGCAAAATCACTATTAAATTTTAGGCCTTAAAGGAGGAAAGGGAGCACAGGAGAACAATGGGACCATATTCATATCATCATCATCAATAACAATAACAATCACACAACAGTAATAACTCTGAAGTTCTCAAGAGGAGGGTAGCCTATTGAATTTTGGCAGCTAAAGTTCTTATCACTGCCTTGGTTTATACAGCCAGGATATCTGTAGAGTGAGGATGATAAACTTGACAAAAATATGCAAGGTCCATCAGTAGGTCAATAGTAAAACATATTTCAAGCCCACAACAAGCAACATTTGTAAGCAGCCCAAATGAAAATCTTCCTAATTTACTGAAGCGTAAGAAGGGCAGGAAGTACAACAGAATTATATTTGCAAGATTTTGTTATTATAGTTAATCTCAATGAAAGTAGTTTTAGCCATGTTGTGGAGTTAATTTCTTGGTCTGATCTACCTAACAGGGCTGACAATATCCGAACTGAATTCATAATACTTCAAAATTTTTGTACAGTTTCTACACAAATTGCCAATTAAAAAAATGTACCACCACCCCCATTCATGAATATGCCATTAGTTAAATTTCAATTACTGAAATGCATAAGAGTAAAATTATACTAAGCTCTTACTCGTGTTTACTCAAAAGCAAATCCCATTATAAGTATCTTCAAAGTAATCCCCAATAAAGGTGTTCAGAATTATTGCAGACATAATATTTTGCTGCCAGGAAATACAAACCACCCTTTTTGATGCAATTTTAATGGCTGCTTGAACAAATCCCTAATATGTTTTGGAAGGGGGGGGGGGCAGGAAAGCAAAGGGGAAAATATACAGTATTATTCAGAGACATACAAGAAATGTTTTATTTTTTAAAATGTGCAAATAATACGTATCTAATATAGACTACAGCAGTTGTAATTATAATTTGTAGATTTCATTATGTGATATATATTTTTCATTTCAAACAAATTTAAACTCAATTGTTAAATGATTGATGTATAGTTTTTTTTCCTTGAATTCTGAAAAACTTTATATTTACTAAATTAACATCTATAGATGTTGGTGTAAGTGCTCATGAAGGAAAGAAGCAGTGATTCTCAGTTGACAGAGAATCCTTATGTAAATATGGAAGGAACGTTTCTGGCAGAAGTGAATAGAGGGGCAGAAGAGGAAAGCAACAGGATAGAACAAGGTGTGTGAAAGAATGGTGCTGGCTGTGTAATTCTGGGAGTAGAAGTCTACACATCTCAAAGTTGCTAAGGTTGAGACACACTATACTAGGTATTTACTTTTCTGCCTCTGCTCCTTAAATACTTTCCTTTTTATAAATTAAAAAAAAAAATCAATTCAGGGATGGCCCCAAAGCGGTGCCTATTTTTGAAACAATGCAATAAAACCATATTATGAGAAATTGCTTACTTGTCAAAGCTAATTTGTGCCAATCCAGCGGTGAAGGTATTATCAGCTACCACCTGTGCGAGTCTGGCTAGGGCTTCAGCAGCAGAACATCTTAGAAATGGATTGCTACTTTCCAAGGCACTTAGGATCAAGCTCAAAATACAGCTTTGGATTTCTTCATAACCTAAATTTCCCTTATAGCTAGCCAAGTGCTAGATATAAAGAAGAGTTTATAAACAACATCACATTACTTAACAGTAAATATTTTCCTTCTTTCAATAGACATGTAAATAGGAGAGGAAATGAAAATCGTTATATTTGTATCCTGCCCAAGAACAAATCCTCTTAGAGCAGCTCACATCAAGTTTAAAAGCATAAACATTACAAAAAGCCATAAAACCGTTTAAAGAAATCAGTATACATTACATAGTAGATTCAAAATAAAGTCTATTTTGGGAAGATTTTAAAAGAACATCTAAAACTATTACTGTTTTCTACAGAACTCTAGAGGGATAATATAAACTCTAATTATTATTCTGCTGTTCTTCTCTACTAAATGAGATCCCTAATAAGTAACAATATGTGCATAAATATTTTAAAGCTAAAGGAAAATTAATTCTTCAGTTACCTCTGGGAAGATAAAATTATAGGCAGGTTATAATTTCCTCTTGATTCTAGATGCCAAATTATTTCACAATCTAAAATATCTACAGATACACGAATGTTCCCTTCTTTAGGCTTTCTAAAGCATAGAACAAAGCAATATCCTCTATTATCTCAGATTTCTCCATTGTAATTCAACAAATGGCTATTCTACATCAGTATTATGCTATTTATTGAAATGTACAGTCACCTTTTTATCCTTGGGATCCAAGGCCCACACAATTCTGCTAATGTTACGTATATTATATAATAACAGAGAATAGAACTGCAAGGTAAGAATTATTAAAGCTTTGAATGCTACATTAAATTTATACTGAATTATTATTTAGCATAAAATGTTGAGCATGAAAGAGCCATAGTGAATCTGTGAACATGGATATTGCCCTCATTCCCTCTTGTATTAAAAGGTTTTCAGAAATTTGTGCCATTAATGAAAAGGAAGAGTACTTTATTATATCATCTAAAGCAAAGGTCTTCAAACTTGACAAGTTTAAGACTTGAGGACTTCAACTCCTAGAATTCCTGAGCTAACATGACTGGAGGAGGAATTCTGGGATTTGAAGTCCACAAGTCTTAAAGCTGTCAAGTTTGAAGACCCCTGATCTAAAGGAAGACTTTGTTTAACATCAAAGCAAGGTAAGTTTAAGTTATTTAATATAAATATATAATATATTTAATATATTGTCTGTTGAAACAATACTTAGAACTTCTCTCAGATGACCTTAAAATTTTAATGAAGGTTTTAGTCGAGAAGAAAATGGATTGATTCTTGATATGTGTTTTATGTATGTTATATTAAACCAAGACTGCATTCATTTATAATGCTAAGCCATACAAGGTGGTTTACCTTTTATTTGAAAAGCAAACAAGCATTAGTGGTATGTATGGAAATAAATACTTTTCAAAATGAAACAGATAGCATCTAGCTATAGATGGCATTCAATCAACTCAACTTTGGAAGCACAAGATATGATAGCAGTTGAATTCTTCGTTTTTTAAAGTACATTTTTCAATACTAGATAGACAAGAAGATTCAGTAGTAGTTTCGAAGAAAACAAGACTCCCCTTAAATGATTATAATGGATATCACTGACTTTCATAATAAACAGAAGGGCGACTCTTACCTTTAGGGCACTGCAAATTGCTGATATAATATTTTGCTGTACTATCTGCTGCTGTGATCCTTTGGTTTGTTTTATGGATGCCAATAATTGTTCCAGCACTTGTAGTCTTAAACGCATACAAAGTCAAAAGGAAATGGAATAATGAGCCTTTTTCCCATTTCATATACTGGAGAGGCTTCTGTTGTCATATGCTGTAAAGTCTATATAATATGGCTCAACAAAATGTTTATTTCTTAGTTAATCAAATTCTCTCTTAATATTTGCCTATATTTATTTGTCAAGGCTATAGTTGCCTCTCAAAAACATCCAAACGATAACTGTGGCAAGCATACAGTATATTTCAGTATATTTCTTATATTCCTAATTCAGGGAAATATGTCAGAACTTTCTAATAAAACAGATATACACACACACAAGTTGATAAAGTTGCATCTACAATTTATTTCAAATCATATTTATGTGGAATATAAACGAAGTTTTTTCTAACACTCTCATCTATCAAATGAGAATAATAATATCTGAATTCAGAGTTCTTAAGAAGATCTACGCAATAAACACAATACAGCACTTTTCAGATTCATATTCCAATCTTTGCAAATATAATACAATAAAATCAATTCATATAAAAAATGCAGGTCTATGACATTGTTTTATACAACTCCAGTTCTGACTGTCCAATCAACTTGCTTAACTGTATAATTATAGTCATCTAACATTCGGCACATTGTTATACTAATCAGAGGGGAACCGTTGGCCCTGTAATATGTATATATATACATATGTACATACATATCTACAAACATACATACGTACATATGTACTTTGTATATAAATTAAGACAGACAATTCTTATTATGGTTTAGTTCATAAGGCAAAAAAGAATGTTTAGATAAATTGCATGTTTTTGAAAAAAATAATGTATTTCCCACGAGTAATTAATCTGAAACTGAAATCTCATCTTTTTCTTTACCTTTGGGTCTCTGTTACTTGTGAAAATATCACTCCAAAGAGATGGGTTGCTGCACTGACAATGGATGAAGTTGGAGGCAAAGGCTTAGGCACTGAATCTCCATGTGCAGCCTTCTCATAGATTGCAAATGGATCAAACTCCAAGCTTCCCCCAGCTGTGTTGTTAACTAAGAATACCTACAAAGACAGAAGAAATGCAATTGTCATTGCAGGACAAGGGTTTTCTCCTTTATGTGCTTAGATAGCCAGTAAAATATGATACCTGCTCTTCAATAAATCTGTGTTCTGTCTCCTGCAGGAAGGGATCAAATAAGGCAAGTTCACAGTGATGGGAAAAGGGCGGAAGATACACAGCAGAGGCAGCTGCCTGATTATCGTGTTGAGTCAAGTCTTGCACTAGTTCTTTAAGAACAGCAGAGAAACTTCCTATAATTTTAGAAGTGAAAGAAAGAAGGTTTTTTTATGCATGTCTGGTACCCAAATGCACTACTGCCACAGTATTTTAAGGATAAGAAATGTGATTTCTGATAAATGTGTGGATTTGAGGGTAATAAACCTGAATAGGTTTAACGATCTTACATGAAATATTCTATGCCAAAAAATGAAAGGCTTTCTAAAACAAGAATGTAGCATATCATAATCAACTGTTAGAAAGAGAAGCTGAAGAATTTATTTCATCCAGAAATTATTGCAATAGAGCAAAAATTATTTTAAACACAAATATAACTTAATGAAGAAGTATTTTCTTTTTAGGTACTTATTAGTAAATAGATTTGGCAGTAACAAACATCAAATAACTTTTGAAATAAATCTGACGTTGAAAGACTGATACTCTGGTGAAGCACCAGATTCAAGATTACAAATATCAAGATAGTGTTTTTACAGCTAGAATTTCTTTTTATTTTCAGTGACTGGGTAGTCTTTCTGAAAATATAGCTCATGTTTCTAAACATGTAGCATTTAATAGTGAAGGGAGTATAATAGAAACAAAAAAGAAATATGTTAGCTTATAATACATTACTTCCTTTACAATGCCTTATAATACATTATGTCCTAGGATAAAGCTACAAATCAGCTGTGAAAAACAGAAAACTCTTGGTCATTACAGTAAGTCTGAATTGTTATGTATTTTTAATTGTTTACCCTGCAGTTTAAATTGACTTGGTGGAACAACTTAAGGTTAAAAAAGGTGAACTGCTATGTGGTCTAATATCTGTTACTCAGTGTTACAGCAATACCTCTATTTCTGAATTTCACTGCACAAAGGCATACATCTACATTCTCTATGTGCCAAATAAAAATACTGAAAACAAAAAGCAGAGGAAAAACCATAGAGCTAAAAGTTCACATAATCATTTAGATTCTGAATCATAATGCACACAATGTATGCTCTGCTGTCATGCTTGAATTTATAAAGGCTACCAAAGCAGCATTTTATCCCTTCCTTGAATACTATACACTGCTTTTTAAAATTTTAACTTTTATTCAAATTATACTTTCTCTGCCTATATTTTTTTTTTACTAGTATTATGCATGGAATTTATCTGGTACAAGTTTTTTGAATATCATTCTGTGTTAAGTCTTTTTCTTGTATACAATTATATAAGAATATAATTATATTTTATATATAATTTATAATATATAATTTTATATATAATATATATTATATATATAATTATTTTTTATGCTACAATGCTTTACTTCTGCTTTTGTTACTAAAAGAAGACAAGAAATATTTTGGGAAGAACTATACATACCTTCATAACTCTTGGGAGGCAACAAAGCAAGCAGTTCATAAAGTCTTTTCCTATATGTCACTGATGATAGTTTTAAAGCACTGCCATACATTTTATTAAGTGAAGGAAGCCTTTAATGGTTAAAAAAAAAGTCCAACTGTTACAACAAAAGCTGTTCAATTAATTTAGAGTCATGTATGTAAAATGGGCTGCCTATATAATAAATAAATGAATAAATCTGCTATTGATTTCATACATATGGACAGCTATCTGAACTGAAAGGGAAAAAAGTGATTCAGAGCAAGGTCAATTCCCTTAAAGAAATTGTAGCCTTTCCTTTGCTTGCTCAGCCATAGCTAGCACCTGATCCAAGAAAACATTCATGATTTAAGGTGGTGCCAACAGATACAATGTACATTCCATATGTACATCAGATCACCTTTTATTAGTCCTATAAGTACTAAGATATACTGTAGATCTAAAAATGCTTTTATCAGAACAGTTATAATAATAAAATCTTGCTCATGCTACCCTTCCTGCCTCTTTTATTTTCAGGAGAAGGGCAGGAGGGTATAGGAGGCATTTTTGCAAATTACATTCTTAACCTGGGCTCAAGTTTCTTTTATTGATTGCTGCCTTAGTCCTTCAAGGCCATTCTCTTTATTCACTATGCCTTTCCCAGCTTTTAATCGAGTTCACTGCATCATCCTGATAAACACACATGCAAATGACCACTGTATTTAAAACTAAAACACAGACCACTCACTTTCAGTCACAACTGGGAATGGCCTCTCCATCGTTAAACAATGCAGTTGTTAAATCATGTGACTGTGACAGACTTATGTCAGTTTGTCAGTTCTTTTTGTAGTCATAAGTGAATCACTGCAGGTCAGAAGCATGATGTCACCTGATGATGGCTTGTGACTTTTTGCTGGCTTCCCCACTGATTTTGCTGGTCAAAAGTCAGAAGCCAAACAGCAATCAAGCGATTGTGGGATAATGTGATCCTCATAGATATGTGCCAGAATCATCATGACATAACCATGGGGATGCTGTGACGGCTGAAAATTTGAGAACTGGTTGCAAGATTCCTTTTTCAGCACTAAGTACAGGTAGTCTTCAATTTACAACAGTTCACCGTTCAGTTACAACAGCACTGAAAAAAGTGACATGACTATTTTTCACAGTTATGACCTTTGAAGCATCCCCATGATCATGTGATCTAAATTCAGATGCTTGGCAATTGGTTCACACTTATGGCCGTTGCTGTGTCCCAAGATCATGTGATTTTTGTGACAAGCAAAAAGTCAATGGGGAAGCCAGATTCACTTAACAACCAGGTTACTAACTTATCAACTGCAGTGATTCACTTAAGAACTAGGGCAAGAAAGGTTGTAAAATGGGACAAAACTCACTTAACAAAAGTCTTGCTTAACAGAAATTTTGGGCTCAGTTGTGGTCGTAAGTCAATAACTATCTGTATACATTAGCAACCAAATTATATAAATTATACCATTCTGTACTCATTCTTCTCTTCATAATATAAATCTTACAATATTAATAATATCATGATTTTATAGTTTCCTTTAGTAAATTAAATCTTAAATCTTAGTTATCATATTATGTAGACTATACTATCACAATGGGATGGCTGTAATTTTCTCACTGAATTCTACTTTATGTTGATTGAGGATGAAGAAAAAATATTATTACTTACTGTGTCAGTAAATCAACAGCACATGGGACAGGAGGAAGCAATCTTTGAATCACTTCGTCTGTAAGGAGTCCTCCACAATAGAGAATAAAACTTTTGATAGCTGAGAATAAAGCATATTGATTGCACATCAGTCTATATACACAAATCATAATACAATCTTCTTATAGAAAGAAGTAGAAAAAATAATAAGAGAAGAATGTTATAGTAAATTATACTTAATTGATATATTTGGAACACAGTCTTGAGATGGATGGTATATAAATACATGCAATTCTGAAACCACAAATAATACTGTTGTACTATGGAATATAAAGGATAGAGATTCTACATACTTAAATATGTAGCAAGATGTTCACTACTTTTCATCCAGAAATAGTGAAAGAGATAGATTATCTCCAATGCTTGAATAATGAATAAACAGTCTGACAGTATAATATATCAGAACATTAAGTTAAAATTAATCTTCAAGATTAGTATTGATTAGTAGTTAGTACCTCTCTTATTCACCAAATGTCCGCATGTAATATAGCAATAAATAAAATTTTATACTTGTAACCAAATAAGCTACAATTACCTCATAGTCTAGATATTTATGTATAAAAAGTGTTGTTAAAGATCTGGAATTGGAAATCAATGGAGAAAAAAGAAGACCGTTCTTTATTTTTATTACTACTGAAAGTTCAAAAAAAGTGGAAGTATAAAGAGCCATGATTTTCACCCACCACAGAGAGCACCTGCTCGGCTTTCCAGTGTCACTTGCCATGTAAATGAATCACCACGTTTCTTCTCAGTTTCTAAGTCTTTAGGGCATACCGGAAATGCACATTTCCACAATAACAGCACTCTAGGAAGATGATGCTGGACCACGGCAGGACCTATTATTTTTAAAATTGGAAATGTTTTTTGTAGGTGGTATTGACTGAAACATTTTCTTTAATGAAAGTATTTTATTTTCCCTTCATCCTGAAGCTCCTGTGTGCCCTTTCAAAATACTCTGAAAAGTGAAGGGGCCTTTTGAAGCAAACTTTGATGGGTATAAAGAATTGCAAATGGAGAAGTGGAAATGTTCAGATCTGTGAAAATATTTTTTTATTATGCACCCAATGATTTCACCCACTATGAATTATTGTAGTCAGACAGTCCTTGGCTATGACAGCAATTGGGACCAAAATTTCCATCACTAAGCAATGCGATCATAAAGGTGACTGCATTGCTTAGTGATAGCAATCTTGCAGTCCTGATTGCCACTGTAACCCCAGGATCTTGTGGGTTGTTAAGGAAGATGCCCAGGCAGAGGATGGAGGTTGTAAGGATGTTACAGGCAGGTGCTGAGGTGCCAAAACAGATGCACAAGATGCTCAGGGAGGTAGGAACAACATGGGTAGTTGACAAAAAATGGTGGGAATGACTTCTGACTTCTTGTTGACTTCCCCATTCCCCCATTGACTTTTCATGAGCGAAGCAAGCAATATATGATTATGCTCACATATTCATGAGCCACACACTGAGTGCTTGGATTGCAATCATGTGACAATGGGGATACTGTGACAGCTGGAACTCCAAGGACCAGTTGTAAGCCCCCCTTGTTCAGCACTGTTATAACTTTGAACAGTTGCTGAAGTGGTTGTAAAGACTATTAATGTTAGCAATACAAGAAGAAAATAAAGATCATTGGTTATTCTTTCATTGCCTTATCATTGGCGTTCGGGAAAACTACCCTAACATCCCAATCAGGACTAAAATTCTCCTCTACATTGTTCTCATGTTGTTCTCATAAACTGTACAGAGGACACTGTGGAAAACAATACTTTATAGTCCCATGTTACATGAATGTTTTGCAAGGGCTGGAGAGAAAACCAAAATTATCTTTAATCCACATATTCATATTTGTTTTTTAAACTGTTTACTTCACCTTTGAAAGTATGGTTGTTTGCTTATGATTCATATATAACATAAACGTTATTGATATAGTTTGTGTATTTGTTATAATGGAAAAGACAATTCCCTATGGCCTATGACAACGAAATAATAATGTAAGTTAACTATATTTTTACAGCTATGAAACAGTTAGAACTTGTTCATATATATTCAAAGTGACATCAGTTAAGATGTACGGGAGTGGTTAACTTTTATGATAAAGAAATAAAGATATATAGGTGAATAATCTTACCTAATGTCATTAAAGCAGCTATCAAAAGCCAACCTGACTGCATTCTTTGTATTGAAATCCGACTATTCTGAGAAGCTGAACGCAAAAGATCCTCAGCTACCATCATGACAACCTATATGAAAACAAACATTTTCACTATTTTAAGAGCTGAAATTCAAAGTTAATTTCTTATTAAGAGATGTATATACACTACTTCTGCAAATTAACTTTCTCGTGTAAATACAATACATGGAATAAATTCTAGAATTGTTATTCCTTGTGAGCATGAAACTGAAGATGATAATATGTTGTGTCACATAATTTTTTATGAACTAGACTCTGCTTCCTCAGATACAGTGAAATTGTCATCTACAACCAATAAGTACACTATGCATTGCCTGGGTTTATAAATCATAATTGGATATGATTTGTTTTAAGCAAGATGTGTTAGATAAGACACAATAGCCATCAATTCACATTGTGCAGAGATAAAAAAAATCACAATTTTCAAACCATTGTTTGTTTTCACACCACGTTAAAAATCAAACAAAATTATCTTCAGTCACCTGGAATAATTTCAATATGGCAAGGTTTAATTCTATATTATTAGCACAGTGGAATTATTAGATACTACAGATTCTTCTGTTATTGTCTCCTTTTATACACACATTGTCACTTGCTTTGTTCATTTTATTCACTCCAAATCTCAGGTTTGCCTGGCTCTTTCAATTGCTGTCCCTGTGTATTTGTATGTTTATATACTTTTACAATCACTTTACACGTAGTTCTTTTCTTATAACCAAAGGGAATCTGTCTATTACGGCTGTAAGTCATAATGGTCATAAAGCAGGTGATCATGTGACCAATCCAATTTTATGACTTTTTTTATGACATTCATTAAGCGAATCCCCATGGTTGTTAAGTGAATCCATAATAACCCATTGGGCATTTTTGCCAAACCCCAGAAATAACAGCAGGTTTTCAGCAAATATCACAGTCATGTAATCACAGTCATGTAATCATAGGACACTGTACATATGAGCTGGGGACAAGTACTGCAAAATGCAATTGCTGTAACTTCAGACATAAATAGAAGAATATCTGCACTTGACAAGCAACCAAGCAAAAGTTTTGTCTGGGCTGGCACGTGTAATACATGAGCCTTTGCACACTCTTCTAAAACAAGTATTAAAGTTTTGAGGCGGGCTATTTCACTCTGACACATTCTACAAATTACCTCTTGCAAATGTTTTGCACATGTCTAATAGGCAGATGGAATAACTAAACAGCAGTAAGAGTTTCATTATTAAAGTATTTATGACTGGTTCGTGTACTCTGTGAAACATAATTTGTAAAACTGAAGCAATTGAGCTACAGTATGTGAAAAGTTACACGTTTTTGAATATAGAACTTCATCGTGGACAGGTTTTCCCTGCAGAATTTGATATAGTACTTTAAAAAGCTAAGTTAGGGAACATAACATAAAACAAACAATAATTCATTTATCGAAATAATGACATCACATTATTTAAATATGTATTCTAGCTGCACAGAAATGACAAAAAATAATTGTGACACTGCAGCCAATACCAGATGAACAGTTCTAATAATTACCTTTCCTTTGCCATGCGGAATTCCTAAAGGACATTCTCTGACAGCTCCTAATAAAGCAGCAATGGCAAAACTATAGCCAGTCACTGCTTCTGGGGAGGATTTCATTGCTGTCAGGCGCTCAATACAGCTATCCAGAAGTGGAGAGAGATTGCAGGGTAATGCTACAGCAATACATCGTAAGCACCATGCTGCTGCTAGCTGAACTGAAATACAGGGATGAAGGATAATGGAGATTACTGCATCCAGGACTCCTGGAAAATCAAACGTATTACAAAATTAGAAACACATACGAGAATGCTTACTGAGACAATAAATCAACAGAGCTTCCACTTTTTGCCTTTATATGTCCACTGTAAGCTAAAAAAAGAACCTCTACAGAATTGTCATAATTTTCTGGGAGACTAATAAAAGTAAAGAAGCTACGCAGTGCAAATCAAACCAGGTGTCCAGGAGGCATGCCAAGAAGAGCTAGGGAGATTCTTGTTCCTAACTACGTCATCACCAGCAGAGTATTTGTGGCAATGTGTTGCAAAAAGAAAGATAAATTCCACTTCAGCAGCAAAACTGCAATTTTATACAAACATCTCTTAAAAAGTGTTCCCAAGAATTCTGCAATAAGTGAATCAGGATGATGATGACCTAGAACTGTGGCTTTAATTATATGTAAATCCGCCTTTCATCTGAGCCATTTTGGGGTAATTACCCAGACATATTTATATTGTTTTCTTGGCAAGATTATAAAAATGGTTTACTAAAGCTTTCCCTCAGAAGATTATTTAGCTTCTTAATCCACCTAGTCTGGGATTTCTTGCTTGTCTCCCATTATTAACTGGGTGCAATATTCTTGGCTTTTTTACGAAATTACTTAAATTACACTAACTGCTGTCTCATTGTGACACAGTCCTTATGCACACTGTGTGAAACACTCTGAAATCTCAAAATGATATAAAAATGCAGTCTTCCCTCTCATCGCTGAACTGATCCTGATAACATGTTCCCAATAGATTCCCTATAATCTGTGATTATTCAAAATTTATACAAAATATTTTAATTTATTAAAAGAAAGACTGCTGGAACTATCCAAACATCCGTTATGTAGAATACATCCTGAAGCAGTTTGTGGTAGCACCACCTATTTTTGTGTTATTTGTCCTATAGCTTAAGACTCTATGAGGGTATTACCTGTACTAGAATCTTGCAGAAAAGGTGTAGCAGTAGAACCTAAGCCATGTATGAGGTTTCCAAGCTCCTCTAGAGCACATATTAACATATGCTGGTTTATTATTACCTCTGTTGTACCAATATGGGTTTCGACATTACAGTTACTCACTGCAGCATCTGATAATAGAAAATGGTATGTTAATAAAAGAAATGAGTAAAAGCCAGGGATAGGTGGCTGACACATATTTTTGAGTAAAATGAGGCTACACTTCAGACTAGATATACAGTAAACCACAGATAAATTATTGGTAATAATTGTAATTTCTATCATCTGCAAAATTGTTTAAGATAATAAATAAGACTGCAACAACTTACCTTTTAACCACTGCCCCCTTGGTGCTACAAACTTATCCTCAGTGCCCCCCCACCCAGGGGCAGGATTCAAATTTATGTGGGCGTGGCTTAATTTGAGGGCACGGCCTGCTGGTCACGTGACTGGGTGGGCGTGGCCTATTGGCCGTGTGACTGGGTGGGCGTGGCTTGCTGGTCATGTGACTGGGTGGGCATGGTTTGGTGACTGGCAAACCAAATACAAGTGGTCCTCACTTAATGGCAGGTTGCTTAGCAAGTGTTCTAATTTATGACTGGCCTCCCCAGAGCTACTTGACCTATTTTTGGAGTTTTGACAGCCATGCACACACATACACCCACACCCACACTCCCTTCTAACCCAGCTGGTTGGACTAGATATCTCATTCACTTTCTCCTCCCTCTCTTTCTCTTTCTTTTCTTTTCAGTCCACCTCCCCCTTGGTGCTACAAACTCATCCTCAATGCTCCCTACCCCCAATAAACAACATTATTCGGAATAGCGGTTTGCACGACCCACCAAAGAAGATAGTAACAGTAAAATTCAAAATTGTAACAATTAATTGCACATTTATTCAAAATCCAATTTAAAAATCTTTTAAGTTAATGTTAATTCAACAAAATGGTTGAATATGATTCAATGATACCAGGTTTTCAAAGTCTGACAGTCATTTATCAATTTAAGAATTTACTGAACAGTGAAGCAGTTACTAATGCGATGTATGTACTTGGTGAATTGATACCAGTTTCCTAATGTCTGGTTTTAAGTCACTTAGCAGGAGTCTTAAATCACCATGTTCAGCAATCTGGAGTCAATTTCTTGCTTGGAGAGAAGTTGGATGACCACACTGAAACCACGTTCCACTAAATATGATGTTGGAAATGCAACAAGGAGCTTCTTTTAGTGCAGCATAGCGGTCAGAAATTTCCTTCTGTAACCAAAACTCTTGGTACAATTTCTTAAACTTTGGCTTCAGCTGAATGTCATTTTTCAGTTCTATTACTTGTTCCTCCACGATCCCATCTTCCTGAGTATCTAAAAATGGATTTATCACCCAATCTGGAATTTCCATCAAAAGAAGATCCTGATACTGCTCAGACATATCTTTATGCAGCATGTCCAAATGGTCACAAAAAACATGCAGATCATCATCTTGTATCCCACAAGCTTGGAAATTGGTGTACCTCGCAACAGCCTATATTGTGCTTGAATAGAGCTAACTTCGAAATAAATGTAGAGATGACAGATTTGGCCTTAATAAGATTGACTTCATTTCCTTGCAACTGCAAATTCACTTTATTGAACTTTGTAAACAGTTCTGATAAATAAGCAATGTCATGCCTGATCTCTTTGAGTTCATCACTGAGCAAAGCATTCTTGCCTTCAAAAAACTCCACAACAGTGTCAAAAAGATTGTAAAAGCGTCTCAAACAGTTTCCTTTTGATAGCCAACGAACTTCTGTATGAAGCAACAAACGACCAAAATCTTCATCATTCTCAACACAGAGCTCTCGGAATAGTCGATCATTGAGAGCATATACTTTAATTTTGTTCACTGCAGTAATGACAGTGTGTAATGACTTGTTCAAGCGATCACTGAGAATGTTGCAACCAGATGTTGTCGATGAATGACACAGTGATTGGTAAAGACATTTGGCACTGCTTTTTTCAAGTAAGCAACACACCCACGGTAGCGACCAGTCATTGATGGTGCTCCATCAGTTGCACAAGGAAGTATGTTGGTTAGTGGAATTTCCTTGTCTTTGAAGAACTGCTCAACAAAATGAAATATTGACTCCCCATTAGTATCTGTATTTAGTTGCCTCGCAAATAACTCTTGAGTCAAACTTTCGTCTTTAATAAAGTGCACATAAGCAAGAAGCAAAGATTCATTGCCTGGCAAAGTTGATTCATCCAGCTGTAATGCAAAGTCTGTTGTCTGTAGTATGCTGCACAATACATCTTCCATATTCTCAGCCATTTCATCTATGCGTCCTTGAACAGAATTGCTGCTGAGAGGAATCGGCAAAACATCTCTGATTAGATTCTGGTAGTGAATAGAATCTAATCAGAGATGCTTTGCTGATTTTTGTTCATTTGTTTTATGTCCGAGCGGAGTGGTGCACCAAATCAATGGGGTGAGCCTGAGAGAAGGAAAGAGAGAGAGAGAGAGAAAAGAAAGAGAGAGGTAAAGAGAGAGAGAGAAAAGAAGGAAGAAAAAGGAAAAGGAAAAGAAAGAGGACAAAGAAAGAGTGGGGAAGGGAGGGGAGAAAGAGAGAGAGAGAGACAGAGAGAACTGATGCATAAGATTGAAATGAGGTCTAATTCCCATATTGAAACATCTTTGACAGCACATTGAAACACCTTTGGCTTCTATTAATTAAAGGTTTTGTGGACAAAACATGGCCAAGACCATCAGGAAGCTCTCACTTTTTGTTGAGGCTTAAACAGGATCCATTGGACCAGACCTCCACCCTAAAAAATTACTTTTCCCCAATGTATTACAGTGCCAATTCTGAAGAAGGCAAAACCAAAATGTACTGGTAAATTGCAAGCACACAAACACACACACTCCCTCCTAACCCTGCTGGAGCAGGTGATTGGACTAGAATAGATTACTCATTATCTTTCTCCTCCCCCCCCCCCTTTATTTCTTTTTCTTTCTGTCCCTTCCTTCCATCCCCCCTTTCTTTGTCTGTCACATTTTCTTTCTGTCCCTTTTCTCTTTCTTTTCTTTCTCTCTCTCTCTTTCCCTCTCTCAGGTTCACCCCACTGACTGCTGCACACTCCGGTGAGCTTGTGGGGTGAGCTTGTGGGGCCTCACCTCAAATGCAGCTGCGATAGGACATTTGAAAAGGAGAGCAAAGCCACTCTGGCTTTCCTTCCCTTTTCAAACATCCTGCCACCGCTTTGTTCAAGGCAAGCATGTCGGGAAAGCAGAGAAAATCCAGAAGGCACGTCTGGAAAGTGGAGGAAAGCTGGGGTGGGCTTGCAGAGTGTAACTCACCTAGATCAGATGGTGGTAGGAAGGTAGGGCAGGCGGGCGGGCGGGCTGGCTGGCTGGTACTGGTAGTGATGGCGGGCAGGAAAATGGGAAACGAGCACACATGTGCTACATATGGACTGGGCAGGGTGGGGTGGGTGGGAAATGCTGTCAGCGATTGTTGCACATGCATGCAATATCACGCATGCGCAATAAGGATTGACAGCAGAAAATGGAGGAGGGGGCAGGGCCAGACAGGGCCCCTTTTTGCCGGTTTTTCAACCTACTGGAACGTTAACAACAGTTCTTGCGAACTGGTAAAATCTCACCCCTGAATTGTGCCCTGCAAGTGGCCCATCTCCAGCGCCCCCCTGCCACCTCTTAGCAGCCCCCCCTGCCAGCCACCTTGCCTGTTACCGTTCCGCTAAGGCATCCCCCCCCCCAGGGAGCGGTACCACCCACTTTGGGAACCACTGATCTAGATTTCAGCAAACCTTCCAAACTGGGCAAGATGAATGAGATCATTTAATTCAGCGTGATTTGATAAAGGGAACAGGAAAGCTTGTAATTAGTGGAATTGTGCTTGTGATTCCATCATCAGATACACGTATTAGTGGTGTGTAATATAAAGTTGTGCTGTCAAGCCTACAGTCAGCTATTATATCTACTTTCCACACATTTATCTAAAACTGATTCATGGGAAAAATTCAGGACATTTTAAGTTTAAAAATGATTTCAAAAAGCCACAAAGAGACTTGGTTTGTGTGGGGGATTAAATTAGTGTATGACTAGATTAGGAAGTGATTAAAGCATTACTGGAACCGAAGGTGACAGAGGGAGGGTTGGAAAATAATCTTGTTAGTCCCATACCCATAACTTTCTTCAGTTTCCAGATGGTTTGACAAATCTCCTTGGCAGCTGCAATTCGAGCTTTTTCCCCAAGAAGGCCTCCTACTGTAGCTCGGAGAATAAACGAAATACAACGGCGGCTACAAATACTGTCCATTTGTGTCTGAATAGCCTTAGGGTGAGACTGAGAGACCAGATCCAGAATGTGGGAAAGTAAAGCACAAAAATTCCTTTCAAGCCATTCTCCTCCTAATGTGGAAATAAATACCACGTATGCCTGGAAAACAATTGATTAAAAAAATATTAAAATCAGTTTCAACTTGCATGTATTATGTCACATATTACAAAAACATTAAACCATTTTAATGCAGTTATTTAATGTATTTATTTACATTTATAACTTCTTTAAGTAAAGTGAAAATATTTGGCAGTAGTTATTTGAAAAATAAACTTCATCAAATTAAGACAAATGCTGAAAAATTCCTTCTCTCAATCAAAATACCAATAAATACCAAGTTAAGATTAACTGCAAACTTAATATTCCAGTGAAAAATAAGAACAATGATATCAGTAGAATTTTATATATAAATTTATATTTAGGTAAGATTGAATTTCAAGAGCAATTCAATAAAAACTGCCATTCTTACCCCTACAAATTTGAATGCCACCTTAGAAATTATTGAAATATTCCCCTATTTTCTAAATTGATTTTACAACAATAGAAACCAGAACATGAAAGCAGTGAACAGCTTGAAAGATTACATGTCAATCAATAAAAGCAATCACAGTATAGTGAGCTTATAGAATACTGTCCTAGTTACTAAAAACAAGTGGTTTGATGGTGATCTTTCATATTTGTAAGCCACTCAGCCCCTATGTGTGATCTGGGCAGCCATATATATTTGTTTACTAAATAAATAAAATAAATATATTTAAAGAAACAAAAATTGATTTCCATGTCTTTAAAGAGAAAAATGGGGATAATCTTAAAGGGACTGTAGATAAAAGGTATAGAGATACTTTCCCCCCTTTAAAACAGAACATTTAAAAGGAAGATTATCACATAAATCCATCTTTCAGGAGCCAAAACATGATTTCAAACAAAATTAACATTTTACAGGGCAAACAAAGAATGATTTATGCCCAAATTAGGAGGTAGAACAGTACTACTTAATCTCTTGCAACAGTAGCTTGCAACAGTTCATGCATAATTTCCCCATATGATACATACAGATAGTCCTCAACTTACAGCTCATTTAGTGACCAAAGTTACAATGGCCCTGAAAAAAGTGACTTTTTCACATGACCATTGCAGCGTACCCTGGATGAAGCAACAATTGTAAAAAATTTTTTGCTTTAGATATATACTTAATGAGAGCAACTGAGTATTTTATGAATATCATCTATTTTTTAAGTATTTTATGAATATCATCTATTTTTTAATTCTATGATTTGATTATAAAACTGAGGAATTCACAGCATTCTAAGAAGTAGAACAGCATAGTTTTTATATAAACATTTTACGTATGTTAGAAGCAACATATGATGTGACTAGGAAGGAAGAATGCTCAGAATGGAGAAGTCAGCAGCTGTTGACTATATAGGGAAATACTGGGGGATTTTTTTCCATAGAGATTTACTGGGGGATTTTTTTCCATAGAGATTTACTGGGGGATATTTTTTTCTTCTCCCACCACACTGATTTTGGTCCAAATCTGTTGTTTTCACAAGGTTATGCTGATAACATAATCTTCAGTCCATTCACATAATTTCTGTCTTGTGAGTGTTTTAAAACTATTATTTTAAATGTATTTTTAACGTTTTATGTATTCATTTGCTTATTTGATTTATGCCTGCCATTTTTAAATTAAAAATGTACAAGTTTTCATTAACAATTGAGATAAATGTTCATTAGCATTAAAACCATTCAGACTTCTTTAGAATGTTGGAAAACCCTAACTGCAGCATAAACATATCCAACAGGAACTAGTATTTAGTACAATAACAAATTAGTCACACAAATTTTAAAAAAGTTAAAACACAACATATTTTAACATTTTAGCGTAATGTAACTCAAACCTGAGTAACTCCAACTCTGACATCCCTGCTGACTGAGCTGGTTCCTTTCAGAATATCACCACCGGTTCGTAGAAATCCAGAACTTCCACGAAGAAAACCTGTCCCTAGCAGTTCCAAAGCTTCCATAAATGAGATTTTGCGAACGTGTTGTCTAGCAGATGCTTTTACAATTAAAAAAAAATACATATAATCATACTCCACATATACACACCACAGTCTTTCATTTACTTTCATCTTTTACTATAGGACTGAAAGGTTGCTGAACAAGGTCATTAACCAAAGATGACCTGTATTGTGCTTTTAGTTTGTGAAGCCAATCAGAATTGTTGGGCAATTGAACAGCCTATAAATATGGCAAGTAAATAATTAAAGAAACAATCATGAATAAAATATTCAAATTTGTGCCATTTATGGAAAAGTCTTTCCATAACTAGCAAGATCCTATCTTTTCTTTTTTAAAAAACAACTATCATATGAGATTAAATCACATTGGATTAAGTGAAAATAAAATATAAGCAACAGAAAGATTGCTGCAGGGACATTCTGCTTTGCAGGTACTCTTGCACTTCATATTCATCTATAAAACATTCTGAACTCAGTCTACATACTGGTTAACTAAGCTAAATCAAGTCATGGTTACACGCAAGAGTTGAGAGGTCTGATCCACTGTTTAGAACAACGTATTTGACAAACAACATTAGAGATTAGGCTATCATGGAAATAAGGCTTTTATGAACAAAATGAAGAAAAATTGTATGGGTCAATAGTCCAAAACACTGATGGAGGGCATGAAGGCTCAAGTGTTTCTGTATTACTGAGTACTGTAAAGCTTTGTCAAAGGGCAAATGTTACTCTAAATTAAGAAATATCATTAATAAAATAACTGTATTATATCAGTGTATCCATGCATGCAACTTAATACAACCTGTTTACATCATGTTACCCAAATTAAGCTGTGTTAGCTTTATCCTCATCAAATTACATAATTGAAAATACTGTAATTTTTTAGGTAGACTACATTTTCTTTACAAGAGAGAAAAAGAAAGGCTAGAGTAAATTTGCTATTATTAATAGTAATTAAATTGGTAAGTCTAATTCTTTCAATGTTATGAAATATTTTCATTGTCATCAAAATGGAGATAGAACACATCAAATAATCCATATAATAGTGGTACATCTATGAGACTCTGGCAGCTACTTCTGTAGTGCAGATTGTTAACATTCAAACTGAACTGAATGGAGGCAACTAAAGTACTGGATGGGTATTTGAACGTCTACCTCTTGAAAATTTAAGTAATTTTTACTATTTACAATGTTTCCTCATATGCTATTTCTCCTTTCACTGGGGTACTATTAAGTTTAATTGCCATTTAGTTAATTTGTTTCCCCCTTTAATTTTCCCCCCACTTTATCACTGCAGAAAGTAATAATATTTTCTGTCACTATTTTTATTCTGATGTAGCACACACTGATGACTATATATTTTCCTAAATATGGTAATGGTCTGATATAGTTTAGGCAAAATATTCATATGCATGTGTGTATATATGTGCCTTTGTATATGGTGTGTGTGTGTGTGTGTGCACGTGTGTGTGTATGCTAGTTGATATGTTATTATGTTAACATATTAATATATTAGCTATTGTCATATGGTAAAATCCTTCAGTGACTGATTCTGAAGGGTCTTTATTACCGGTAGTGCTTACAATTTCCTGAACCAAAGTAAGGATGAAAAAATAAATAAACTCACCGGTGGCTTGTTTTGATGTTACAGCACTAATCAATACATAGCCTAAAAGCTTAGAAACGGCCATTCGCACTTCATAGTTGGATCCTTCAAAGGATTTAAAACATAGAGTTACTACACTATCTATGTCTGTACTCCACATAAAAGTTGCTTCAATCTGAAGTTCAAGAAGACACTATATTAAAAAAAAGGTGGGGGGGAGGAGACAGAGAAGCAAAATAAAGTAACCAAATAATGTGTGCACAAATATTATGTAGCTTAAAAATACCTAAAACAAAATGGGTTGAATCCAACAATGTCTGTCTGGCAGGAAAATAAAACCTATCATACAAATTTAGGGTTTCCTAAATCTGACCCATAAACACATAAGATCACCAAAGAGAAAGGGATATCAAAAATATCCATGTATTAATTATGGATATAAGAAAATAAAAGGAAATAAAAGCATATAAACCTAAGATCATTAAACTTTACAAATTTTCAGCTCTTGACAAAGGAAATAAAATATTTCAATCATTCTTCCATTGGAGGGGATGGACTTTAAAGTACTATACACTGGTACCTTATCCAAACTTCATTTTTGTCATTCCAGGAAGGATCATAAATTGTTGGTTGTACTGAATAATTATTCCAAAATGAGCATGAGATCCATTTAGGAAGAAAAAAAAACACTACAGAGCTAAAATGCCAATGTTAATTGCCAAAGTAGAGGAATATTTATTTCAAATGACACAAATTCAATAGCCCAAGAAAAATGTATATGGGTAAAGAAAGTTACTTGATGTGACTTATAAACCCATTTTTTGGGGAGAAGGGAGTGCCTCCAAGTTATTGTGGACTTCTGGTGACTGCCTGAATTAGTCCCTGTAGTTTTCTTGGCAAGATTTCAGAAGTAGTTTGCTTCATTTCCAGAGCTAAGAGCAGAGGTCTCCAACCTTGGCAACTTTAAGACTTGTGGACTTCAGCTCCCAGAATTCTCCAGCCAGCTATGTTATGCTGGCTAGAAATTCTGGGAGTTGAAGTCCACAAGTTTTAAAGTTGCCAAGGTTGGGGACTCCTGGCTTAGAGAGACTGACTGGACCAAGGTCACCCAGTTGGCTTTGTGTTTAAAGTGGAACTAGAACTCATAGTGTCCTCATTTCTAACCTGGCCCATTACACCAAACTGTCTCTCTGTAGTAAATATATACACTGCTGTTGTCAATGAATCTTGTATACAATTTTAATAGATGTAAATTAATATCTTGAATTTATTTGTGATGGAAAAATCCTAACAAAAATGTTATTTTCCATACTTATATATGCCAAAATCTTCTTGGTAATACAAAACAGTGGTTAAAATGGATGGTGTTTTATTCGTCATGCAACATATGAAATGGTATACAAGGAGATTAATTATAGAAAGGAATAATATTTTACCTTTGCAGAAGCACAGCGAACTGCCATTGATCTATCTGTCAAACATGTACGAGCAGCTTTGTAGATATCTCTGTGACAAGGAACAGCAGCAGCTCCCAACCCTTTCAGTATGTTTTGCAAACTTAGCATGATCTCATATCGTCCTTGAGACTGACAAGACAAAAAAAAATCATCTTATTATAGGATAAAGGTATCAGGATTTTTTTTTTTTTTGCATTTTTATTTTGCTACTCTTCAACAAACAAACATCATAATCACATTAGGTGAATTAGGTCAAACATTTTGCCAAAGGTCCCACTGTTAAATTCATGGCAGAGAAGTCATGGCACAGTACTGGGAGCTGACTGTCTTTAACAAGTTTCAGCACTTTATTACTGAGCTATTGAAAACTGAATTCATTTTACAAAGAGTACAAAGAAATACTTGTAGACCACTCCTGCATTAATAAAGGTGCAAGTGTGATTATTTAAAATAACAGTACTCATCATTTTTAGCCAATTATTTCACTTAAAGCATTTTCATCATATCATTCAGTCAAAAAGTCTATGCCATCATCTTTAACATGATTATTATAAATAAAGCAAGTAAACACTAAAGATTTCCAATAGGCGCATCATAATAAAAATATAAAATATCAGTAAGAATAAAAACAGGAAGCAGAGGGAAGAAAAACAGGAAGAAAAACATTAAATCATGGCATCAAATGTTAATTTTAATGTTAGTTTTGATAAAGATTAAAGAGAAGAAAAGTCTTAACAAAGACTCATTATACTTTACAATTAGCCTATTTATGATTCAAAGAAGTTCTGCAGAAATGTAATTTGTTTCTGACATATTATCCTCAAATGTCAAAATCTCATATGCATTAGACCTTCATTAAAAGTGTTTTCTTCACTACTTTTAATCAATATTTTATTTCACCTTTGAACACCTGCTCATTTACCTCTGCATTCTTCATTGCTTTAAGAATATTTCCCACAGTAGTCACAAAGCTGTTGCCCAAAATTCTTCCCAGCTTTTTGTATAAATAGCCCAAACAAACCACTGCAGCACTTTCAAAACAGAAAAGGAAAAAAATGTAGTCAGGCAACCTCTAAAAAACATTATTAATATTATTCTATACTGCATTTTATTATAAACCAATGAGATTCTTAATAATCAACAGCTATTAATAAAAAGCTTTTAAATATTAAATTATTTAGGAAAATTTCCTTAAAGTTAGGTTGCCATCTCTAGCAGTATGTTGACTGGTAATTCTGCACGACAAAATTGAAAGACAACCAGTTGTACAAGGTAGGTTTAAGATACACATTTCAGAATCACTTTAAAAAAATACTAAACTGATTCACAACCTGGCACAAAGAAACATTTTGGATTTGCCTTCGCAATTGAATGTATTACTTACAAGTAGTCCTCAACTTACAACCATAATTAAGCCTGATAATTATGGTTGTCAGCTGTGATGGTCATAAAGCATAAATGTGACCCACCCATTTTAACAATTTTTTTATAGTTGCTAAGACAACACCATAGCTGCTAAGTGAATCCATTCTTTGTTATGGGTGGTTTTTGCCAAAAACCAGAAGTAAATGTTAGTTTTTGACAAAAATATTGTAAATTGTGGTCAAATGACTGCAGGATGCTGTACTGTAAGCCAAGTATTCTTCCAAGAGGACTATACAATTTGCATAGAAGTGTAATTTGTTAGACAGCATTCCACCAAATTCCAACAGCTCAGTTACGAAATGAAAAGTCAGCCTTTGCTAATAGAAGCATATCCATAAAGTCCTTGACAGCCTCAAAAATTAAAAAAAACACAAGTGCAAATCCCAATGACAAAAAAGTTGCCTATGCCAGAGTGTACATATAGAAAGGCGTAGTATACTTTAAGGAGGCAAGAGTTTGTGATAACTTTGCCATGGGGGGTGGGGCTGTTTTAATCTAGCCTTTTTCCAAATTTTCTCAAAGTATAACTGGCACCACCCTCTACCTGATGAACTGTGATAAGTGTTTGATAGAGATTCCTTTATTTTGTTTATTTGTATCTGCTTTTCTGTCATTTTCTGAGATTGATTAAAAATCAACATGCTATTCTACACTTCTAAGAAATTCCTACAGAGTATGTTTCCTTTTATATGGAGGTGGAATAATAGCGTCCTCCTAACTGTCAGACAGAAATACAGTAGTTCCATTCTTTGATATTCAACGTTTGCATGCAAATGTCTCTCTAGCATGCATGCATAAATGAATGAATGAATATTCCATTTCAGTTACATTCCAAAGTATTTCATCTTTTTATTTACAGTTCTATTGACACTGTTAGTAGCTCCTTGTTTAGTTCTTTTTACCCATCTTCAGGCAGTATTTATTTTCATCAAAATCACTTATTTGTAATGAAACTCACATCCATGTACTCATCAACTCATCTCTCCAAGATCAGACATTACATTTCTGTTTGTCTGCTTTTTCTTTCATTCATTAATTCATGCTCACTACCATTTACACCATTTACATTCAAAGTCATATGCCATGGTCATAACCAGATGACTCTACAACTTCCATTCCCTATAATGCCTTTGGCCAATTTAACCTTCACATGTCAGTTTTTTAGTAATATAGAGGAACCAATCAGGCTATCACTCTTAATAATACTCACATAATTCAATGACGCTTTGCCATATTTTGAACAGTATGCCACAAGCTCAAGCAAAACTCAAATTTTCCCAAGTATGTTCATATCTTATTGAAGCTACAATTTCTAATCTAGACATATCTTGCATTGCTATTATTGTCCACATGTCCACAACTGAGAGCTGCATACTGTGAACAGATGCACTTAAGATGAAGATGAAACAGAAGCAATCAATATGTCTTAATCTATTATCCTCTCTCTCAGCCTATCTGAATTGTTTCTTCAACTTGAAGCAAGTCCAAGTTCTAACTGGGAGCCACCCAATGTAACTAGACTTTAAAATAACTGATATAAGGGAGCAATTATTTCCTTTACTATAAATTTATACAAGATAAATTCAATGTGCATATGTTAAAAGAAAGCATTTGCAAAAATGTTTACTGTATATTAAGATAAGTTTCATATAATGAAAAGTATGAACTGTTGTGTACAACAAATTTTATGCCCTTTTTAAAGAATGAAATTGTGTTTCAAACATATAAACTTTATTAAAATCAAAGCATTTCTTCCATCTGTATCCAGAAAAGGAACACCCATAATTGAAGAATCAATGATGTTATATCCTGGAACTTGAGCTTACTTGAGGTTAAATGTTTTTCAACTGTTAAAGCCTATTTTTAGGTCGTGTATACTTCCTATTCCTTTGAAAAATCTTATGCAATCCTCATAAACTCTAGCTATAACTTAATCTCAAGAATACTGTAGGCCAATTAAAGGCTATATTTTTACGCTAGGGCTTCTTTCTGCTCTTGAGTGTTTAAATGCCCGTCTGGTTATCCACTACAATATATAAATGCCAATCCAAGATTTCTAGGCATTCCTCCAATTGCTGTGTTTTCATCACAGTCTCTTTTTCTACACTAAATTGTTTTGATTATTCTGTTCCCATCATCCAACTATAGACTCATTCCTGGACAAGAATACAACTAAAAAGAACAGGAGCTACAAAGAAATTGCCTTTGTGTTGTGCAAATGGGTAGTGCATGGGAAAAGATAGGAAACTATGGCTGTTACCAGGCCAACGAAAAATTGGATGCAGTCCTATTCTAATCTTCAAAACTCACACTCATTGTATGCAATTTTGTTATTTTTATTTAAGATTCTATAGGCTCTATGATGAAAAAATAATATTTTATTATGACCATGGTAGACTTTTAAACTTACAGTTTAGTAGGTAGATAGCTTGGTGAATCATCTTTACTGAGAATAAGTTCGTTGCATTTGTCAATTGTTTGGTGAACAGAAAAAACATCTCCTGTGCTATATAATACAGCAAGGTTCTTGGCAATGAGTTGTCTAGCAGGAGGTCCTGGTGTACTGGTTAATAAAGATACCAGTTGTTCAACAAGTTTGTTCTGTTTTTCCCTTATATCAGCCTGGAAATATAGAATACATTGTTAACATTCAAACTCTGAACTATCTGAAAAGCTTCAGACCACTTTCAGTTGGGTTCAGACTCATTCAAGTGAAGTCCGGCTCAAATTCAATTCCCATTTCTAGTCACTAGTTAGCTCCCTAAATGATACCCCTTCCTAGGAAGAAAAGGAAGACCACAGGAAACAAATATACGTTCGGTTCTAGTTGTATGATTTTTACCTGATTAGTTGCTGGTAAAAGTTTTTCCAAAAACCTCAGCCATTCCAAAGCAAATTCTGCTTTCTGAAATTCACCCAGCTGATTATAAACTTCTTCATTAAACAGCAAGCTGCAAGCCAACTCCATTCTTTAAAGCATCTCCTTTTCTCTATGTGAAAGCCACTCATGAAGGCACACAGGAATGTTGCTGTGTGATGTCAGCATTTACTGGCTGAATGAAAAAGGACACCTGGATAAATATATAATAAATATATTTAAGAATGGAAGTGACATATTTTAATTTCAACATTTAATCTCAGGTGCCTCACTGGCATTTTAGAAGTGTTAATAATTCTTGAAACTTAATTATTAAAATATCTTAAAATCTGGCAACAAGAAGCCATTCTAGCATACAAGAAAGATCACTTGCAGACTGTTGTATATTTAGATTTTATCCTTCATTTCTGTCAAAAATTCATGGTGAAGTACTTCCTTGTTTGATTTTTTTCCCCATAACCTCTCTATGAGATTTGGGACAAAAGACAATAATTTACCCAAAGCCAGCCAACAGACTTGAGACAAAGTCTGAAGATGTACTTGGGTTTCCAGCATCTTAACCACCACACATTAAAAAATTGTGATGCTATCAGGCTCATTATTTACACAGCACAGTGTGATATGGGATATAATCATGTGTTTCACCTATGATAAGTTATTCTCATACTGATAATAATATTTTGATCCTTTCAACAGAAGAGACAACCCCCCCCCCCCATCCTCTGAATCAAAACATATGAAAAGGCAGAACAGGTTTTGCCATATTAGAAGGTATAAATCTAGGTTTCTTAGTTGATACTCATTGGAATTATTCTGCTGCAACCATAATGCCCCTTTTAATAAATATTACTAATAAATATTACAGGACCTTGAAAGTTTTGTTCTATAGAACAACTATTTCCGGTTCAGATTGCTAGGAGGGAAATCAGATCCCACCTCACCCTAGAAGTTTTCGTTCAGGAATTCTCAAATTGTAAGTCAAGATAATTGAGCCACAACCACAATTGAGCCCCAAATTCCCATTGCTAAGCAAAACAGTTGTGCTGTGTTTTGCTCTATTTCATGACCTTTTTACCAATCACTGCAGTTGATGAGAGAATAATGCATTTATGAATCTTTGCAGAACAATGCAATTGTCATAAATACATGCCCAAATTTTGCTAAAGGCCCAAATTTTGGTCATGTAACCATGGAAATGCTGCAATGGTTGTTAAGTGTGAAAACCGGTCACCAATACAATATTTTAAAGTCTGAGAACCCTTGGAACATATAGATTAAAATACAGTGAATAAAAGTAGAATATTTCTTTCTTTCCCAACCATAAACTCAAAGAATCATTCATATGGGAGTCACATGGATTCATTTATAATTTTAGGGAACTGCATGAACTCAGCTTTTGGGAACTCTTCTTCTAAAGAACCAAACATTAAACATTCTTTGCATTTAAGATTGGTTTATTATGACAAGAAAATAAAATTCAGAAATGAATAGGATAATGATAGAACTAAATGTGGAAAGGGAATTCAATTGGCTCAGATTGTATAGTATTCATCAAATTTAAGAGCTAGCTGGAGAATAAAAGTACATCTCATTGTAACTCCATGTTTTAGTATGAGTCAATCTTTTATATTGTCATTAATTTATATGAAGCATTGCCACCGATTTTTTTTCTCAACATTTATATAGGACGTGACAATACGTAATACATGCTTCTACAAATATTTTTCTCAATTTTGTACAAATATATCTGAAGTTTTCTTCTGAAAGTTGATTTTCCTCATGAATTTGAGGGTATTTGAATTTGTTCTATCATAGTCTAATTTAATTGTACAGAAAAGAGAATTTCTATCATTAAAAGAAGAGACAGCCAGACATGAATGCAGTTAAGCTGTCCACTGAGATCTGATTATCTGATGTAATTTAAGAGAACAGACTTATTACTTATTTATACTGTTATGATAGCTAGTTTCTACCCAGAGGAACAAAGTCCTGTACAAATCCATTTGCTAGGTAATAAGTCCTACTGAAATTAATAACCTCATTTCTAAGTGGCATTAGGGTGGCAAGTGTACTGCAGAAAACGCCACACATCTTATTTAAAAAAAAAATGCCTATCACATTTAGGCATGTGTGGCAAAGCATATAGGAATTGCCTGATAGTTGTCATGTACTATAACTACATTTTCTGTAGGTATTCTCCACTATTAGGATTTGTATGATAAAAGAGATATAGTCTAAGCAGACCCAATAGCATAAGAACTTATCCACATTCTATGAACGTAGTACAGTTGTTTAGTTTGCATCATGTAGCAGTAGAGCCAAATAAAATGATTAATTTTAGTAGATTGCAGAATCCATTTTATTTATAAAAAGCCAACATTTTTCTATGGCAAGAAAACATGAACATTTAGAAAACAAGTTACAGCTATTACAATTTTATAAAAGTATGTGCTAAATATACAAATAGTTAAACCCTTTCAAAAATGATTTAGAAATATTCACATGTTTTCTAACCTTTTTACTTGCAGAGAACTGTTACTGGACTTTAATTTGGTCTTTTTAAAGAGTATTAATATTCAAACAGTAAGCTATCTGCAGTCTCTCCACTGCTGCTAATCTGGCAACCCATATCTTGAAAATTATCCGTCATAAAGGTGCAATATTGTTTGGAACAAAAAGCATTAATGAAATCAATATAATTTACTCAAATATAATTCTGTGATGTGATAAAGCAGATTTTTGGGATTATATTTCACAGCAAATGGTGATTTATGCAACCATATACATCTCTGATTCCAAACAACAATCTATACTTCACTTTATGATTTATATTTATAAATATGCCCCCCAGGAACTTTTTCTTGCAATGGCCAGCAGAGTGGAGTAAGTTTTTTAAATTCTTTAGGTAGGACATGAATTAGTGGGTGCAAATTCTACATATATTAGAATTGTTACCAAACAAATGACATGTGAATGGAACGTTTTTAAAATAGGTGGTAGGAAGTGATTTGTTGGAGTGTGCAACAATTTGGGGATTAACTTTTCTAACTTAAAACCCTCCCAATATACGGGTCTACTATATGACCCGATTTATTCTTGATTTATATATAATAAATTATCTTACTCCAAAACTGCATAGATGTGATTCATCCTTGAGTTTGCAAATCTCTATGCACTTCCTTGAGAATAAGTGCTACTGAACCAAATGAAGAACATATCTGAGCAAACATCTATTGGATGAAACAGCAGCAGCAGAGGCCCTGGCATTTGCGTGATGCAATTTCTCCTTCTGCTCATAAAAGAAATATTCTATTCATGATTAACTACAGTAACATATATCTATCTATCAATGACACAATGAACTTTCCCCCACAGACAACTGTAATAAGGAAATAGGATGAATATTAAAGCTTGTAATAATGAAAAGATTACACATCTATGACTACTGCGAACTATACAAATTCAAATCTATTTTAATGAAATTCTATCTTGACATTTCTCTTTCCTTACCTGAAATTATTAAGATCAGTACTTTTTTGTAAAAATATGAGGTCATTTTTGCTCAACTGTATAATAAGAATATTCAATTCTCACGGATAACTCAAATCCATCAAGCATAAATCATAATTCTATTTAATTACATGGTAGTCCTAAGAAAGAAAAAAAACGATGTACCTAGTTTTGGGCATCATTAAGAACACTAAATCTTGGCAAAGAGAGTATCAATAAAATCAGTCAATAGAACCACTACCCAAGTTCTCATCTTAGTTCATTACCATTAAATTTTAATGATGTAAACAAGAGCATACATAAAAATATTTCTGGAATAATATGCTACTAACAATGATCTCTGTCCTCTCCTGCATCCTTGTGTGGTTAAAAAGTATCTGCAACATGGGAGACTCTGAAGACTTGCATAACTAATATTTCAGAGCAGTTCTCCTTAAGCAAAGAAAATCCCCTAATAAAAGACTGATCATGATAGCAGGCATAGAATATCGTAAGTATCTAGAATAAAAGGGAAAGCAGAATAAAATATCCTGATGAAAAATGTGATTGACAGACCACAAATTTCAAGGTATGGTTTCTATGTCCAATTAATTAAATGTTATAGTAATTTGAAAGAGCAATTAGAGGAACTATAAATAAAGATTATTGATAATCTTGTAACCATACAGCACCTTATTACTACTTATGCCATTAGAAGGGAAAGAATGGAGGATGGGCTTTTATTACATGCCATCTGAATTCTTAAGAGAAGAGGCAGGACATAAATCTAATGAAAAAGTAAATGTAAGAAACAAAAATAGTCTTGTATCAAGTTTCCTTGCTGTTTTAAAGAAATGAATTGAGCATTAATATATAGCATTTAACATTTGAGTTAAATCCAGTTGATCATTCAGTAAAACTAAGCATTTTTCTAAATTAGGAGATAGACAACAATACTTGTATGTATAATTGATATTTTTTTAAAAAATACTTACAGAAGCTTCACAATTCCTTTTATGTAGTCACTATGTTTACAACTAAACTATCCCATTAGCTAAGTTTCTTTGATATGGGGTCAAAATAGCTGCTCTGTCTCAAAATAAATTTGCTTATTTGGCAAAAAAAAGTTTTAGCTGCTAAATAATGGTATTCTATGCAATAAATAATTTCCTACTGCAATTTGAGTTACTCATTCACCCTTTTTTGGTTTCAATATTATGACGCATGGAATAAGCTTGGGCTGCGAAGTCTTTTTCTTTTATTAATGTCAGACATAAACTGGTCTATTCATGAATTTCACTCAATACTTTCCCTTTCTTTTTCTCCAGCCTCCTGACTTTATGACCTGTGTGATGCTAGCTTTTATTGTTCTGGCTATTGTGACTTTCTGTTGATCTCTGTTAAGATATTCTCCAATCTTCCTCTTAGAATTTAGAGGTGCTTTTTTAAAAAAATGTGGCTAAAAAGGAAATCAATTTGGAATGTTTTACATGTAAACTCTATGCCCTTGGCACAGCATATATCAAATTGGACCTTCAGAAAGAATAGTCAATCTTATATTCTCATGGAGAAAATCTAACTATGGGTTGCTTAGAATCAACACTAACTTATATTACTATATTGTTTAAAGATAACAGCTGTATGTGAAACAGTTTATTACAAAATTAAATGTTTTGTTAAATATTGTATATTAATTCCAGTATAGAAAATTAAATGAACTTAAATGTTTCAGTTGATCTATTTGGCTTTTATACGAAGCAACAGGATGGGGGGTAGGGGAATATTTCTTATTCTAAAGGGTGTTTGGTGCTCTCTGATCTTGGATGTTTTCTTGCAGATATTTCATTACCCAATTAAAGAACATCATCAGTTTTAGGCACTGATGATGTCATCTAGTTGGGTAATGAAATGTCTGCAGAACAACCAAATTCAGAGAGCACCAAAGACCGTACAATATAACCATACTCTTATATTGATATTTTTTGTATTATTACAAATTTGAACATATTTCACACTTACCAAAATTATATCCTTGTACAATAAACATAAGAACAGTGTCTACAGCAAAGTGTGGATTCCAAAATGCCATGTACCATCATGTATCATCACACAACTGCTATAACTTATTTCCATCCTTATATCGGATGCAAATATGCAAGTCATAGCATTTGTGCTATCACATTATAACTTGTGTGTCATCATTTTCTCTCACACATCCCTACAGGTACCCAGAACTGCAAGCATCCCATTCCATATTCAGAATGGATTGCTTTGAACATCGAAGAAATTAAAAAGGAGAGAGAACACAACACACCAACAATCAAAAACGATGCTGATAGTTTAAGAACAATATTTTAATTCTGCAAATAAGAACTACAGATTGTAGACCCAGAGCTTTTTTCTTTAAAAAAAAAGTTATTCCCATTTAACTGCATTTGATATGCTTTGATCCACACCCTTTTAAAAAGTTTTTTTTCCTCTTTTTTAGTTTTTTTTTTTTTAACACGTCTTTCTAGACTACGTATCACTCACACATAGTTCCGATGAGCGCCTACCTTTGGTTACAATCATTCCCTGGAGAGCTGTCCGCTGCCCGCCGTCTCTCCCCTGCATCAGTTAAACTCAGTTAACAATGTGGCTTCTCTCTCCTGACGTGTCCCCAGGCTCGGCACGCTTTTTGCCAGCCGCCAACGCTCCCTAAGGAAAGAGATTCTTCTCACCCATCTGGAGCCGCCGCCTCCCGAGTGGGCGAGCCCGGCCAGCCTCTCCCGTCCGGCCCCAGGAAAAGGAGAGCAACTCGGAGTTCCGGCAACTCGGAGGAAACCTGACCAGGCTGCAGGGAGCCGCTTGCTCGGGGAAAGCAGGCGACACAGGGCGGGGTTCTGCTCGGGCTGCCACCGCGCCGGGATCGGAATTCGTCCCTACGCCTCTGCCTTTCCAGGGGAAACCCGCACCCTCCCTTCGGCCAGGAGGAGGAGTTGCTGGCGGGGCCACTTTCGTCCTCTCCCCCTTCCCCGCTTGGATGGCCGTTTAGGGCCGCCTAATCGGCCCCGGAGCCATCGAGCGGTGGCGGCTGAGCTCGGCTCCGGTCCCTCCGCCAAAGCGGCCAAGCAGCACTGTGAAGCTGCTTGCTCAGACCCAAAGGGAAGCTGTGTTGTTCTCTCCCGGCGCGATCCCCTTCTCTGCAGCCACTCACACGACCACGCTCCGTGGGCCTAAAGGCGTGGGTACTTTGCACATCTTTTAAAATTTCAATTATCCTGAACCGGAAGTTGAGGGAATGGCTTGAATATTTATTTATTTTTTTACAGTTGAGAAGTGAAGCTGTTTACTTTAGTTTTCAAACCTTTTAAGTCCTGTGGGTCTCTCGTTTTCCCAGCTGGGCTGAGAAAGTGCTTGTGCTTCAATGCGCTGTTGGAAACGGCCCCACTTTTTAGCTGAAAGGCAAGTCATTCCACCCTGCTTGAATTTCTCTCTGGCTTCAAACCTGTAGTTCATAAGATTCGCCAAGCTAAATATCACAACTATTATGTGAATTCTGTGATGAGTTCATAGACCATAAATTCATAAACTCTAGCTAAACATGACTCAGCATACTGTGCAAAGAGCCAAGGCATTTGATGAGGGAATTATTACCCAGCAAAAAATGTCTCCATCCTTTAACACAATATGACACAGCCTCTGTTCATAAAATGTGTTTATTTCATTTGCACGCCCTGGATGTGCAGATTCTGTCTCAAAAAACCTCAAAGATAACGTGTGTCCCCAGACACATGGGTTATAGCTAGCATCTTGAATTATATTTGGAAACAAATCAGTAACCATTTTAACTCTTTTAAACAATGGTGTGCCATTGCTATAATAGGTGTGACAGTTTCTGTGTGAGCCAAAGATTTAAGATAGCCTATATAGATAGAATTGGAGTAGTCCAGATGACAGGTGACAAGTGTATTACACTTAATATTTCTAATTCCACAATCAATGCCTCTAATTTCAGAAAAGGCAGCAACTGTCCAGAGCTGATCAAAGGGTTTCTTTGTCACAGCTGCCACCACTTTTCCAGTAAGATCTGTGAGTCCAGAATGATCCAAAGAGCAAGTAAACAGCACAATTTTAAAAAATCCGAACTTCATTCACATAAATCCTCATCTCCTTTGTAGCATGAGTCAATTTTAGAACTGAAAGGGAGGCGATGTGAGAATCATATTTTATTTCAATTCATTCATTTGAAAGCCAACAACTACAAAAGTTATACCAGTGTATGGAAGACATTAACAAAGGATATAGAATGGAATTTAGGCCCATATTAAGAAAATAAGAGGTTAATAAGAGGTTAAAAAAAAGAGGTTACAATTCAGCATCTATAAATGCCATAATCCTACCCAAAGTCCTTCAAAAAATCTCCAGAATTAAAAAGTGTTTAAGAATTATAATTGCAAAAATAAAGATACAAAAATATAGAATAAAAAGAAAAGATGCAGAAAATAGAAAAAATAAGAATATAGTAATGAAAAAGAAATAAAGTGGTAACTTTATCACAAATATAAACAATTTTAGTAATTTATCACCTTGACAAATTATATTTATGAGAAGAGAAAATTAAATATGGGATCATTTAAGTGTCTTTAATTTTAATATTTAATAAATCCCTAATGCCTCGTCATTTCAATCCTGATCAGCAGAAGTCCATTAAGGATTATTAGAAATAAAGTATCTATTTTAACATTAATAAACATTGGATAAACTGAATAAACATTAATAAACATTGGATAAGCTTTATATTCCTTACTTTTACTTTTAACAATCTTGATCTTCAAATAATGTTTTAGAATGTGATTTCTCTTCATTTTTTCTTTGTGCTAATAAGATTCTTTAAAGCTTTAATAAGCCTCTTTTGTAAATCCAATACAGGAAAATTATCCCAGTCACTCTCTTAGTTTGTTATTTGTATGTTAATTTTAATTAATAAGACATCAGCAGGTTTCCTTTGTAGTCTAGTATAGCATCTTCTCTCATATTCTTGTAGGTTATAATTACTAAATATACTTTAAAATAGTTCTCAATGTTGTCAGGTAAAACTTGTTCCTCTTCTAAACCATTTAAATACTATCTAAAACAGACACTCTTAAAATTAGCTCCTAGATCCCTGCTTCAAAAATATCTTTGTTAAGATGTTAAAATATTTTTCTTCATTCTGTATTAATAATACAAATTTAAGTGTACTTCTCCTTTAATTTTAATATTAAGTTCCCCCTAGTTCCCTGTAGTGTTCAATCTTCAAAGTCCATTTCTATCATGTTTTTAAAGAATTAAACAAAGCTATTGTAAAAGTTTATTATGATAAATTCCAAAAAAAATTCAAATCCGTCTGGACCCTTTGTTTTTAATTTTCCAAAATCAAAATTCTAATTACCCTTTTCCTGTTTATAAAAAAAATGTGTGCATACATGCATCTCTGAGATTCTTGGCAACTGCCTGGACAAGTCCCTGGAGTTGTTTTGGCAAGATTTCAGAAATGGTTTGCTATTGCCTTTTTCCTTGAGGGAAAGACAATGACTAATGCAGTCATTAAGCTGTCTTTCATGTCTAAGACAGGAATACAACTCATGGTCCCCAGCTTCGAAACCTAGGGGCATCAAATAGGTGGCTCGCGGGCCGGAAGTGTCACGCGCAGGCCATGCCCACCCCAGCTCCACGAAGGGGAAGTGTCTCAAAATGTCACTTGATGACAACATGACACTGCGAGTTTGACACCCATGTTCTAGCCTATGCAAGAGCAGTCTTCAAAATTGCAAGCACCTGTGCTACTGCCATTCCTTCCATTTGAACCAGAGACGGTATTCAGCATGTTCTGACCAATTCTGGAGAACCAGTAGCAGAAATTTTGAGTAGTTAGGAGAATCAGCAAATACCACCTCTGACTGGAGATTTTACAGTATCCTTCCCCTGCCACGCCCACCAAGCCACGCCCACCAAGCCACGCCCACAGAACTGGTAGTAAAAAAATTTGAATCCTACCACTGATTTGAGCCTTTCCCCCACATTAGCACAGCAGAGAAGCCAACAAAGCCTCAATTTTGACATAGGTGTGGGAGGTGAGGTGTGTTTTTGGAGCTCTGCAGCCACCAGTAAACTGAGAAGAACAGCAGCCTTCTGTTTTTCTTTCAGAGGGAGTGGATAGTCCAGAGAAAAATATGTACAAAAACCCAAGAAAAGAAAGCACAATTTAGAAAGATGCAAGAGCTCTACCTACTGGCCATTAAAAGAGAAGTAGAAAAGAAGAAATTCCAGAGAAAGGGAATAAAAGTCAGAATAGGCTCTGTAAGAAGGAAATATTAATGCATATATGATATAGATCATAGTATATAAATAATAGTTTAGAAGAAACATTGTGATAGTAATAGAAGATAGGATAGAGATAATAGGATGTAATCTTTCTGTGCGTACACACACACACAGAGGATAGAGATAGTAGGACTGTATGTACATACAATGTGTGTGTTTGAGTATATGTCTATGTATATACAGTATCTCACAGAAGTGAATACATCCCCTCACATTTGATAAATATTTAAGTATATCTTTTCACATGACAACACTGAAGAAATGACACTTGGCTACAATGTAAGTAGTGACTATATTGCTTGTAAAATAGTGTAAATGTGCTGTCCCCTCAAAATAACACAACACACAGCCATTAATATCTAAATCTCTAACAACAAAAGTGAGTACACCTCTAAGTGATAATGTCCAAATGGGGCCCAAGAAGCAGTTTTCCCTCCCTGGTGACATGTGACTCGTTAGTGTTACAAGGTCTCAGGTGTGAAGGGGGACCAGGTGTGTTAAATTTGGTGTTATTGCTCTCACTCTCTCATACTGGTCGCTGGAAGTTCAACATGGCACCTCATGGCAATGAACTCTCTGAGGACCTGAAAAAATGAATTGCTGCTCTACATAAAGATGGCCTATGCTATAACAAAAGATTGCCAAGACCCTGAAATTGAGCTGCAGCCCAGTGGCCAAGATCATACAGCAGTTTAACAGAACAGGTTCCATTCAGAACAAGCCTTGCGATGGTCGACCAAAGAAGTTGAATACCCATGCTCAGCATCATATCCAGAGGTCAACCAAAGAAGTTGAATACCTGTGCTCAGCATCATATCCAGAGGTTGGATTTGGGAAATAGACGTATGAGTACTGCCAGTATTGCAGAGGTTGAAGGGGTGAGGGTCAGCCTGTCAGTGCTGAGACCATACACTGCATGCTGCATCAAATTAGTCTTCAGGGCTGTCATCTCAGAAGGAAGCCTCTTCTAAAGATGATGAACAAGGCCGCAAATGGTTTGCTGCAAACAAGCAGACTAAGGACATGGATTTCTGTAACCATGTCATGTGGTCTGATGAGATCAAGATAAACTTATTTGGTTCAGATGGTGTCAAACGTGTGTGGTGGCAACCAGGTGAAGAGTACAAAGACAAGTGTGTCTTGCCTACAAACGTGGTGGTGGGAATGTCATGGCCTGGGGCTGCATGAGTGCTGGCTTTCATGGTTTCCTCGATGAACTAGGGAGCTACAGTTCATCGAGGAAACCATGAAAGCCAACATGTACTGTGACATACTGAAGCAGAGCATGATCCCCTCCCTTCAGAGACTGGGCCACAGGACAATATTCCAACATGATAATGACCCCCAAACACACCTCCAAAATGATCACTGCCTTGCTAAAGAAGCTGTGGGTAAAGGTGATGGACTAGCCAAGCATGTCTCCAGACCTAAATCCTATTAAGCATCTGTGGGGCATCCTGAAATGGAAGGTGGAGGTGCGCAAGGTCTCTAACACCCACTAGCTCTGTGACGTCGTCATGGAGGAGTGGAAGAGGACTCCAGTGGCAACCTGTGAAGCTCTAGTGAACTCTATGCCCAAGAGGGTTAAGGTAGTGTTAGAAAATAATGGCAGCCACACAAATTATTGACACTTTTGGCCCAAATTGGAATTACCATTTAGAGGTGTACTCACTTTTGTTGCCAGGAGTTTTGACATTAATGGCTGTGTATTGCATTATTTGAGGGGACAGCACATTTACACTGTAATACAAGCTGTATACTCACTACTTTACATTGTAGCCAAGTGCCATTTCTGCAGTGTTGTTACATAAAAAGATATACCTAAATATTTACAAAATATGAGGGGGTGAAATATTGTAAGTACAAGTTTGGGCAGAAAAGAAACTATATAGGTTAAGAGTTGGTTGAAAAGATTCATGGACCAAAACAATCTTCTTTTGGACTTTTTGGTTTTCCATGAGAGAATTATTGTATGATAAAGAAGAAATATGGGAGAATGTGGCAAAAAATAAACATATAAATGTGGACCTGAAGTTACTGGTGGACATTTCTATTTTCTTTGCACACAAACATTAGCATCAGGTTAATTGTTACCTGTAGCACATATGTTTCAAAATTCAATCTGATGAGTGTAAGGTCCATTTGTATCTACTCTCAACACTTGTCGGTTTCCATATGTGCCATGCTTCAGGATTACACCAGCTTCTGCACATTTGACATTAGCAGCCAGTTGTTTTTCACACTGAATCACAAACTGGGAATAGAGTTCTAGCCCAATTTCTTTTTCAATGTTGGTATGATATTGCATTCTTCTTCCTTTCAATTTACCACCCAGTGTGGCTTGTGGTATTACAAGTATACTACCTGGCAAATCCAAAATAGACACATATTTGCCATCTTCGCATTCACTTAATTTCACATTCAGGATTGTATTGACTGTAAAAAATAATAGGGGAAAATACTTGATTAGCAGATTGAAACATATCTTACATTATCAATAATGCATGTTTAAATTATTTTTATTTGAACACATTTATACTTTAGTTTTAGTATGGGAAAAAATCCTTAAAAGAACTGCTCACATAGTGTAAAATACATGATACAAAGGAAAGAGGGAGGGGAGGGGAAAACAAATGAAAACATTCATGCACCAGTTCTTAATGGTCACATGCAGTGATGACAATATATGCTGTATAAATTGAAATGTGAGTACTGTCAAGTTTCCTATATAAAATATTTATTTATTTGCTAGTTCCCTCTACTGGCTTCCTGAAGCATTTATTTTTCGACACAAAGTCTAAAACATTTGGAGCAAGAAAATGATTAAACTTCAACTAGATAATTTAGACAATTGTTTTAAGTTTCTGTCCAGCAAACAGTCCCATGACCCTTTTTCAAGCAACTTTCTGTACTATTGAAATGCCATTCTCAACATTTATTTACTAGGTGAAGTAAGGTCCAATTAAACTGTTTCTAAGAACTACAGTACTTCCTATTTATTCAATTATAAATTTATTATGTAGGAAATGATTTTGTCAGTACAATAATTTAAAAAACTATAAAAAGATAAAACAGAAAGGGGTACTTTTTAAATTTCTGTAGGCTTGGACAGTAGTGAAAATTGGACTAGCTCAGGTCTGCTGAGTTCTCTGGCACTGGTAAGTTGTGCGACTATATTTAACTGTCTGCTGTATTCGTGACAGTAGCACCTACACAGCTACCGTAATCAAAAGGTGCTTCTGGATGGAAAGCATTTGCCAATGATTTAGCTGACTGCATTATATACAGTATTCGATATAGGGCCTCAGAAGCAACAAAGGATTTTGGCTTTATCTATACTTTTAAAAGAGGATGTACAGTAATTGTATAGCACAGCACAGTAAACTGCTGGAAGTAGATGATGGGGTAAGAAAATATCATCCCTGTCCCATTGGTTTCTTAGTTTTGGTTTTAGTATAGTTTTTAAAATCTTAATATGTGTAGTTTTAATGTTTTAATAATTTTTTCTTCTTGTTTTATAACCTGTAAGCAGCTGAGAATCACCTGACAGATGGACAGCATACAAATATAATAAATTAAAATAAATAAATAAAATGTTTTTGTGTGTTTGTGCCACTTTCCCTGTTTATTTCCAAAGCAAACCCTAAAATGTTTTTTGTTAAAAAAATTAAAATTTACATATAAATGATACGTAGATATAAACATAAATATAGGAATTTTATTAATGTTTGCTGTCTCTATTAACAAGAACTGGACATACTTTATGTACAATTGCAATTTAGAAGGAAATGTCTGTTGTGCTTAAACTTCCTCACAGAACAAACTTTTATTTGTGCACAAACACAATTTAAACACACTGTTTCTAAGTTCTAAGTTTCTAAGTTCTAAGAATAATTTCTCTGAAAAACCTACCCATTTTGGGAATAATATCTTCATTGGCCCCTTTGAAGAAACATACATAGATAATAAGACCACGTTGGATCTATATAAAATGACAAAGATATATTGAAGTATTGTTATATATATTGATTGATTGATTTGGACAGTGTGATTTACTATTTATTGTAATTTAAAAACAATATTCTGTAGTCCAAATACTACAACTGCACAATCCTACAAATTCAGTTAACAGATACTGTAAGATTCACACCAAGTTAAATGAAACTTGATTTCTACTTACTGAGTATTCACGAAAAAAAATTATTTCAAAATACATTTATAAAATTTTATTAATTTTCAAAAACAATACACAAACAAACAAAACATAAAACATAAAATACATTTATAAAATGTTTGTTTATCTGTTTTCAATGTTTGGCATGCTAAAGCAAGTTTCACCCAAGACACATTTTTAAAACAAAGGAAACACTCTTGAAGAGTTTATGCTAGAATAAATTAGATTTCCCTGTTGAAATTCCAAGTATTACACATTTAGAAATAAATTTTAGAATATTACACATTTAGAAATAAAGTTCTAAATATTTTTATGTTCCAGATGTCATGAAGACCTGCATCAAATTTTTACACGTATTTTGAAATATATTCAGAATAATATGGCTGCTGTTTCTATCAAGTGTATAAGAAAAATTAGAAGGTGCCTACATATTTTTGAAAATAAATATCGTTCTAATATTTTATTTTATGTTTCTGCATAAGTTAGTTTGGGCATCAGAAGTCAGGCACGTTAATAACCAGGTGAAGTACTTCCGTGTTATGAAAAATTCGTTACGGATTAATATAATAAAGAACATTATGAGTTCCTGTTCATTTCAGGAAGGCAGATTATATACAATATGAACATCTAATCTGTAGTGTTGATAGATAAAGAGATATGAACTCTGGATCTCTGCGGATCTCGGAAACAGAAGTTGGGGCGAGAGTGATACAAACATGCAGGAAAGCGAAAAGAATTTGGCCATCAACCGGCAAGATTCGCAATGCTGATATTACCTCTACCCATCTGGCTTCGGAATCCGGTTCAGCAGGCTTCACTTGCAGCTGCGCATGCAGACACTGCTGCAAAACCACACGAGCTAGTGTACTCAAGTTTGGGTCAGCCATAAACGCGCTCATACGCACACACGCGCCACTCGGAGGAAAGCAAACGCGGCCTCTAAATCTTTTTCTCAAACTCCTCCTCCAAGTTGACGCAAACTCCCTCTGCTTCATTTCTTTGTAGTCCATGGCTGTTGACTCTTTGTTGAGAGACAATTCGTTTCTCTGCCCCCTTCACACAATGTACAAACCCAGAAAGCAGTACAAATCGCCCATTGAAAGCAATAGCTGAATTTAGAATTATTTCACAAAACTTGAAAACAGAAGTTCCTTCTGTTTTGTAATATGGATATATTTATGTGACATTATTAAACTCAATTCTGTTTATTCTCTTTAAAATGTACTATGACACAACCAAATGATTGAAAGAAAAAGGAAGACAGCATTTTTATGGAACTCAGAGGCTGCAATAAATTTGGGGAAATGAGTGAAGCTGGCTCCAAGGCTCTGGTTAAAAAGGTAGGAAATAACTAGGAATCTGGATGCCTGGAGTGTCATTGGTTGGCGATGGAACAGACACAAGTATGTACAGTTCAGGTACAATGAGCAGTGGTGGCACAGTGGTTAGAATGTAGTACTAGAGGCTACTTTTGCTGACTGCCAGATAGGTAAAATGAGGACTCAGATTATTGGGGGCAATATGCTGACTTTAAATCATTTAGAGAGGGCTGTAAAACACTGTGAAACAGTATATGTCTAATTGCTGTTGCTATATGGAGAAATTGTGGTGGAATAAATAGGTTCCCACTTTGTGATTCTCACTATAGTGTGGAGAGGAAGAAACAAAGCTTAAATATTGGAAAATGTACAAAAAGATGTGGTGTTGTTGGTAGGAGATGCATGCAGATCATGGACTCTGTTTGGGATAAGTAAGTTTTGTCCCAGAAGGAGACCAAGTCCAGGAGAAATGGCTAGGGAAAATAAAAGGAAGTGATTAGCTGAGGGAAGCCGAAAAAGAGCTAGAATTCCATTGAGTCAAAAGGATTTCTCAGGAATGGGAAAGAAAGAAGGTAATGCTATAAGTTGAGTGCATCAAGTAGCTTAAGAAAGCAAAAGGGAGATAAAGCAAAAATTATTTGACAGAAGGGTTACTTGTAGTGTAACTTTAATTAGTGATTGGCATTGAAGTGCTTATTTAAAAGCCCCCAATGCTAGTAGCTCCAACCCTGTTGGGGAAAAGTGGTGAAAGCGTTTTTCTCCGTTTTGAAGAGGTTTGAATGACAGGGGACTCTTCCCTCCTGTGCCTGTGTTCTAAAGATGCTTATTGGGCGCTCAAGAAGTTTGCTTTTCTAATTCTCAGATCTGGTGGAGAAAATCTCCATCCTTACAGTAATCCAGATAATGTATCTTGTATGCATCCTTCCACAGCTGTAATGGGGAATATAGCTGGAAAAGATTTTTCCCTCGCAATCCTTAAAAATATTCGAGAGTCCTAAGGAAGTTAACTCATTAAATCAGTGTTTCTCAACCTTTGCCAACTTTAAGATATGTGAGCTTTAACTCCTAGAATTCATCAGCTACTATGCTGAGTTGCCAAGGTTGAGAAATGTATGAAATAAAGCGCAGTGAGCGAGCGAAACGCCGGAAGAGTCTTTACTGTTGCAAGTGCCATTCTAGCCAATGGAGTCTACTCTATAGTTCTCCGAGATTAAAAAACAAACAAACAAGAACACTCTAGCTTTATTGTTCCGGAAGTGATTGAGCAAGAACTGGTGCCTGGAAGTGCGTAGTACCAGTTTCTCAAGGGTAACCTTTCCGGCTTGGTTCCCTTTCATTTCCTGTAAGACTTAGGGCGAGCCCCTCCTCGCAAGGATGCAAACTCTATCGTTTTAACTCTTAGCTGTCAGATTCACCTCAGCGGTGAATTGCATCGTGTGATTTCCTTCGCAGAAAACTGTAGGGGACTTGCTCGAGAATAGCTCCTGTTAATATTGAAGGGGATTTCGAACACGATAAATGGTTGGCAATCTGTTCTCCGTAAGGCTTCTAAACCGAATGGCGGCAAATTTGAAAAAAATGGTAGGCATTTAAGGCTCAGGTCTTTGTCTCGCTCGTTTCGTAAGCGTGATACCTGACTTGATGTCATATGCAACACTAATGTAGCAATATTGTGGAATTCTAAGAGGTTCAACAAGAATAGCAGACAATTAACTGTGAGATGGGACATCTTCCTAGGTTGCTATTTAAAAAAAAAAAAAATCGGCAAACTCCATTGCATACCGTAGGTCAACCCTTAAATGTGTACGTTCTTGCTTTTTCTTTAAAGTCATCAAATACGAAGGATGGTGCCCTCGAAGACAAGCGTAGCAAGATCATGACGAGAGGGCTTCCGAAGCAAAAGCCTATTGAAGGAGTTAAGCAAGTGCTGCTTGTAGCTTCTGGTAAAGGGGGCGTAGGAAAGTCCACAACGGCTGGTAAGTTGTTCATATTATATTAGGAAGTTGATATATGCATATCCATGTTTAACGTTTTAATGTATGCATTCTATTATTACATTTTCCCTGCATTTTGTGTATGTGTGTGTACACACACACATCCACACATAACATTCATGCACACACTTGCATGCACACATGCACACACATGCACACATAACATACACATATGCATGCACACATACACATGCATATACTATATTCATACACATACATTGCACGCACATACATATACACACATGTGTGAGGTGGGGGCTTGAAAAACCACCAAAGATTCGATATTAATCCAAGGAAAACAGCTTTATTGTACCATTTCTGCAGAAACGGGTTCCTGCCCTGGCAGGTGGGAGGAACCCAGAGCAAAGTTTGCATTCTATTTTATACCCTAACCTACCGCCCCATCCGAGGATGGCTTGGTTTACAATCTACCTATTGAATTTCAGTATACAATTCATTACCTAATATGGGACATCAGGAAGTTAAATGCCTCCTTAACATGCACACATTCTCCCAGGTTTTCCCAGAACACAAAGTGTGATTGTTCAATGTTTCAAACTCTCCCTTTGCAGTAGAAATGTATCAACTGATAGTTTTGAGATTTGAGTCACAGCTATACAATACAAAATTGATTTATTCATTTTCTCCCCTTACACATGCATACATAACATTCATGCACCCATATGTATGCACACATACACACATGTATACATAGCATTTATACACTCATGCATACACACACGTATACATATGCATAACATTCATATACACACATAGTTACTTAAGTCAGTAAATGATACAGAATTAACATTATCAAAAGGAGTAGTTTTTTTTTAAGATTGATTAAGATGTTCAGTCCTTAAGAAGAAGCTTTTTTTTCTGATTTATTCAGAAAAATTAATTATCCACCTGTATTTATTTATTATTTTATCTACCTGCCAGCTGTGTTGGGTCTAACTTGCCTTATTTCCGGGCCTAAAGATTAGGAAGAAGGAGACAGAGATCTAGACTGCTGATAAGTAGCATCCTGGCTGAAAAGAATTCACTGGTTTTTTTTATCCCGCCAGTAAGTTTTGGCATGTTGCTTTCCAAGCAGCATCCATAAAACAAGGTGAAACTATACAGAGCTTGATGTTTGCAAGTTTTTTCAGCTCTTTGATGAATAGTGTCATAGGGGCCCTTGAGGTGGTGTATATGTATGTGCATGCATTTTTCATTCCAGAGATTAATCAGAGCAGAGACATATAACTTTCTTGTGTATGGAGTTTATGTAACTATGAGAGTCTGACAAGAATTAATACATGTGTTTTGTGTCTGTGCATGGGAAGATGTTTTTTCTTTTCTTGTGTTGCATTTGTGTATGTGTTCACAGGAAATCATATGGAGGGCTTGTATGTTCTGTTTTGTGTCGTGTTCAGAGAGGAAAGGAGGAGTCTCTACTCTCCAACCACTTTTCCCTTAGGGATGAATTGGGGAAATATATTCAGGAATGTTTTTCTCTGCAAAATGTCTGGGTAAGATATTTTTCAGGAAAAGATATTAAAATGGATGTACAAAACAAATCGGCTGATGTCTTAATAATTAAAAGACATATACAAATAATGAGATTGACCTTGATAATTTTCCTATATTGGATTTATAAAAGAGACTTGTTAAACTTTGAAGAATTTGTGAGAAATGTAGGAAAAGCAGTGCTTGGGGACAGAATCAAATGAGGAATCAGTCTGGAGTCATTGTGTTTCCAGAAGAGTTCAAAATTCAGACCCCCTCCTTGAATTCTATTCTTGTCCGGCGCTAATTTAGTGTTGATAAAATTATCAGTTGATAAAATTTTTGTGTATAGGCTTCAGCAATACATCTTATTAACTGGAACTTAAAACGTGATCCTCATTGTTTGCGCATGACAAAAGGAACAAAAATTAATAAGTTTTAGGATATTATTTAAGAGGCTAAAGATTGAGAATTTTAAAGAAAGGAATGAAAAGTTGGTTTATTTGATCAAGGTTAGAATAGTTATGTTAATCACTGGTAATGGACTTTTGCTGACATCAGAATTGAAATGACTATGGATTTTTTATAGATAAAAGATGGGAATATGGTAAGAAGTAATCATTTATTGTATTTTAAGAGATGGGATAAGTTACTAAAATGTTTATATACAGGTGAAACTCAAAAAATTAGAATATCGTGCAAAAGTTCATTTATGTCAATAATGGAACTTAAAAGGTAATATATAAGATAGACTCGTTACATGCAAAGCAAGGTAGTTCAAGCTGTAATGTGTCATAATTGAGATAATTATGGCTTACAGCTCATGAAAACACCAAATCCACAATCTCAGAAAATTAGAATATTGTGAAAAGGTTCAATATTCTAGGCTCAAAGTGTCCCACTCTAATCAGCTAATTAAGCCATAACACCTGCAAAGGGTTCCTGAGCCTTTAAATGATCTCTCAGTCTGGTTCAATAGGAATCACAATCATGGGAAAGATTACTGACCTGATAGTTGTGCAGAAAACCATTATTGACACCCTCCATAAGAAGGGAAAGCCTCAAAAGGTAATTGCAAAAGAAGTTGGATGTTCCCAAAGTGCTGTATCAAAGCACATTAATAGAAAGTTATGTGGAAGTGGAAAGTGTGGAAGAAAAAAGTGCACAAGCAGCAGGGATGACCACAACCTGGAGAGGATTATCAGGAAAAGGCCATTCAAAACCTGGTTCAATGACTGTGGGATTACTGTGCTTGATTGGCCAGCAAACTCTCCTGACCCGAACCCCATAGAGAATCTATGGGGCATTGCCAAGAGAAGGATGAGAGACATGAGACCAAACAATACAGAAGAGCTGAAGGTCGCTATTGAAGCATCGTGGTCTTCCATAATACCTCAGCAGTGCCACAGGCTGATAGCTTCCATGCCACGCCGCATTGAGGCAGTAATTGCTGCAAAAGGGGCCCAAACCAAGTACTGAGTACATATGCATGCTATACTTTTCAGAGGTCCAATACTGTTCTATGTACAATCCTTGTTTTATTGATTGCATGTAATATTCTAATTTTCTGAGATTGTGGATTTGGGGTTTTCATGAGCTGTAAGCCATAATCATCTCAATTATGACACATCATGGCTTGAACTGTCTTGCTTTGCATGTAATGAGTCTATCATATATTAGTTTCACCTTTTAAGTTGCATTACTGAAATAAATGAACTTTTGTACCATATTCTAATTTTTCAAGCTTCACCTGTATATTGTGATAAACAGGGAAGTCAGTTTATACATTTCCTTTTCTTTATATTCTATTTTTTCTTCTTTGCACCTTTTTTATTTTTAGTTGTATTACAATTTTTATTGTTGTAAGTTGTATTTTTTTTAATAAAATGGTTTGTTAAATAAATAAATACTTTTTTCTGCCACTTGCAGATCCCTTTGACCAATTTTCCAACCAGATCTTTTTTTGGCTTTTTTCTCCATATGCCAAGTTTGATCTTTTTCTGTTGGCAGAGTCTTACAGTATTCTGCTAATGGACAGACAAACAAACTCCAAGCTCATTTCCATAATTTCTTTTTAACATTCCAGTCTTACAGCTAATTTATTGCCAATGGTTGCCTCCTTCAGTTTCATTATACCACTGAACTCTTTAGAGTTGCAGCTTTTTTTATTCCAAATAATTTTTCCTTTGTCCTTCTTCTGTGCTAGATTTAATTCAGAAAGTCTAGGTTGGCATCCAGTTTCCTACAAATCTGCCTTCACCCACCTCAGTCATCCTTTGGGTTATAACCCATTTTTATTTAAAAAAAAAAAGGAAGTGAAAGCCAGGAAGTTCTTTTTCTCAGTTATTGTAAAATAGACTCCACTAGAATTAAGATTCAGACCATCATCTGTCTTTAACTGTTGCAATGGTATTTAAATTCGACAGATTAGTGAATTGCCACCATTTTTTAATTTCAAAGTATTGTGTTTAATCTTTGTCTTATATTTTGATTTATGTTAATTATTAATTATGTATTTGTATTTAATTGTAAATCATCATGAGACTATTGATTTGATGCAAGATCCCATGCAATCTTTGGGTGTCATAACATGTTCCTCATCCTGACTTAAAATGTACAGAGTATGCTTTCCAAAGTATTATTTCCAGCATTATTAGCTATGGATTACAATAACTACAACACAGTGATTCATTGCTCAGATTTTTTAAAGAAAAATATAGCTCAGCAATGTAGACACATTCCTTCTATTGATTGAACTTTTGATGTTAACGCTGCAAGAATTTTAATAAATTCTTTTTCTTTTTCAGTAAATGTAGCTCTTGCATTGGCAGCAAATGAACCGGTAAGTGACCACTGAAGATTCGTTTCAGGTAGTAATAGATTAATATTACTATCTTCTCTTTAGGGATAGGTTTAAACGAGTTGTAATGCTGTGATTTCAATATGTGGTTTTAGATAATAAAGGTTAAGTTATTTTCCCCTCCAGGATTCTTTGAATAAGAATGTTGAAGAAAATGTGAAAATTATTATTTCTAATTGCAACATGAATATTGCACTACTATGAAGCATTACACAGTGGGGAGCAATAAAATGTATCCTTAGAATTTTACAATTTGATGCACGCATATGTCCTCTTGTATAGAATTTTACAATTTGATGCACGCATATGTCCTCTTGTATAGAATTGTAGAATAGGAAGGGTCCTTGGAAGTCTTCCAGTCCAAGCCTCTGCCCAAGGCAGGAATCCTTGTACTATCTGAGCCAAATTGTTGCCCTATCTTTTCTTGAAAACCTTCTAGTAATGGAGCACTCACAGTTTTGGGAGGTAAACTGTTCCACTGCTTAATAATTCTTGCTGTCAGGAAATTCCTCCTTTCCAGGCTGGATTTCCCTCTGATGAGCTTCCAAGCATTGCTCCTTGACCTATTGTTGGGTGCTATGGAGAAAAATTGATTCCTTTTCGCTGCTATCTTGACTGCTTCACACTTCTCTTTGTTACGCTTAAACATATCTAGTCCCTTTAGCTGTTCATCTTCGTGGTTCTTCTCTGTACTCTTTCTAGGGCCCGTCAGCATCTTTTTTGTATTGTGAGGAGAATTAGGCTCAGAATTCTAAATGGGGACTCACCAGCACAGTACAGACAGAGGGGGTATTCAGCAGGTTCTGACTAATTCTGGAGAACCAGTAGCAGAAATTTTGAGTAGTTCAGAAAACCGGCAAATAACATATCTGACTGGAGATTTTACAGTATCTTTCCCCTGCCATACCCACAAAGCCACACCCACAGAACCGGTAGTAAAAAAATCTTGAATCCCACCACTGAGTGTTACTATTCCTGTGCAAAGGTCAGGATGAGGAATACCTGATTTGAAATTTGTGGGGGGGAAGGGTAAATATGAACTATCAGCATGGTGTAATAATAAAAATACCATTTTTAATCTGCGTCAAAAGATTATCATTTTAAAATCCTGGGAAGTAATTCAGTTTCAAGTTTTAGTTCAGTCACCTCAACTAATGTGTCTAGTTACAATTTCAGAGAAGATAGTATAGCTTCAGAGAAGGATGGTAAGGATTATGATGGATCTAAAAGTTAAGTTCTGTGAAGAAAGGTTGAAGGAGCAGGGCATGTTGAGCCTTGAGGAGATGCAGAGGAGATAAGAAAACATTCTTCAAATATTTGAACAAATGTCATGCAGAAGGAAATCACAATCTGTTCTATCGTTCCAGAGCAGGACATAGAATAATATATTTAAATTAGAGGAAGGTATATTCTAATTTTATTCATGTATTTGTTTGATTTGTATCTCATCTTTTTTTTATGAGCCCAAGATGTCGTATGTTTTTCTCCATTAAACAATTCTTTGAGGTAATGCTACAGTTTGGTAATTGAAATAAATGCTCAATGGCTTCCTTTCACTGAATTCAAATAAAGCCAACTTCTGTTTGACAAGGATGTATTAATGTTGATTCCTACACTGAGAAGTTTATGAGACTTTATTGATCAAATGCTAGGGTGTCTTCCAACTTCAATACATTAAATACAATGTATAATATCATCACAACCCTTTTTTCTGATAGATTTTATTTAGTGTATGATAATTAAATAAAACAGAATTTATTGCATGTGGAGTAAATTTTTGTAATTTATGTTTTTGTCATTTCTCCTTGAGGGGAGAAGTTTCAACTTTTCTCCTCTAGACGCAGCTATAGAGCACTACATGCCAAAATAACTAGACACAAAGATAGTTTCTTCCCCATGCCATGGTTTACTCTGCTAAACACCTAACTCCCACAGCACTGTCTTATGCCTAAATATGTTTACCTAGGTAGTAGGGTGAATTGCTCCTGTCCTTGTCATCTTCTTATCTTTCCCATCTTTTCATCTTCTCATCTTTCTCACTGCTCATCTTTCCTACTACGTTCTTCTATTGGTATATTATGATTTATCAATTGTATCTTATGATTTATGATCTGTGACTTATCACTTTGTTGTGGTTTGTATGTACACTGAGAGCTTATGCACCAGAGCCAAATTCCTAGTATGTCCAATCATATTTAGCCAATAAAGCTATTCTGTTCTGTTCTGTTCTTATAATGTGCTCATCCTCATAGAAAATAAGCATAAAATTGAGGTTGATAGTTTACAAAGCATTGTGCAGATGCTGAAGATATTTGCGTGTCTCTGAAGACAGCAGGCATTATACTATCTTCCTTCTTAGTCGATTGTAATTTTTCTGATAACAGATTTTTTTAAAAAAAAAAACCCTTTCAAATGACAGTAGTCAGGTCTGCGCCCCTAGGAAACGTCTAAAGCAGCGGTGTCAAACTCAAGCGCTGCAGGCCGGATCTGATCCATGGGCTGCTTAGATCTGGCCTGCAGGGCAGCCCTGGAAACACTAAAGGACCTCTGCCAGCAAAAATGGAGCTCTGTTTTCGCTGGTAGAGGTCTGTAGGAGGCCATCCAGACCAAAACTGGGGCCTGGGGGGACAGGCTGCACACGGCTCCCCCGTGCTCAGTTTTCACTGGCAGAGGGCTAGCAAAACAAATTAAAAGCAAAACAAAACCAAAGGAGAAATATTTCCCCTTTGCATTTGAGCATCCAAGAAGGGACAGGAAAGGAAAAAGGGAAAGAGGGAAGACAAATAAAAAGAAGGAAAAATAGGAAGAGAAGAAGAAAGAAGAAGGAAGAAGGAAAGAGGGGAATGAAGAAGAAAGGAGAAGGAAGAAGGAAAGAAAAAGAAAAGGAAGGAAGAAAGGTCCTGCCTTAGCACTTGGCCATCAGCAGACCCTTGTCTGGAGGATAAGGGTTTGGAGCTCTTGCTGGTCTCACCTTCCTCTGCTGGAGCCAATGGATCCTCCCAGCCCTGCCCAGGCCACCAAAGATGCCCCCAACACAAGTGATGTTGAGCTGGCCATGACCCCCTAGCCACATGCCCCCCCTCCCAAGGTCAAACACAACCCTGATGCGACCCTCAATGAAATTGAGTTTGACACCCCAGTTCTAAAGAGTTCTAAGCTCTTCTACTAGGCTGACAGGCATTCATTCTAGGTTGTGTATTTAATGAAAACATAACTACAGACAATTTATTGTAGCAGAAGCAATTCAAATTAATAGAAACAAGTTACAATACATCAAGATTTCTTGTTTATGAAGAGGGTGTTTTAGTGAGGAAACACCAGCTGTGTGTGTGACTAAAGGTGGCACAGATCCAGTTGAGAAACTATGCTTATGCTGTCACCATGTGGGGGCAGTTTCTTTAAAAATTGCTTTTATCAAGGAAAGCTGTGATGCTAACCATCAGTTTTGTATGAATTATAGCAAAAGGGAATAATCTGTTCAGTGGTGAAAGAAAGGATTGCTGTTAATTTGCAGTTAGCACATTTTGTGTGAATATAAAAAAGGACACCAAGTCAAATAAAAATAAATAAGGAGCCATTTAAATGAATACACTGTTTTGTCCACTGGGCTATTTATTTATGTTTCAGCTGTTTTGCTTCTTTGAAGTGGTGCATAAACTATATTTAAAAAGCAAACATATAATAAAACCACCAAAAACAGCAAAGATCTAAAAGGGAATAAAGAGAAAAAAAATCTAAAGTTGCAAAGACAGAATTATAGTGGGAATATAGAACATGGCAATTTAATAGACTGAAAGTTGAAATAAATCAGCTCCACATTGAATGTTAGGCATCAGCAAAATAAAATGGACCAGAATTTGACACTTTTGCTAGATCATACTGTTTATTATTAAGAACATGAAGAACTAGAAAGGAAGGGCATTGCTTTCATAATAAGGAAGGATCATCATCCTCTTTTAACACTCTCATAATCCCTTGCAGGGTGGAGTCTGGGCAGCTGAATGGAGCTGAGTATTTACTGGCTGGATGCTCTTCCTGTCGGCAATGTGGAGTTGTTTTTTCAGCAGATATGTTCTCAGTGTGCTCATTGAGAGAAATATCTGCCTCTACCTAAGACTGAATTCACAGCCTCCTGATTGTGAGGCAAGGGCTCCACCTCTAGGCCACTGCACCACTCAAAATAAGGAAGGATATACCAACGATAATGCTTGGATACAAAGCAGTCATTGACAATCCCAATTAGACTTTGTGGACAACTCTTTAGTGTGATGATTGTTCAAGTTTATGCACCACACTGATGTAAAAGTGGAGGCTCGGTTAGTTAAGAATCGCCCTACCCAGAGAAGGAAGTGGTGCTGAAGGAGGAGGAGGAGCGGAGTGGAGAAGCAAGCAACTCAGGGCGCTACCACTGTGGCGGCTTTGCCTGCATTTCCGAGGCTTCAATGTTGGGAAAAGTAGCAAGGGCTGGAAAAATGAGGAGCTGTGCATGGCTCCATCTCTCTTTTCTGCCTGCATGTGGGTGGGGCGGGAGGAAAAAGAGCCGGGAGCAATTCAACGCTAGAAAACTAATGGGGAGAGCTGACAGTGGGCACTGAGGAGGGGACTGTTGTTGCCGCTGTGTGTGGGAGCGTGCATCTCAGGGACCTGAGCCGGGAAGCACAGGAACTGCAAGTGGGAGCATTTGATGATTTCGAAGAACTCCTGGAACACGATAGATTGGCGTTTTGTAGGTCTCAGTGAAAGAGTGAGCTTTGTTTCGTCTCTTCTCCTCCCCTGGTAATGCGAGAGATGCTTTCTCTCCCCCCCCCCCCAAATAATCACTGGCTGTGGCTGGGTTTGGCAGCAAAGTGCTAAAGCGAGCAAAGTGCCCCCAGGGACACCTTTCCTTGCCTGTCTCCAGGTGACACTGGAAGAGCCCCCCCTCAGCTTTTCCTCGGTTGCAGATCTGAGCCTCTCAATCCTCCACCAGGATCTGAAAGGAGCTCCCACTTTCTCCTCCTCCCCTCCCTCAATTAATCACCAAGAGATGCCTGCTGAGAAGCCCCTGGAGTAGCAGCCAAGGGGTGCTGCACTCCAAGGAGAGCAAAGCCCCCTTTCTGCCTCTGCTTTTCCCAGCAGCAGTTGCCCCGAGTCCCCTCAGCTCAGACACACACACACACACACACCGCCTGCTCTTCTGTCTCTTTGGAAGGTGCCATGTGGGGGGAGGCTTCCAGCCAGGAATGTTTTATTTTGTTATCATTCAGCATTTACATTTTTGTTATAATTAAATAAGTGTGTGTGTGTGTGTGTGTGTGGTATGTATGTGTATCTGTATATGTATATATATGTGTATGTATGTATGCGTATAATTTATATTTAACATAAAAAATTATATTAAATATATTAACCTTTTAAAAAAAAATTGTATTAGTGGTCCTCAGGATTTAAAAGTATGAGTTTGGTGGTCCCTGAGATCCAAAAGGTTGGCGACCCCTGGTCTCATAAACTGCCCGTGTTTAAGTTCCAAATCAAGCTTAACAGAAAGAATAAAACCAACTAGTTTTCATAATATGATAATGAAGATAAACCTGCTGTTTTCAAGATGAATGCTAGGAATTGTTTTGAATTCTTGAAATTCACTGACTGTGAACCAGAGAAGCTTTGAAAGCTCATCAAATAAGTTATAAGAGGATAAATGTAGCTCATGGTCGAATTGAGAGAAGCCAAAACCAAGATCATAGTGCTACTAACTAGAAATCTCATTCTTGTAGCCACTTCTTAGGAACAACTAGAGAAAGGTCTCTGGTTTTAGAACATATGTCGGCAAATATTTAAGAGTATTAGAATATAGAATATTAATATTAGAACAAACTTAACAACACCAAGACAGTCTTTTCTGGCTGTCTCATTCAAAGAGTTGTCTATGAAGTGTAATTGCCTCAGTTAATTTTAGCTGGCAGTCTAGGTGATGTTTTTTGAACTATATCAGTTCATGTTTGCATCAGCAATTGATTAAGGAAGATTGATATTAAAAAAATGTAAGTGAAAAGTGTCATACTTATGCATGTATAACATTCATCTCTCCTTTCTAAGGCTTGCACCCCTGCATACCTGGAAACAATTGTCTGCTTCTGCTTATAGTAATTATAGCTTATTTATTTCCTTTGCAACAGCTACTCTACATTGGTTTTTGAAACACAGATTAAATTGCTTTCAAAAGCTTAATTTATGGAACTCAGACTTATGGATTGAAGACTTGTTGTTGTTGTTAGTTGCAAAGTCATGTCCGATCCATCGCGACCCCATGGACAACGTTCTTCCAGGCCTTCCTGTCCTCTACCATTCCCCAGAGTCCATTTAAGCTCACACCGACTGCTTCAGTGACTCCATCCAGCCACCTTATTCTCTGCTCTCCCATTCTTCTTTTGCTCTCAATCATTCCCAGCATTAGGCTCTTCTCCAGTGAGTCCTTCCTTCTCATTAGATGGCCAAAGTATTTGAGTTTCATCTTCAGGATGTGGCCTTCTAAAGAGCAGTCAGGGTTGATCTCCTCTAGGATTGACCGGTATTATATTCTTTCTAAAAATGAGCTGAGGCAGGCATTGAAGAATGAAACAATGTTTATTGTAACAAAGAAACAGGTTACCTAGTCTGCCGATATGTTGCTGAATCGGCCAGCTGACAGGTAACAGTTGATGCTGTCTGATAGCTCCCTTTTATAGTTCATTGTCAGGCTGATCAGCCAATCAGAACAAACAAAACTCCCGCTCACATTGCAGACCAACAAATAGAACTTCTGTAGAACACAATATTCCTTTCCCCCAGCTAGGAGCATGCATAATTATTTAAATAGGTGGGACATCATCTCTTTCGCCACAACCTGCGCAGTTCAATCTTTGCAGCTGGTTGGAATAGATCAGCTGTCACCAAACGCTCCAACATGGTGACTTCTCGTTGAAGATGAGTCGGACTCTCAAGAACTCTTCATCAGGTAAGTTTGTGTCAGCACGCGCATCACTCATTGGTGTCTCGTACTCCGGTATGTCATACCCACAAAACATTCCCTCTGTTTGTTCGTTCCCCTCTGCGTTACTCTGGGATGAGCCCCAACGACATCTCAATTGGTCAATATGGCATCACCATATTCTGCCATCCTGTAACCCAATTTTATAAGATCTGGGGCCTGTGACATCCACCACTTGTCCGGACAACCAGAGGGGATTACCCCCAAAATTCCTAGCATAGACAGGGTCGTTTACCTGGAATGACCTCACCTGGCTAGAAGAATTTAATGGAATTTAAGGAAAGTAGCTTGGATAGAGCCTGTCTAAATTATTCCTAAGCCTACTTCTCATCAGCATCTCTGCTGGAGAACGATTTGTCACTGAGCTAGGGGTGATATGTTGTGATAGTAAATAAGTGGCTAATTTTGAGTGCCAATCTTCTCCCTCGAGTCTGCCTAAAACATCCTTGGCTGCCTTTTCAGTTTGCCCATTCGCTGCCGGGTGATAAGGGGTTGTCAGAGCGTGCCCTTCTTAGCTAGAAACAATTTGAAACTAGCTGATGCAAATTATGGACCATTGTCCGAAACAAAAACATCTGGAAAACCATGAGTTGCAAACAAACGGTCTAATGCTTTTATGACAGTTGTTGAAGTAGTAGAATGCATGAGGGACAACTCAACCCATTTGGAATAAGAGTCCACTACAATTCAGAATATGTGGCTGTGGAAAGGACCCGCCAAATCTGTGTGGACTCGTGACCATGGGGACTTCGCCGATTCCCATTCCCCTGGATTGGCAGCTGGTGGGGCAGGCCTCGATAGTTGGCATGCCTGGCACATCCTGACCTTAGTAGTTATGTCTGTGTCTATGCCTGGCCACCAGACATAACTCTTTGCCAGTGCCTTCATTCTGGCAATACCCGGATGTCCTTCATGTAAACTATTATCCCAGGCCTCAACCTACTAGGGACAATGACATGGCAACCCCATAATAAACACCCCTGCTATGTGGACATCTCATGCTGCCTGGCTCTAAATGGTAAGAAATTGGTGTCTAATTTTCCTTTAGGCGAAGCCCTTCTCACCCAGTCCAAAACCTGTAATTTTATTTGGTCTCTTGATGAACATTGACCAATATCTGCTGCAGTCAGAGGTAATTGTTGATCATCCAAAGAGAACACAGTTAATGATGGTGTGGGGACTATTACAGGGGTTGGTAAAGGACAACAGCTTAAAGCGTCTGCATGACTAAGGTGTTTCCCGGCTCTGTATATTAATGTATATGAATAGGCAGCAAGGAATATTGTCGTCTAGTCATTTTTTGAGATTGTAGGACTTAGACGATCTCCAGACAAAATGCCTAATAAAGGTTTGTGATCGGTCACAAGCTGAAAATGGTGACCATAGAGGAACTCATGAATTTTTTTTTATGGAAGCGACTGCTTCCTTATCGATCTGTGCATAATTTCTCTCAGTACTTGCTAAGGTCCTGGAGAAATATGCTATTGGCACTTCTAGGCCATTTGGCAATTTGTGTGCCAACACAGCGCCTATCCCAAAAGGGGATGCATCACAGCAAAGTATCAAAGGTAAATCCCTGTCAAATTGTATTAACACACTGTCAGATGACAACAGAGCTTTGACAGCATTGAAAGAGAATTCTTCTTTGGGCCCCCATGACCAGGAAGCCTTCGCATCCAATAATCTATGTAACAGTTCCGCGACATAAGCCTTATGTGGAAGAAAAGCTATAGAGGAGCCCCCAAAACGCTTGCAGTTCAGTCTTATTGGATGGTGTAAGGGCATCCTTAATAGCTCTTACCGTTGACTCAATGGAATGAATACCTTTAGCATCTATGTGGTATCCCAGAAATTTGGCATCTATGTGGTATCCCAGAAAATCTACTTGGCTGACTGCAAATTTGCATTTGTTTTCCTTCAATTTAAGGCCTGCTGTTTTGAAACAGGCTAGGACCCTTCTGAGAAGTTTGAAAAGTTCTTCTTTGTTGCAAGCAGAAATGAGAACATATGGCACTACCCCCGGCATGCCCTGAAGTAGTCTCTCTATTAGGCATTGAAATAACCCTGGTGCTACTGAAACTCAAAATTATAATCTAGTACATTTAAAAGCACCACGATAAGTGACAATTGTCTGTGCCTCCGCTGTAAAGTTGTCAACAGATAGCTGTTGATAGGCCTGAGCCATATCGAGTTTTGCAAAAATAGACCCCTTTCCCAGTAAATGGAACAGATGCTGGATTATTGACACTGGGTAAGCATTGGTTTGCAAACCCTTATTTATGGTACTTTTATAGTCTGCGCAAATCCTGATAGAACCATCACACTTCAAAGGTGTCACAATAGGGGTCTCCCATTTTGCAAAATCTGTGGGTTCTAGAACCCCTTGGGCTATTAATTTATCCAATTCAGCATCTATTGTAGGTCATAATGCAAAAGGAACTCTTCTAGGTTTTAACCTGATGGGTGCTATATTGGGGTCCAAGGTAAATGAGATTGGAGTTCCTATATACTGACCTAATTCTTTGCTAAATATTTCCTTAAAATCATTCAATAATGCTTGTAAATCCTGATCCTGAATGGAATGTATTCCAGATATTGTAAGTCCCAAAAATGTGAATCAATCTAACCCTAATAGGCTTGGTAGGTTGCCTTCTACTATTGTGGGAGGAAGTAGTCCCTCAAAGTTTTGAAACTGGATATTGAATTTACCTGTGCCCTTTACTGGAATGGAATACCCTTGGTAGTCTTTTAAGGACAGTTTGCATGGCTGGAGATGTTTCTTTGTGATAGCAGGAACTAACCTTTTTAACGTGCTCCAGGATACAATGGAAAGCGATGAGCCAGTATCAACTTCCATTGGATACTGCTTTCCTTCTAAGGAGACAGTCACATGAATTTTGTTTGTATAGATTTGGTTAAATTTGTTAGGTGACTTAGAATTGTAAGAAGCCCTAATAATAGTAAAACATTCTTCTTTTTGTTTTTGTAATCTAACTTGAGGCTGATATTGTGGATTAAAGTTTTTTTCTGATTTGCAAACCCTAGCTATGTGTCCCTTTCTTTGACATTTTAAACAAATTACGTTTCTAAATCTGCATGTGGATCTAAAATGATTACCACTGCAACTCAGGCAGGTTGTTTGCAGTTGCATAGGTTTGATATCAGGAATCCAATTCTTTCGCTATGGTGGAGGCTGTCCTCTGAGGCGATTTACATCTTCATCAGCTTCAGAACTTTTGTCAGGAAAACTGTCATAATGCACAGTAGCGTTCAGGTTGGATGTAGCGGTGCTATTAGAGCCTTGTATCTCAGCAGCAGAGATAATTGACATTTCTCCTCAACAGCCATCTTAAGGGTTAAATCACCCTTGGCAAGCAAACGTCTTTGAAGCCTGAGGTCTCGTACACCACATACTAATTGATCCAGTAATTGATCCTCGAGATCCCGGAACCCGCAATGTAGTGCTGCTTTTCGGAGTACTGATAGTCTCTCCCTCAGCCTGTACTCATCTCCTGAATGCGTGCCACCTCGCAATTCTAGAAGATGTAGGCAAGTAATGATTACTGAAAAGTTCTTGTAAATCTTCCCAGGATACCACTTTAACAGTCTGAGGTGCCAACAGCGCTGTGGCGGTATCAAAAACCACGGCCCCGTAAAAGTTTAGGAAATACACTTTTTTCCTATGGTTTGAAATCTCAGACAAATGAGCAGCATCTAGAAAACAGTCAAAACGATTAATGTAAGATTCCCAAGTTTCTGACAATGGGTGAAAACACGGAAATGTCGGAGCAGTCGACATCTTGTCTATCCTGAGGTAAAAAAAAAAAAACCCACAATACCTCTGGCTCTTTCTTCCTCAGCTTTCAGGCAGGCATCCCATCCTCGTCACCAATATTATATTCTTTCTAAGAATGAGCTGACGCAGGCATTGAAGAACGAAATAATGTTTATTGTAACAAAGAAACAGGTTACCCTAGTCTGCCGATATGTTGCTACATCGTCCAGCTGACAGGTAACAGCTGATGCTGTCTGACAGCTCCTTTTTATAGTTCACTGTGAAGCTGCTCAGCCAATCAGAACAAACAAAATTCCTGCTCAAATTGCGGAGCAACAAATAGAACTTCTGTAAAACACGATAACCGGTTTGATCTCCTTGCAATCCAAGGGACTTGCAGGACCCTTCTCCAGCACCATAGTTCAAAGATCTAAATTCTTTGGCGCTCAGCCTTCCTTATGGTCCAACTTTCACAGCCATACATTGCAACTGGGAAAAGCATAGCCTTGACTATATGTACTTTTGTTGGCAGGGTGATGTCTCTGCTTTTTAATATACTGTCTGGATTTGCCACAGCTTTCTTCCCCAGGAGCAAGCGTCTTAATTTCTTGGCTGTAGTCCCCATCTGCGGTAATCTTGGAGCCCAGGAAAATAAAATATGTCACTACCACCATATCCCCCCCATCTATTTGCCAGGAATTGAGAGGGTCAGATGCCATGATCTTAGTTTTCTTAATGTTGAGTTTCAAGCCAACTTTTGCACTCTCCTCCTTCACCCACATCAAGAAGCTCTTTAGTTCCTTTTCACTTTCTGCCATTAGAGAGGTATCATCTGCGTATCTGAGGTTGTTGATATTTCAACGGCAATCTTAATTCCAATTTGTGATTCATCTAGTCCCGCCTTTCTCATGATGCGCTCTGCATATATGTTAAATAGGATGACAGTATACAGCCTTGCCGAACTCCTTTCTCAGTTTTGAACCAATCAGTGGTTCCATGTCCAGTTCTCATTGTTGCTTCATGACCCATATATAGGTTTCTCAAGAGACAAATAAGATGGTCTGGTACTCTGATCTCTTTAAGACCTTGCCACAATTTATTGTGGTCTACACAATCAAAGGCTTTAACATCGTCAATGCAGCAGAAGTAGATGTTTTTCTGGAATTCCCTAGCTTTCTCCAGGATTCAGTGTATGTTGACAATTTGATATCTAGTTCCTCTGCCTCTTCTAAATCCTGCCTGTACTTCTGGTAGTTCTTGGTCCATCACTGCTGGAGCCTAGCTTGTAGGATTTTGAGCATAGCTTTGCTAGCATGTGAAATGAGTGCAATGGTGTGGTAGTTTGAATATTCTTTGGCATTGCCTTTCTTTGGAATTGGAATGTAAACTGACCTTTTCCAATCCTGTGGTCACTGTTGAGTTTTCCAAATTTGCTGGCAAATTGAGTGTAGCACTTTTACTGCATTGTCTTTTTAGATTTCGGATAGCTCAGCTGGAATACTGTCACATCTCCTAGCTTTGTTGTTGGTCAGACTTCTTAAGACCCATTCAACTTCACATTCCAGGATGTCTGGCTCGAGGTCACTCACCATCCCATCGTGGTTATCAGGGACGTTAAGCTCATTCTTGTTTAGTTCTTCTGTGTAATTTTGTCACCTCTTCTTCATCTTTTCTGCCTCTGTTAGGTCCCTGCCATTTTGGTCCTTTATTATGCCCATCTTTGAAACATTACCTTCATATCTCCAATTTTCTTGAAGAGACCTCTGGTCTTCCCTATCCTATTGTTTTCTTCTATTTCTTTGCACTGTTCATTTAAAAAAGCATTCTTATCTCTTCTAGCTATTCTCTAATTTTGCATTCAATTGGGTGTATCTTTCTCTTTCTCCCTTGTCTTTCGCTTCTCTTCTTTCCTCAGCTATTTGTAAAGCTTCCTCGGACAGCCATTTTGCTCTCTTGCATTTCTTTTTCTTTTGGATGGTTTTAGTTGCTACCTCTTGTACAATGTTGCGAACCTCCATCCATAATTTTCAGGCACTCTGTTTTTCAGATCTAAGCAGCAGATAGATCTCAGAAGATCTATCCTGAGAGAGTAGAGATATATATGAATCATAATAGTAATATTAAACATACATTTTCAAAATAGGAACAGATTAAGAAAAACCACTAGCAAATTATCAGAAAATCAGGATACTTTTGCTGAAAAATGTAATGAAAACAAGGCCATTTTCAAAAAAGTGTTCTGTTTAATTCAGAGGGAGCCAGCAGAGGGTGCTCACCAAGCCAAAATTTATGTTTTGCTATTTCATCTCTTATGGCACTCCAGTCATGATGTCATGAAACAAATTTAACATGCGCACACACATCTTTCCTAAAGCAGAATACTTTTTTTTTTAAACAAATTTTATTGATTTTTTGAAGACAAACAAAACATAGGACATAAAAGCATAAAACCTCCTTTCTAAAAATTACTTATAAGTTTTAACAAGGCAAATAAAACATTATTTTTTAAGGCATAGTTCCACATTATCACATTTCAATTTAAGCACATATATATCTTTTCCAAATTTCCCATTATTTCTCCCTTCACTTTTATTCAATTATATTTCTTTCTATCAAGGTTTTATTAATTCTCAATCAAATATAAACACACAAAATACAAAACATAAAACAAGACATAAAAAGATAAAACCTCCTTAATTATCATTTGTACATGTCTTTTCCAAATTTCTCTCCCTTTAGTTTTATTCCTCCAAGGTTTTATTAATTCACAGTCAAACATAGCTAACCAAAACACAAAACATAAAACATAAAACTTCTTTTGAAAAGTGGCTTAGCCCCGAGTTACATCTTTTTTTACAGACCTAAATCAAATTCATATCTTATTAACCATTCTATATTTTCTATATAACTTCTCCCTTCTTTTCATTCTCTTAATTATATTTTATTTATTTCATCTTATTTCAAAATCATTATGCTTGTATCTTTTGTCCGTTCTTTTCCAATCATCTATTTATCTCTTCTCTTTAGCAAAGAATTTCCCCTGTAATCACTTTTAAAGTATGATGCTTTTCTATCTTTCTCCTAAAGTAACACTTAAAATAATACATAATTTCCATCCTGATTCTGCTTAGTACATTCTATATGTTGCATTTTAAAATAAAAGAATAATAAACTTATAATATAGTTAAGTATATAATTTCCATTCTAGTTCTAATTCTAATTAATACATTATTTTAGAATTACAAAATGAAATAGTAAATTTATAACAACATTAAAACAATAACGAATTAAACTATAACTAAGCATTAATCATTTTACACATTCTCTTTAATATTTTATTAAATATTGAGGTCTATCATTATTAAACATTTTAATATTTTAATATTTTGTTAAATCTTATAATATTCCAATAGACTATTTCAAATGCAAATACTACAATACTATCTTATGTACTCTTGCAGAATCTTTTTTTAATTATACACTATCCTTTATCTCTAAAAAAAATCTGCTTTTTGGCATCTTGTTTCAGACCGTGGCTTTTCTTCCCTTTTTCCCTCCCTTCTCCAGTCTGGTCTTTTTGCCCCCCCCCTCCTAACCTCCACCTTTTTAACTTCCCCTCTCTGTTGTAATTCTCTTTTCAATTGCTTTATAACATTGTACCTTTTTTTCACCTAATTTTTCTTTTTCTTGGTTGTTTTATTGAATCTTAAATTCTCATTTTTCCTTCCTTTCTTCCTATTTTCTTTTTTAATCGAACTTTTTTGTCCATTAAAAATGGCTTCTTCTTCCTCTTCTTCTTCTCCTTCTCCTTCTCCTTCTTCCTCAAGTATTTGCTGGTACATAGAAACCGCCATTTCTAAAAAGTGGAAGACAGCTCCCAAAGAATCCTTGCCTTTTAATTTTTCATATTCCATTTTTAATTCATCCACAGATAGTGCCATTGTAAATTTTTAAGAACAACCCAGATGTTTTTAATCTTAAAGTAATTTCCAAATGTCAAAGTTATCAAACAATCCAAACAGACAGAAATTATTTCCTCTTCTTCTCTTTGCAATTTTTCCTCCTGGGGCAAAATCCCAAATATATTTTAAAGCCGTATTACAGTTAGTTGCTGGTCTTATAATCTTCAAGGCGTCTCCTCCAACAAATTTTTAAAGATTTTTTTTAGTTTTCTCCTTCCCACTTATAACAAAGAGCTTGTTTTTACCTTAAAGAAGCAGGTTTTTCTGTGCTCATTTGCTTACTCCTAAAGCAGAGTACTTTTAAGGAATTGGAAGTGGGGAGACCGACTTAAAAAATGCAAAAGATTCCATGGCCAAGAATTATTTAGGTGTAACACATACTTGCAAATTGATAAAGAACAAAGTAGTTTTATTTTTTACAGTCAAAGTATTTTGAATACAATACATGCTGATATTTACTCTGCATTTGAATGTCTGTCCGCCTCTAGGGAATTTGAATATGGAATCTTAAATGTTACTTAGTGATAGAAAAAGAAAATGGATGGGAAAAAAAGTAATGGATGTAATTAAATTTCAAATGCAGAGATCAGGGGAAAGTTAAAAGTCTCCCTAATATTTTGATGCATATTATCTAGAAGAAGGAAATGCATCATATTACATGGTTTTCTTTTGTTTTTATTTTTCAAGCAAGAAATACTATTTGTTGGCAATATAATTGAGCAAGGAGAACAGGATATTAATTTTTCTATGTCAACTAATCTCATTCTGCTGTTTTCCAGAAGTGTTGAACTTACATTGCCATAATTCTGGCTGTAATTCTGGAAAAAGTTACTTTAATCCTGTGCCATATTCAAATCTATGAATTTACATATCCTGAGCACCACATATGTCTGGCCATGTCATCTAGGAGTACATGGCATTGATATCAATACACCAAATAATGCTCTTTCATTTTTTAAAATCAATTTTTTATTACAATCATTACGATCAGAAAATATGTAGTTAATAATAAAATTTAAAATTATATGAATTATAACATGAGATTAAAATTAGTCAAAGAAATCACTTGTTGGGTGTCTTCACTGTGATCCAATCATAGATAGCAACACTCCTTGTTACAAATTGATTGCTGTCTGACATATGCAATAGTTTAGTGCATAATCTTTTTGTCCCCTGATCTTCGTCGTAACAGATTTGATTTCAATTTTATGCACATCACGAAGCTGTGATATATGATAATTTCTCCTAACAGCAGAAATTATTTCCTCTCTCACACACATGTTGAATACTTTGAATACTTTATTGGGGGGGGGCAACTTGTTGCCCAGACCTATGTGCAGCTTCCTGGAAACTCACATGCAGTCCCTAACAGCCCTCTAGCTCAGAGGTCTCCAAACTTGGCAACGTTACGACTTGTGGACTTCAACTCCCAGAATTCTCCAGCTAACATAGCTTTAATAATAGGAAAGGAATTGTAAATTACCAAAAGATAAAAGAGAAGGAAAAAAAGAGCCATGAAACTTGGAAGGGGAGAACTATCCTATCGAAACTGGAACTATAAAGAATGTATACAATTAAAAAAAAACTTAAACAAAATAATGAACAATGATTTATGAAGGTTGTATGCCACCCAGCTCCCAACAACTCTGGGCAGCTCACAACAATAAATCCCAATACATTCAGTAAAAGATAAAGATAAAAGATGATAAGCACAGCAGATTAGATTTAGTGAAGTGAGCGGTCTCACTCTCTCCTGCCAAAGACCTGAATAAAACCATGGCTCTTTTAAACAGAAGCAGAATCGGGGCTATCTGGATCTTGGGAGAACCTTATTCAGTGGGCAGGCACTGCTGTAAAGAAGTCCCCAATTCTGTCACTGCTTCAGCTGAATCAATTTCAGGGTATACGTGTTTCTTCAAGACATCTTTTGAAGTACTTTACCATATCTTCTCAAAATGTGTTACAATCTTTTTTCTAGAATCTAGTCGCAATAGCTTTAAAGTACTTTATAAACAGATTAAAGTCCAAAGTTTAGGAATATGGTTCAACAGAATATCAGTATGTTTCATCTTAACTCCCTTATTGAAATCTTAGTTAGCAATATTAAGATTATTCAACCCATAGAACGCACCCAGAGGCCATATTCAATCATATGTGTTGATTTACTTTAAATTTACTGCATCCCCAACATAAAATATTTGATCTTTAGCATTTATTGCTGCTTCCTCCTAAATTGTGCCATTGACTTTCTCTCCATCGCTTTGTGTCTTATAATCTCTCCCTTCTGTCCAAACAGGAAACCTCATGTAATAATATTAATATTTAATGTAATTGTTATACACTTAGCCAGATTTTTAAGGTAGCTCTGTTTTATTAGTGATGCAGCTCCTACCAGTAGTATACTATTTGAAGGCTGATAATAAGCTTTTGCACAGTGAAACACCTATTTTAAGAATTTAAAGAACATAATGAAATAATAAGATTATAATTAGTTCCCAACTCACATTCGAGATATTTTCAAAGTTTGAAATAAATATGCAGATCAATCCAGTCTGAAATAAATATGCAGATCAATCCAGAATCTAGAGGTTTTTTTGCTGTTAAAATGTTAGAACCTATAAATTGAAAAAAGAGTGTTCACTAGGTTTGAGCATAAGTAGGCAATTCTGCAAATATTTATCTTTCAAGCAATAATTAGGGGATAATGCATTTGGGTGATGACTTGAAGGGGTTTGATTAGCTGAAAATACAGATAAAAGGAATGAGTCATGAATTGTCATAATCAGGTAAATTATGTGTTTTGTCTGAGAATAAAGGAGTTTGGAAATAATATTGAAGTCTTTGAAATCAGGCACAAAAATGTGGCTTTTCGGTCTTAAAATTATGGCTTTTGTGTGGGAGACATGAAACAGCATAATCTGTCAGAGTAACTCCAATAGGATGTTAAATAGCTTTGTGCATAATAAAGAAGCCTATTTTTTAAAAAAAAATATTAAAAGCAATACTAGCTTTGATCTTCATGATTAAGTACATGGTACTGCCTTCCAGGTTCAAGCCTGTCCAATTGGACAGGCTTGAACCTGGCAGCATCCCAGAGAGCAGTGGAGGACAGAGACGGATGGAGAAGCGTGGTGGTTAAATCTTCGCAGGCGCCCCAATGACCTCAAAAGAGGTCACGGGATAGGTGAAGGTGAAGGTGACTGCCTTCCAATGACTTTTACATCATTTTTTTTAGGAAAAAATGATATTGATTGATTATGCAGTTAGGAAATTGAGATATGCCTCTTAATGGTACAATCAAGAGCATCTTTATACTGTTACACAACACATGCTTTCCTATCCCTTGGCCTCATGACCATAAACATATGATTATAAGGTCTATAGATTTTTTTGGGTGAAATGGTCTGCTGAGATTTGAAAAATACCAGCATTGGTTGGGTTGTACACTAACACTTAAATTTATATACTGCTTCATAGTGCTTTACAACCCTCTCTAAGAAGTTTACAGAGTCAGCATATTTTCCCTAACAATCTGGGTCCTCATTTTACCGACCTTGGAAGAATTGAAGGCTGAGTCAACCTTGAGCCGGTCAGAATTGAACTCCTGTCAATCGGCAGACTTAGCCTGCAGTACTGCATTCTGACCAACATGAAACTTAGCCACACTGTGCTTATCCAACATGAATGTACCCATAGTTTACTGAATAAATAACAGTAGTAACATAATTAGTCTTAAACTTAATTAGGAATTCCTGTTGATGCTTCTTAGAAAACAATACACTTCTGTGCATTTCTAGCCTTTGTTTGTATTTGGACTTTTATGATTGACACTGTACTAATATCATTCTTCTGGGTATTTTATGGTGACAGACAGACAGACAGACACACACATATAAAGGGTAACATTTTTAAAGTGAATCAATGTACTTTTGCTGTTAAGAGAACAATAATGATAGATTTGACATTGCCCAAGAAAAGCACAGGTTTTTGTTTTCCATAAACATGGGAAGCAAACAAGATTTGCAGGCTTTTAATGCTTTAAAAACCTGAAAAACATGCTTAATCCAAATGAACAGACCCTTCTCCTTACTGTAATGTGACTCTTTATGGCTGAGAACAGCTCTGTTATGGTTTCCATGATTTTATTAGAGTCTCCTGTGTTGCTGGATGCTTAAAAGATCTAGTCTTAGACCAACAGGACAAATGTTTCCCTTATATTTGCCAATGTATAGGTATAGTGTTAATTTAGAGTCATTTCCAAAATCAATTTTAATTTGATGCTACCTAATACCTAAATTAGATCGTCCAAACAATTATTTCCTTCCAAATAACCCAGGTGAATGTTTCTCGCTCAAATTGAAATTTGCTGCTCAGAAGCCCAATGTGTCTACCACACTTAATGTTTCTGTATCATAACCAGCTTTTTATTGCTGCTAATTGTCATGCCGATGTTTTTCAGTAATACCGCAACAAAATACAAATGAAGGATCAGTTAAGCTTTTGTAACAAAAACAAACTTCTTCTGGTAATCCTGCCCCTAATCCCAAATATGCCTGTATTTTTCTAATTTTCTGAACAATTAGTGTGGCAGAAAATAGCAAGTTAAATAAGATCAGTTAACATTCAGAAGCATTTATTCTGAGTTCGGCCAGCCCTAATTGTGTCTCTAATGTCACCTTGGGACCTGAGACAGGCATCATGAAAATGAGACTACAGTGTGGGTGACCACACTCAACTGTTGCCTTTATTTTCTCTGGTCTTGCCCTATTCCAGGGGTGTCAAACTTGTGTCATCACGTCGGTGTCACATGAGGTATTGCAACTTTTCCCCCGTTTTTGACAGCCCTGTCCTATTCACTGGGAGTGAGGATTTTCAATCCACATGAAAACAAGCAGTGACAGCTAACATCTCAAGTCTCCTACTTGTCATGGGATATGATCAGGCCAAAACACTTATCAAATGAACTTATAGCAAACACAGAGGACCTGTTGATCTAGCCAGAACTCCAACCTTTATTGCCAACAGGTACTCTGCCTCACCTAAAGGCATAGCTAATTAAAACTCAAAGTATTTAAACACAGGAGGGTATTTATTGTGACATGATATCATGACCTCCCCTCAGCAATCTTTGAAGGTCACTACAAGAAGACTCCTTACTTGGGAAGATAATGCTTCTCTCACTCTGGACACAAGAAACAAAGGGCATGTACTTCTCCAATGCCTGTACAGGTTGTCCTTGACGTACAACAGTTCGCTTAGTGACCGTTCAAAGTTGCAACAGCACTGAAGAAAGTGATTTATGGCTACTTTTCACACTTATGACTGTTGCAGCATTCCCATGATCCCGTGTTCAAAATTCAGATGCTTGGCAACTAGTTCATATTTATGACCATTGCTATGTCTCAAGGTCATGTGGTGATTTTTCTGATAAGCAGAGTCAATGGGAAACCAGATTCACTTAACAACTGTGTTGCTAATTTAACAACAACAGTGATTCAATTAACAAAAATGGCCGGAAATGTTGTAAAATGGGATAAAATTCACTTAACAAATTTCTCACTTAGCGACATAAATTTTGGGCTCAGTTGTGGTCATAAGTTGAGGACTACCTGTACTACTACAAAGACATTTGTGCTAGCCTCATCTTACCATTACTGCATAAATACCTTGGGTGGCCAGGATAATTTTAAAACACCCTATTGCTTTCAGGTACCAATCCTGCTACACCATTCAGTGTTGCCAGGTTCTGTACAGCAGCGGTTCCAAATTCTTTGGATTATGACCTGTAATTGTAACTAGATATAGTCTTCCATATACTAACCCTTTCTACTCTTTTATACACATCTAATGTTTCTGCTCCTTATATTGGATGCTTGCTTTTAGTTTTTAATTCATGTAACTTTCATATAGCTAATAATTTCTACACGGTACAAGTAGTCCTTGACTTATGATGGGTCCTTAATGACAGACCACATTTGTATGACTGTTTGCAGAATCCCATGGTTATGTGTCTTAAATTTATTTATTTTTAATGAGAACCAGTGTTTTACAAGCAAACATGGGTTTGCTTAATGACAATAGCATTTGCTTTACAACCATGGTGTTTGCTTAATGACAATGGGTTACCTGATTTACAATTGTCATGACCTATGATCGTAATGGACATGTTCCATTACGGTCATAAGTCAAGGACGAGCTATATAGGGAATTTTTGTTTTTAGTTCACAATTGTAAGTCCTTCTGATGTGGGATAACCCGAACACAGCATCAACTAACTTTCAAATATTGCATATTGGTGTCAATTCTGATGGCAGGTGGATAGTCCTGAGAATCTTACACTCAAAATGAATACATGCAATCAGTAGCAGTGTCTCTAACAATCTATGATAGCATCAAAAAATTAATAAACATTCAATGTCATCCTGCAAATTTCTTGTTGATGTTTTTATCTCAGATTGTCTTATGCAAACATATTGATCATTTGCTCCCCCCACCTAGCTGCCTCTGGCATCAACAACATTTAGTGTAACTACTGCTTATTTAGTATTATTAAGAGTACATAGTTATAAAAGTGGGCCAGTAAAAGCCCACTGGTTTCCCTACATAAATCAACCATAATGCAATAGCTTTATTTTTGTTCAGATACAAACATTCAAGTGATAATTTGAGAAACCTATCCAAAAGGAGAAACAATCTTGAAGAAGAAAAAAAATAAGAATGTTTATTAATATGATTCTCAATGGTTAGTTAGGGCTGCGTTCAGAATTTTAAAAGGCAGAATATGTTTAATGATCCTTTTTATGTCTATTCTTGTTTTACTCACATAATGAATTTCATTGGGAATTCCATTTAAATATTGCCAAGCACTGACAGTATTTGAAACTTTTTAAAACCCAGTTTTACAGGGATAGTCCTGATTTTGGGGAAGGAAGAGGATTCTTCCTAATGGGATTGCCCAAGGTAGAGTGGGCAGAACCTTAATGATGTCTTTCTATTACTCACCAAATCTTGGTGTATCATATGGAAGAAGGTAACATGAGAATGAAAGTATTCCATCATTCATTTCCTGACTGATTGATTAGGGCTACCAGTACTACTTTGCAGAAATAGAGAATAAGAAGCAAAGTTGGTGTTCCTGTTGTCTCTTTGTTGACAACTAATGGATTATTATTTTTTTTGCAAACCAGGTCTGATAGCCCTATGATGGAGAGAGAGATTTATTGATTGTGACTTATTTATTGAATTAGTTTGACCTGGAAATCATTTTGCACAGAGCACAGGAGCACAACAGGGACTAAGGATGTTTGGAACTATTTAAGTTGCTTTGTTCCAGGAAAGCTGTTCTAAACATCTTTGTGTCCTTTTTTTTTTCCCTGGTAATTTTTCCCTGTGGTTTTTAGGTGAATTGGCTTGCAGATTTTGTACATATGTATCAATTTTTAATATTCATGTATCTAGATTTTTACTTTTGGAAATCAAGTCAGCTTACTTATTCTACAAATTATTAGGACTGCAGAAAGCCTTGTGGTTGGTTTTTGTTTGTCTTTTCTGTTTTTCTGTTCCTTACATTATTAATGTCCAGAGTCTTCCTCCTCCTTTCCTATCTGAAATATTTTGTAGAGGTAGTTTTCATTTAACAATCATATGTTCAGTGACGGTTCAAAGTTACGGCAATGCTGAAGGAATGGTAGTTAAACTCATTTCCTAAAGTTATGGTCGTTGTTGGGTGTCCACAATCATCTGATCAAAATTCAGGCATTTGACAGGCTGCCTGTTTTTACAATAGCAGGAGCACTTCAACTCCCCCCCCCGTATCTGCCTATACTCTCCATCCCTGCACTTTTTGCCCTCCTGCACTACACCATGTCAGCTGCCCTTGCTGCCCTGAGCTCTGCTTGCTTGCTGCCCCCAGCTGAACTTTACCATCTTCAATTGCCATTTTCAAATGGGGGACAGGTAGAATTTCTGTCACTAAATGATGTAGTCACGCAATGTCACACTTTATGGCCACCTTGTTTAATGATGGGAATTCCAGTCCCAATGTATGTTGCATCTTGAGGACTGACTATATGCTGATTTCTTGATGTTGTATTTACATGATTTGAAAAACAAATACAACCAATCTAAATTTGGTATTATGGAAAGAAGTCTACAGACACATGCACAGACTCCATTGTACAGACATTGAACATCTCCTATGACTGCTGCTGATAAAGGAGCTGGAAAGAATTCTAGCAATCATGTTGTCCGTGTCTTTCCTATATTACTATATTTTGCATAAATACTTATTAATGTCTTGGAACACAGTGGTTTTTAAACAGGCTATTTAAACTGGAGGTATTTACCAAGAGGTAATTTGAGCCTAGGAGATGACAAAAGTGAGCCTGGAGGAAGGGTCAAACACATCATAAGTCAGGAGTCTCTGCGCACTTACAAGAGACCTAAGTCCAGCCCACCTTGAATGCCTGTCTTACCTCTGTGCATTTCCCTTGACCATCAGTTGGTCAGTTTCTTATAGAGAGCTTAAGCTTGCAATAAAGCTTTATGCTCATTTGAACTGCCTGAATCTCCTGATTTCCACAGCACTTGACATATCTTAAGGCAATGGAACAATTTATAATTGCTTATTTGAACCACCGTCCTAGCAGATGAATTTTATATATGCTTATTTAAAGTTATTTATTATTTGAAAAACAGAATTTTTATTAATATTTAATTAATTATTTAAAGGAAGAAAAAGAAGTAAAGCACAAAAAATAGCCCTCATTTTTTACTAAAGAGAGCTAGCCACCTAGTCATTTATGTTAAATTATACAATTATATTAACATGTATAGTATGTCAGACCAGGTAACAATAGAAAAGACAAAGGGAGTTTAATATACAAAATGATATATGCAGTTCAAATTTCTAAATCATCTTTAAACTGAGATTCCTGGCAATTCAGATAGTGAAAGAAATACTGCAGTAGTTTTCAGACTGTTAACAATTCCTGATTAATGCTTTTCTGGTATCTTTTTTTCCCTGCAACGATGACACTTTACTGTAGCCACTTTCATTGTTCTTCTGTTAATTTCAAAACTATTATTGTATAACTCAAAAGAACAAAAAAAATATACAGAAACCAATTATTTTCCAGAACAAAATTGAAACATTGGATATTTTATGTTTAGAAGAAAGACATTATACAGCATGCAACTATGTCATATGAACTGATGCTGCATTTAAGCACTTCATTAATTATTGAATTGAGCAATTTATTTCTGCAAATAATCTACTGAATGTGCCTACCAAATGCAAAATAGTAATTTTGTTCAATTTCTTAGAATTTTAAATCTATCAAAATGTGATTTTAAAAAATCCATGATCTCCCACTGATTTCTGCCTGTGTATTTTGAACTGAGATCCAAATAATAAAATTAAGACGTATAAAATCTGCCTTTCAGTTGTCACATTAATCTGGTATAGATGCAGATCACAGTGGAACATTTTGAAAAGCAGACTAAATGACGTTCTTGAGCATCCATATCACAAACAATCTATAGGATTTTAAAGATCTACCACGTTCTTTGTCTGCTGCAACATATAAATATGGCAAATATTTGCCCTGCAAAATATTAAATGATAAATAATAGCAAATCATTCTATTTGTATCATCTTTCTTAACAGAATCTCCTCAGTAGCCTTTATCTTGCCACTGAAAACATTTTTTTTAACTGACCCAAATCCAACAGTAATTCTATGTTTTTGGACATAATTAGTGGTTGTGGATGAGAATGTACTTCCTATGTATCCTTTGTGTGTCTAAATTAATTCTGCAGTGGACACTGACTGAGCATGAATCACTTTATTGTGTTAAGCTACTGGAACTTTGGTGAATTTTCAGATGCCTTGCTTTAATAAGTAGCTGTTAGAAAAAATATAACTAAAATGTTGCTGTGGTTAATGTGCACAATTTTTCCTGTTTGAAGAATATGATGTGCATTTTCCTTCCACAGACAAAAGCAGTTGGGCTACTTGATGCAGATGTATATGGGCCGTCCATACCAAAAATGATGAATCTCAAAGGAAATCCAGAAGTGACATCAAGTAAGTCAGGCTGGATGTCACAGTTTCCCCAGAAACTGAAGCTATTTCTCTTTGGTACAGATAATTCTCAACTTACAATCATTTGTTTAATAACCGTTCAAAATTACAACAGCACTGAAAAAAGAGACTTAAAACCATTTCCCAATCTTACGTCCATTGCAGCATCACCATGATCAAAATTCAGACGCTTGGCAACCGGTTCATGTTTATCACAGTTGCAGTGTCCCGGAGTCATGTGATCACTTTTTGTAAGCTTCTAGCAAACAAAATTAATGGGGAAGCTAGCTTCACTTAACCATGTTACTAACTTAATGTTTCTGGAGATTCTCAGTCATCCAGGTTATGGTTGTTCCAAAGGTTCTTTTTTTCAAAAGCCGCCTGGACTTTTTTTTGTTTTTGCTAAAGACATTTCACTTCTCATCCAAGAGGCTTCAAGTCAGAACTGAAGAAGCTTCTTGGATGAGAAATGAAATGTCTTCAAGCACAAAAACAAAGTCCAGTTGCCCTTTTTAAAAAAAGCACCTTTGGGATTACTAACTTAACAAATGCAGTGATCACTTAACAACTGTGCCAAGAAAGGTCGTAAAAGGAGCAAAACTCACTTAACAACTATCTCAGTAACAGAAATTTTAGGCTCAATTGTGGTCATAAGTTGAAGACTACCTGTAAACTGCTCTGGAGGGCCATACTTAAAGTTACTTATATATTTTAAAATAAAAGCAAATAATTGAATCTATAAGCCTGTTGCTTGTCATGAGAACCAGCTTCTGATTTTGTTAAGATTTGTCTAACTTCCTGGAGTTAGTTCTGAGTTTTCCTGCAACTGTTTATGCTTCTTAAATACATCGGACATAAAGAAGTTCTTATCCATGTGAAGAGAAGGAGAATTCAAGTTTCTTTTGTAGATTGCTGAAAGAGAGCCAGGAGAAAGATGCTAAATTCTACATATGTAGTTTGTACTGAGGAGAGAAGTTTTGTACAGAAAGAAAACAAATAATTGCCTATTTATTGTGCGTTGAAGTATTTACAAGAGAGTGCCTTCAAGGTAGTTCAGGTTTCCATGGTTCTGATATAAGCAGGTGGAGATTCCTCAGCAAACCAGATCTTTTTGATAGATATTTAAAGAATAATAACAACTAAATAGCAGGTTTAAAACCAAACTAACAATTGTGGGAAATGAAGGAGGATGAAGTTATCACTTGCAGTGCTTTTCTATTTTCCATCACAGAGATTTTGCTAAGCGTGCAAACATTTATCTCTTGGATTTCAAAAAAAAGAATAGTGAGACTAACATTTTCAAGACTTTTTTTTTACACAAGGGTAGCTTGTTTTAATTTGCCGTCAGAGAATACTACAGGCCCTCAATGGAACTGTCCCTGGTTCTCACCAGCACTGAATAGATTTTTTTCCTCTTCACTTGAATAATATACTGTCTATTAAAACACCCTTTACACTAATGTTTCTGGGACTTTTTTAAACAGTGGCTTACTAGATAAAAATGTGTGGCCCATAGTATGTGTAATGTTGCTTTATTTTCAAGTATATCAAAGCCTGAAATTATAGAAGCTGATGCTGCAAGATTTTTGGGGTTCCACAAGGTAGATTGTAATTTAAGCCACTTCTTATATTGAGAGGTACTTGTTTAGCCTATGAGTTTTATGAAATCTAGAGAAATGTGAACTCCTATATTAACTACCAAGGATTTTTCTAATAAGACTTTGAAGTAAGTTTCTGCTTACTTTAATAGGATGAGCAATTATATCATTTATTAGACTTTTATCCTGTCTTGCATTCAGGAGCTCCAGGCAATGGTCTTTTCCGCACAGCAATAACTCTGAGAGGTGGATTGAGATAGTGTTTTAGTCTCAGATTAGCCAGTGGACTTCCATGGCTGAGGATGGAATAGGACATTTGTCTTTTTGCTCTGAGCCCCAAACTACATTAGGTCTCACAAAACATAGATAGACATCCTTCGAAGATGATTTTGTGTTCTTAAGAAAATATGAAAAGCAAAAATGCATTTGTTTTCCAATTGGGAATTTAACTGTTACAGACTCAGCACATTTCTAACAGAGAGGTGGTCTAACCCTGCCAAGAAATGTGCTGGAAGAAAAGAACAATCCTAGATAAACAGGAAGAATTGAAACATTTGAAAGCTTTTCTTTGCTGAAATTTAAAAAAAAATGCACCATAGTATTGAAAATCCTAATTGTTTGAAAATGGAAAGGGAGACTATTTCTATCCTTCCGTAGAAGCTGAAATTGCTTATTGAGTATAAAAATTAGTAATACTTAGTCATACTCTTCAGTTTTATGTCTGCAATATGTTACTGTAATTCACATATCATAAAATCTGTGCAGCTACTATTGTAGAAAGAATACAGAGGAAAAATTCCATTATCATTTTGTTTGCCATGATAATCTTGTGTGCTCTCTCTCTCTCTCTCTCTCTCTGCTGCTGCAGTGTTCTTTTTAAATTTCTCTATGGTGAACGAACTACTGAGTAACCTCATTGAAATATAATTTGAGACTATGATTATTAATATAGGTAATTGTGGAAAAAGTAGGATCTGCAGCAGTCCCTTAAAAATCAAATGTTCATTTTAGACATTTAAAATTGTTAATTACAATTTTATGTGTTCTCATTTCAAATAATACAAAAATTTCTGTCCAGGATGAGGCTATACTTTAGCAAAGAACAAGCTATATATTCAAGATATTTTCCAGGATTTATGTTATAGTTCTAACTCCTGCGAGAGAAGTAACTTTTATTGAATTGTGGTTGTCTCTTCAGCAGTGGAATCATACTTGAAATTATTTCAAGCAAAAGTACTAGCTGTTTCATCAATAGTCTTTTCCATTCTTTGCTTTTCAAGCTTTCTTTGCAATGGAACTTGAATAAAGAATTTAACAATTTTTGTGGCATTCTATTTAATATTTTTTTATGCCACAGTTACCTATTTTCTGTCTCTATACATAATAACCTTAAATGAAAGGCTATAAACTTTTCTAGTCTTGCCATTGTCTCTGTGGGAATGCAAAAGTACTATTATCATTTGAAATTATACTAATATCCCTAAATATTTCCTAAAACATTTGTTAGATGTTTGACAATACCTGTTAGGAAGGGCTGTAGGCAATACTCACACATTTATTAAACACCATTAAAATGCATCTTCTGGAATTTTGATTGATAACTTTCATTCATACAAAATGATAGGAGATAACAATCTGTATAGGGAGGTCTCCCTATAATGAAACCCATGAAATTGTTGTATGATTCTAATTTGTATTATTCAAGTACTGGTAATCCTCAAGTATCCCAACTGCAACTGCACATGCGCTAACCACAACTGGGTGTACACTCAACCAGCATTAACTGAATTCTGGCTTGCATTAAATATGATCTGGTATCAATTTATAATTTACATTAAATTGAACATTGCACACTTCAAGCTTCCAATAATCACCACCTGTCTATATATGAAGTTTCTTAGCAGCATTGTAGGATACTGCTGATTTTGTACAATTCCTACAATTTCCTGTAATTCCTACTCCAGGTACAATTAAGTTCCTCTTGTTGAAGCATTTTGGCAAAAAGTTCAGTAGTCGTAGATTAAAATGCCTAAGGTGCTTTTCAAGAGGCAACTGAACTTTCTGATTTTCCTTTGAAGATGTTTCGCTTCCAAGAAGCTGCTTCTTGGTCTTCAAAGAAAAACCAGAAAGTCCAGTTGCCTCTTGAAAAAGCACTTTTGGGACAACCGTGACCTGGTTCTTGAGAATCGCCATAGACACCCATAGATTAAAATATTGAACATCTTGTTATCATATCCACCAGAAGTCAAGCTCAACACATCGTTTTTTGTTTTTTAGATTAGATGTGATCTGTACAAGGAGCCTCTGCTTTACATCTATTTACATTGAGAGGATTTGAATAAATTTTCTAAAAATTTATCCTTAAAAATAATTTCTGTTCTAGAAAACCTAATGAGACCTCTTGTGAACTATGGAATTTCATGGTAGGCCCTTTTTCTTTGTTTCTATTTACTTTTTATCTTTTATTGTTTGTATCATGTCTGAATGTTGGAAAAATGCCTTTAATTCTAGTATGTCTATGGGTTTCTTGGTGGAAGAGACTGCACCAATTGTCTGGAGAGGACTCATGGTAATGTCAGCTATAGAGAAATTACTGAGACAGGTAAAAATTGTTTTAAGTTAACTTCATTAGTGATTATAACCCTACAATTTCTAACAATGTTAATACCAAATGCATTGTCGATATTTTAATACAATATGGAAAGTTTGGAAACATAATAGCAAAACATTTTGCTTTGTTGGCAAAAAATACCATCCAATATTTAAAATTAAACTTAATGAAACTGCCCTCAAACTTTCTTCAGCTCTTGGCTTCAGATGGAATGAATATAGCAGCTTGTTGGTTAATACTTTTAGATACTAATCTACAACACAGAAATTCCATAGCTATAAGGAAAGGCAAAGAAAGCATATGTTTTGACTGCAGATTTTTAAAAAAATTATTAAATCTCTGAGATTTGTTGATAGCTCTAGAAAATACTTCTGCTTGAAATCCCAGAAAGTTTCTGGCAGTCATTATAAGCCAACCTTACTCATCATGACACTTTTCAAATGAATTGGATCTGCAGCAACCCTTCCTATATAATCTTTCTTCCTCTCTTGTAATAGATGTCTGATATTTTTCTGAACTGCAGATGAAAAGTCTGACCTTTCAGATACCTTATTTTGAATGTGTCCCTCCCTAAAAAAGACATTATATCTGACATCAAAGAATTTAGGCTTTTTCATCCTATAAGTGAAGTGCAGTAATAAAACTCAACATCTGATGACAAAACATGTTATATTTAAAATTACTAGCCATTAGGAAAGAAAGTGGAAGACATGAATGTCTACTATCTTCATCTGCTGAAATGCTGTCAGTTTTAATTTATTCCAAAATCTTAAAATGAGATCTTTCAGTATATTGCTAAAAGTAATCTTTTGTGGCAATTACTTGCAGCAGTAGGGAAAAAAACCTAATATTGCACAAGCAGTGATGAGTTTTTCTCTGTCTCTCCTTTGACTCCACTCTGGAGCCCTCCCAATCTGTTGCAAAACCATCAAAGAAATTAAAGGGGTTATGAAAGGAGCTGCAGGAACAATGGAGAATTTACATTTTCCTTGTTCTATTAACATGTCCTTCTATAGCCAAAGTGCCCTCTGGATGTACAGGTAGGTCCCAATTAGTGTGATTAATGAATCCTATGATATAGTTGCATTTTTCAAATTCACATTATTCAAAGTAATGTGGCAAAAATAGGCAAATGAAAAATTTTAAGTATTTTTTTATGTTTGTTAACGTAAGGCTGTATAACATAAACAAAGCAAACTTGCTATCTCCTATATTCTGCTATAGTTCTTCAAAATTAGCTTTTTAAAACTTTCTTCAAACAGAATCATCTTCTCTATTTTGCACAAATGACAATTAGCGACTAAAACCCCAAGAGCAACTGTGGCATACGCTAGCCCCAAGTTCATATGTGCTAGCCTCAATAAATGTATAGTAGCTTTGCAGTAACTGAATCTTGGACCTCATTAAACACAGTCTGGTATCAATTTATAAATCACACTAAATCAAATATTGTGCTGTTCAAACTCTCACTAATTGTTGCCTACATACATCAATATGTCACTTCCCCCAGTAATCCTAAGCCTGGGCAATAGTTATGCTGGCTGGGTAATTCTGGAGGGCACCAAATTGGAAAAAGGTTTCACTAATGGAAGAACTTCAAGCAGTGAAAACAGAACATTTGATTCCAATTATAAATGTTTTTAATATACTTGGCAGGGTTGGAGTGGACCTGATTACATATGGCAGTATTCTGAAGTCAGAATCAAAACATAGATTTGAGTGCTAATGTTAGTTCTTACTTTCCTAAGGAGACCAAGGATTAATTGATTATAGGAAAAGATGTGGGATGATGTTTGAGAAACTGCAATATTACTTTAGCAATGGAATTCCCAATTGGGAAGCAGATGGCAGTTTCTTCTCATACATTTTGATAATGATATATACTGAGTCTGTTGTTACCTGGCAACTAAAAAATAGTTTTATTCTACACATCTAGAAGCAAAAAGAAATATAGTCCCTTGACATAACAGTCATTAATGATTTTCCCATAGTGATTGCAGAAAGCTTTAATGAGGACTTCCCCTCTAATTAGGCTTTTCCCTCTTTTGTGTATAAACTAGGATTTTTAAATACTATCTCAGGATAATTTGGGTACCTTTCTCAGCTTGCCTGAAGTTCCAGAAAAGAAGACAAAATCTGTTTTAGCGTTAGGTTTTATTACAATTGATATCATTCATTACACTGCTTTTAAAGAGTTACAAATATTACTTGTAGCAATAGCTTGTTACCAATGATTTGTTTATTAATTTTCTGATCAGAGTATAGTATTGTATAATGAGTATTTATTCAGACATCCCATACATTAATTTAAATCAGTTTGATTCGGTTTGTTTCTAAATCTCTCCCCACCTTTTGTCACCAATCAGATTAGGATTAGAGCTATTTTCATTGTTTTATACTAAACATTTTTGTAGATGTTAACCTCCTGTCAATTTGAGCTGGAGGAAATGGCTCTTATTCTTCTTTTCCTAAACATCTTAAACTGCTTCCTTAATCTTTAAATTGAGTTTAAAGGGGTTCAAGACATTGAGACATGCATTTGAAAAATAAAATGTAAAATAAAAATTAAATCAGTCAGACATAATATATTTAATGTATTTTATTGCAATAGTAAAAGCAGTTTATAATTTCCCACATAAAATAAAAATTTCAATATGCAATGTGTTCTTTACTAACAGTTTTGAAATATAAACCTTTCTTATAATCAAGTATCACAGAACATTATTAAGTATGGTAACCAATTTGGGTAATATAGAGTTTCTCAATTTATCAGAGGTATAATTTAATTAGAATTTTCCCAATATATTTGAAACAGCAGACAAACGTGTAGCAATGAATTAGATGCTTCTGTTTTGTTTCCAAGATGTTGGCAAAGCAGTATTATGTAAATCTTGGTCATAGCACGTTTTAATTGGATCTCAGTTTTAAGTAAGTGTTTGAGTTTGAGCTACACTTTTTATTTCACTAAGTGTTTGTGACAGATATAATGCACATAATTGCTGTGCACTGATATATTTCTGTTGCAATTTGTACAATGTTCAGTTTGCTTTTAGTATTTTTCAGACTAGATAACAATCATTGTTCAGCACTAAGAATCTTACTTATTATATATTTATAAGCTGTTACTAAAATACAGTACAGAGACAACAAATCAAATGTTGCATGATAAAATGGATGCCAAATTTCAAAGTAATCAGAGTGGATCAATTAAAGAATTGTAAGAAACAGTTAATAAAATTTATTGATAATAGTTTTCTTATTATTTTCTTGTTATTTATCAAACAAACATTAAAAGTACTACAATAAAGAAGAAACATTCTATCGTGTGATGCTTATTTCAAAAGGATATAGAAGTATTGGGAAAAAAACATCAAAACATTTAGGAAATTTTGAAATTGAATTGAAACCAGAAATATTTTTATTAGTAATGATTAACAGAGATTATAAATGAAAAGTGCCACAATTTATTGGGATATATACTGATGATGGCAAGAATATGAAAAAATTATTCTATATGATAAATTTATCAATTCATTAAACTTATTTATTTTGAAGAAGAAGCTTATGCTTTTAATCCTTCCATGACAGAACTGGAAAGGAAATAAGCAGACAAATCACAGACTTTTATCTATTTCTAGAAGTATTTCTAGTACTAAACCATGGCCTAACTTAATTTTCAGGGTGATTTAGTGTCCAAATTTAATTGGAATGCTCCAGGAATGTGTTAGTTATTTAAGAAAAAAATCCCATTTTAAAGTACATTATTATTATCAAAACAGTATGCAAGAGTTTATTCTTTAAATGATACAATCAATGCAGACCAAATTCTTATGCGCCATTCTAAACAATGGTGTCCTAATATAGCTTCCTTGCAATTCATAGTTGGGCCTGGAATTGATATTACATGAATAACTATATTTGCCACATACTGTATATTGATTGATTGATTAGAACAATTTACAGAAAAACTTTAGTGAGGTGCTTGAATAGAGAAAAAATATATAGAGCTGCCTGGCAACAAATGATATTTCTCTATCAATAAATGTCAGAAAAATTATTCCGACAGAAAAAAAGACAAATGCTATATTTAAGTAAAATGTAATCACGTTCCCAGCATCTGAAATGTTTCACAACGCTATATATTAAAGAAGCAAATATTTTAGTGTTTTCCACACATGCATGTTGACGAGCAGATGGATACTACAGGTGTAATTTTACAACCACACTCACTTCTTCATTTGCAAAGAGTAATTTCTGTGGCGACTGTGTTTTCTTAATTTGGGAGAATTTATTCTTGAGGCAATATTTTAATAACATGCCATATGTATATGGCTACACTTCTGAAAATGTTAGGAGGATAAGGACTAATTATTTCATGTTTTGTAGAATGTTATTTATGAATATGTCTTACAAATAATATTGAATCTTTTTTCCTGAAGTTATCTAATCTAAAGATTTTATTCATTCAAGTTTTCTTCAACTTGAGGGTAGCATTTAATTTTAGTATGAAACTTAGGGAAAGCAATGAGGATGCCTCACAAGTGATCTGTTCCTCAAAAGGTGCAGTATTAATCTCATGGTCTCCTAAGTACCTTCAGTTCAGGCATTTCACATCAGTCCCATTAGGTGGCCGGGCCAAGAAATCACAGGAAAGCTAAAATTACTTTTACTGAGATTGATTATAATAACACAATTTTGCTAGTCTGATTGTAGTATGCCAACTTCCTTTTTTATATTCCTGTTAAATAGGAAGGTTTCTCTTTGACCTTCTTTCTAAAATTATCTGCTTGTTGCTTATGATATGTGTTGCCTCTCATCGCTTTGGTAACACAATTTGCATATCTTCACCAATCATCTTCTGTATTTTCTATATTAATAGCACAAAACAATGTACTCTGTTGTTCTGCTATACTGATCTGTGTTCATACTTTCTTCATTGAATTACTTATTTAATTCTTTATTTAAATAAATTTGTGACAGAATGTAGCGAACACTCAACTGCTAACATTGCTACTGTTAGTCTGAGCAATATTAACAACTCTGCCCTGAATTTTAAGAATCCCAAACACCCAATTCCAAATGTTTGGTGGTTTGGAAAGCCACTGCAATAAGTAGGTGTGTCAAATTTTTCAGCTTTCAATTTCCAAACATTAGGGTGCTCAAAAGTTGTGACATGACTTGGGAATATTTTGGTTATTTTAATATAATTTAAATGAGCTTGGTAAATAATTACATAAATATCATAACTTTTTAACATTTGGTTTGTTTCATTTCATAGGTTCAGCTGTCTTTCTCTTTTGTTAAATGTTATTTTGTCTGAGAGTGTTAATACTGCTGTCCTCGTTTCCTATGAGTGCGATAAATGATTTGTAATGGATTCTAAATGGCTTCTAAAAAAGACTTGGAAATTCACTCGTATGACCAACCTAATTGGGACTGGCAAAAACTTGTTGCCGCCTGAAATCCCAACATTGCGAGACATTGTCAGATATGGCCTGCTATTAAGAGAACAAAGTAGTGATGATGCTAGAAATTAGCCAGCAGCAGCCTGTCTTGCAAGAGACATATACACAAAAGTGCTTGAAAAGTGGGAATGAGCAAACAGTTCTTCTGTAGCCACTGTTGTAATTCACTAATGAGAGTCTTGAACAAGATCCAAGAGAACTGAGATCAAGCCAAAAACATATTTCTTGGTAGAGGAAAGCTAGATATCAGACTTTCACTGTGAAACTTGACAAATTGATTGACATTCTCAACTAAAAGTGTCAAATTGTTCTGTGTGCCAAATTTGGCTGCCCTGCTGGCTGCAAAAAGGAAGCTCACATATAGACTGGGTGAAACCAGGCTCAATAGCAGTAACTGTGAGAGGGATCTTGGAGTCTTAGTGGACAACCAGCTCAATATGAGCCAGCAGTGTGCAGCCGCTGCCAAAAAAGCTAATGCAATTCTAAGTTGTATTAACAGAGGGATACAGTCAAGATCAAGGGAAGTACTAATACACTCTATAAAGCCTTAGTAAGACCACACCTAGAATACTGCATCCAGTTTTGGTCATATTATAAAAAAGACGTTGAGACTCAAGAAAAAGTACAGAGAAGAGCAACCAGGATGATTAGGGGACTGGAGGCTAAAACATACAACGAACAGTTGCAGGAACTGGGCTTGGCTAGTCTAGTGAAGAGAAGGACCAGGGGAGACATGATAGCGGTCTTCCAATATTTGAGGGGCTGCCACAGAGAGGAAGGGGTCAAGCTATTTTCTAAAGCGCCTGTAGGCCAGACAAGGAATAATGGATGGAAACTAAACAAGGAGAGATTTAACCTGGAAATAAGGAGAAACTTTCTGATAGTGAGGACAATCAACCAATGGAACACCTTGCCTTCAGAAGTTGTGGGAGCGCCATCACTTGAGACTTTCAAGAAGAGATTGGACTGCCCTTTGTCAGAAATGGTGTAGGGTCTCCCGCTTGGGCGGGGGGTTGGACTAGACCTATACAGTCCCTTCTAACACCGATAATCTGTATCTGTAACTGTACCTGCCCTGAGAAGATGAAGATATTATTGAAGGAACTTGCTTTAGTTGAAAGTCAGAGAAACAAGATTGGTTCTTTTGGATCACATCAGATTGGTTTGCCGGATGTGCCTGAGCAGAAATGAATAGGCAAAAGACAAAAGTGGCAAGACGATGAGAGACAAAGGCTTGCTAAATATACAGTAAGCAGAGAAGTATTCCAGACATTTTGATACTGACAAATGAAGTAATTGTCTCTTATGATGAAAATGAAGGACAGATGACTGATGATAAAGATGAAGAGAAATGTGATGGGTTACAAAGAGGCCTTAGACCAAACATATGTGCCCTCTACTTGAAAAGAAAAGACAGAATATAATAGATTACAAATAACAAATGTCACTATGCAGAGTAAAAGATACATGATGTTGATCTACGTGCCACTGCTGCCATTACCACAACTGCCTTCATAGATGCTGGCTTGATCACTGAAGAAGACAAGATACTTGAGCCACGGTGGCTCAGTGGTTAGAGTGCAGTACTGCAGGCTACTTCTGCTGACTGCCAGCTGACTGCAATTTGGCAGTTCGAATCACACCAGGCTCAAGGTTGACTCAGCCTTCCATCCTTCCAAGGTGGGTAAAATGAGGACCCAGATTGTTGGGGGCAATATGCTAACTCTATAAACTGCTTTGAGAGGGCTATAAAGCGGCATATAAGTCTAATTGCTATTTCTACTGCAAATTCCAAGGTGGGTAAAATGAGGACCCAGATTGTTGGGGGCAATATGCTAACTCTATAAACTGCTTTGAGAGGGCTATAAAGCGGCATATAAGTCTAATTGCTATTTCTATTGCCCACAATAAAGTCACGAGAACCCAGGAAAAAAAATATGGAGTCCCTAGATCAAGAATATGATGAGCTATGTAAGAAAGGCAAAATAGAATGCATCTTTTTCAATGGCTATATAGATACAATTAAAGTTATGCTGAAAGCAAACAATTCAGATCAGAAATTCCCCAATACCATCAAAGAAGAACATTATTCTGTATGCAATGAGCCAGGTGGATATCTTTATAATTTCACTCCAGAGAAAGATTCAGAATTGGAAAACCTGCTCAAGTGATTGTAGATAATCTGGTGTATTTCATGAAGAAGAAAGACATTGACAGAAGATTGAAGGCCATTGGAGGAGATTATACAAATGTTAATACTGGCTGTGAGGGTGCTGCCATGCACTAGGTAGAGCTCAGGCTTGATTGGAAGTTGATGTGGTTGGGGTGTGCGCTCTACAGGAATGAGTTATCCCTATGACACTTAATCACAAAATTGCATGGGAAGTCCTTGTCTAATAACAAATGGGCAGTTAAAATTAACAATATACTAGATACTACAACAGAACTTGACATTGATTCTTCATTCACAAGAGTTTCAATTGGTGAGCCTCTCATTTCACTGAGAGACAATGTTGTAAAGGATCTCTCTACTGATCTACTGATATGGATATAGGATCACACAGGCAAAAAGGACAGAAGAATTTCTCACAGATTTGGCTCTTCTGCAAATTGGCCCCGTAAGCCATTCACGCTGGTTGACAACTGCAAATAGGCATTGTCAAATATGGGTTTCATAACATGGCTTTAAAGGCAAAACTGTCCAAAACTTATGATATTGGAATACATCATTGGTGTTGTACCCTTGCTGGTTCAACATCAAAGTAAAAGATTCCTGGATTGAAGGCCCATGTAATGTGTTGTTCCAGCTGCAGCAAATCAGACTGCAAAAGAAGGCTGTAGTAGATGCTATTTTGCCAACCATTCAGTGCTCAGCAAAGTACACTTTCACTGAAATAATGATCTAGCCACTCTTGTGTTCAAGAGAGGAGAGCTGGTGTGCAAAAGATCATTGACTTGAGGGGTGCAGATAATGACATGCTAGGAGATTTTTCTGTACGTGCAAGAAAAACGTCTTTAATCAACGTCAGAGCATCCATCTGCTGGAGCTGATTGACTGGTCTGAATATCAGCCACCTTTGATGTGCAAACTGACTACAGCAGAAATAAAGAAGTTCATTGACAAACCAATGCAAGTACCAGAGTGGCCCTGCCATGCCCAATCAACAGATATATGAAACAGGTCACAGAGGCAGCAAGCAGAGTTATACACATGAGAAACATGATGGTTATATCAGAGGCCAAGAAGCAAGTCGGCAGCTGATATTGAAGAATGAATCAAAACAAGACTTGATGAAACTTACTAAAGATTTTTGTAACTCAGATAATTGCTTTGTAATGTTAGTTTATGATTGCATGGATTATTTTTTGCTTAGCTAGATGAGATAAATGCAGAAAAAAGCTTTAATTATTGTAGCACAAGGTGTAATTTTGAGAAGATAAAAGTTAACAGTATTTGGGTTACAAGTGAGTTTTGTGGAGTATATGATCAGGCGTGGATTTGCCATACCAAGCTAAACCTTGTGCAATTACAAAAATAACAGCAGATTTCAATTCTTTTAGAACCCCTCACTGAAAAAAAAATGCGAAAATTAATTTTTACCTCATTAAATGACACATCCCACCAATAGTTTATTTAAAGTATTTTGTGATGGTGCAAACAGCTGGTGAATCACTAAGTTTCTTGGTAGTCCTGATATTCAAGTCTATGGTGCTCTAGAATCACAAGTTGGTTATTCCTGTGATTTAAGATATCAAGGATTATGTCTTCTAAATTGGCATTTCATTAGAGTATTGTGTGTATCTTAAGTAAAATATTGGTATTTACCAGAGACAATGCATTTATACATCATGGTAATTCAATTTTTTTGAAAATGTCTCACCAGGGACCAAGCAATAGACAAACTGGTCTAATCTTTTCTGTCAGCAGGACTTCTACATTAACAGGCAAAGATAGATCTGTCTGTAGTTTGTTTCCTGCATCATCCAAACCAGCATCTGAAGCTTATTTTAACATAGATGTAACTGACTTGAGCACATAATTTGAAAATCTGACTTTAATATTGACTAATGTCAAGAAGTTGTGAATGATCATCCATAACATTGCCCAGAGCCACTTGTCTGAGATGGCACCTATGAACTTGAATAAATAAATAGAAACATGTTAACTGATTATTTCACAAAAGAATTCTTAAACTGTCCTACTTTCATAGTGCAAAAAAACAGTAAAGAAAAAGTTTAACTCTAAATGACCCTGTCAAGTTTTAACTGACGAACCCAACTAAAAGCAAGCATGGCTATCTGCTTGGATTTTTCCAGCCATGTGGGAATAAACTTTGACTTCAGTATTGGGTAATGATTAGTCTAAGACTTTATACATACATGTCTGCCTAAGGGTCACTGAGATAAGCAAGGAAATTAAAAACAAACACCAGGAACATTTAAGCAGCTCAGACAACTGTAAACAATTCTGTGTAATTATTTTAATTCACAATGTGAATGCTTACTATGTACAAAATTCTCAATAAAAGAGAGCACTAGAATTTGCTCCAGACTCCCATCCCAAGTACACCAGCCTGTGTCTCATTCTTTCCATGGGAGACCACCACAAGTGGTGACCCCGACGTGATCCACTGCAGGTGGTACATGTCCGGACCTCCGTGTTTCCTCACTGGAATAGTGAAGTATGTACTTAACTATTGCTGGTCAATAGGATTTTTTCAGGGAACATGGTGAGAAAACTCTCTCAGCCACAGGAACGGCATGTTAGTGAGCTGCTGAAGTTAGTCAGGACAAACTTCTTTATCTTTAAACCCTCCGGGGGGGGGAGCAAATAGTTCTTTCAAAAGATAATGTGAGAGAGCTGCTGCAAGAGATCTGGCGGCAATGTCCCTGGTATCCAGAGAAAGGCTCTTTAAAGTTAGACACATGGAGGAGAATGGGAACTATCCTTCATGAAGAGCCACGGGCAACAGCTGAAATTTTGATATATTGGAAGGTTGTTATGACTGCTTTAGAAACCCAGCAACAACCTCTTTTAAAAACTTTAGTAGAACCTCCTCCTCATAAAGGAATTGTATTGCGCCTGCCTACCCCAAAACTGGAGTGTGCTTTATCATTTCCAACAGTGCCTACTCCAGTGGATGAGAAAATCCAACCAAAAATGGGAAAAGTTCAAGCAATGATGCATCAGGCTTTCAATGAGGGGAAATTAGAGCCTGAAGAGATTCCCCAGATGAATTTGTTTCCAGTCAATAGGCAAGTGGATGCTCAAGGCAATCTGCAGACTGAATGGGTTCCGATTCCTTTAGCAGTTCTTAGGGAAATTAAAAAAGCAGTTAAAGATTATGGTATTCAAAGTCCTTTTACAAAGGGGCTCCTGACAAGTTTGGCTACCTCACGCATGATTCCTAGTGACTGGAAAGATTTAATGAGAATGAGAATGAGCTCTACTCAGTATGTGGTCTTTGACTCAGAATACCAAAGGGAAGCTGTCACTAGGGGAAGGAATTCGGGGGGGCTGTATACGCCAGACCAAATCTATGGGGCAGGCTTGTTTGAATCCACTGCTGATCAAGCTGCTAATTTGCCTGATCACGTATTTCCAGTGGTTATGGCAGCTGTCCTTGGGGCGTTGTCCCGCATCCAGGATGTGGGAACCCCAGCATGGTCTTTTTCTCAAATTAAGCAAACAGCACCTGAGTCTTATAATGATTTTGTGGAAAGGCTGCAATTGGCTATTACCAGGCAAATCTCTAATGAGGAAGCTGCAAAATAACTTTTGCTGAAATTGGCAGTTGAAAATGCAAACGCTGACTGCAAGCGTATCTTGCAGCCCTTGGTGGCTAGAGGTGAGGTTACTCTGGCTGATCTGTTAAAGGCATGTGCAGTGGTAGGTTCTCAGGCTTACAACATGGAGATTTTGGCAATGGCATTGCAAAAAGGGATGAAACCTACAGGGAATTGTTTAATTGTGGGAAGCCTGGACATTTTAAAGCCCAGTGCCGTGCCCTTGGGGGGGGGATGGCATTTAACAAAAACAAAATTAAGGACGTCCGTCCAAAATCGGTCTGTCCAAAATGCAAAAAAGGGTTTCGTTGGGCAAATCAATGTCGCTCTGATCAGAACCAAAATCCAGGAAACTAAATTTGGGGCATGCAACTAGCCCCGCTCCCAAGGCTGTCACAAAAGCATCTCCTGCAATTACTGGGAGTGCAGGTTTGGGTTTAAAAATGTTGAACTCAATTAATGTGATCTTTCCTAATCAAGTGTACATTGAGGACACTCATTTGCATGGTCCACTGCCAGAAAAAACAGTGGGATTAGTACTTCCCATGTCTTCTGCATCAGAAAAAAGGTTTTTTGTTATTCCAGGAGTTATTGATCAAGTTTATAAAGGGGTTATTAAGATACAATTGTACACTGATACTCCTGCATCATTAATGGCTGGTGACTCTATTGCCTAGTTATTATTGCTTCCATACATCCCTATAAATCCTTTAATTGGGATCCCACGAACTGGTGGTTTTGGGTCCACTGAAATGGCAAGTTCTCCAGTTGCTGCAGAATTGCTAGCACTGACAAAAAATTTGACCACAGACCAACCAAAAATGACAATTTTAAATTCAGGGAAAATCATTTTCTGGCCTTATAGATTCCGGAGCAGATGTCTCTGTGATACGCCAAAAGGAATGGCCAGATGAATGGGTGCTTGAGGACTCTCCGGCTGTTCATGGAGTGGGTGGTATGCAGTTTGCAAGAAGTAGTGTACGTTGGTTGAAGGCATTGCATAGAGAAACTGGTGAGACTGTAAGGATTCAACCTCTTGTGTTGCCCCTGCATATAAACTTGTGGGGTAGAGATTTGCTGTCACAATTTCACACAAAAATTGTTATTGGATAATGGAAAAATTACATGATCGATGCATTCCTGATACTCCGTTTGCTTTGGCAATTTTACAAACTCCAGCCTTGCCTACTGCAGCTTTATTTCAATTACATGAAGCGCAGGTTTATATCATTGAATGGTTGCATTTGCAGAATAGTCCCAGGAAAAACAATTTCTACTATGGCTATGCTTTGTAGTGAGTTAATCATCAAAGGGCGAAATCGCAGTATGCATTTATATGGCATAGATCTAGTTCAGTTATTTTTACCTATCTCCCTCACTCTGTGGGAAACTTGGTATAGTCAAGCCATTGAATTGCAAATTGCTCTTGAAAATTGGCCAGGGAAGATTTCTTGCCACACCCCCAGTGACCCTCGTTTCCAGTTGCTTCGAAACATATCTGTAAATTTTAATTCAGTTATTGCCAAGCAGCCAGTTGGGGGAGTGACCGTTTATGCAGACAGTGGTAAGACCTACGGTGCTTGTGCATGGAGACAGGAAGGGGTATGGAAAACAAAAATTACCCCTCCTCAGCAATCAGCACAAAGGGCTGAATTAGCTGCTGCTATTTTGGCCTTACAGGAATTTGCACAAGAACCGCTAAATCTTATTGTGGATTCTCTTTACGTTTATCAATTGATAACATTGAATTTGCTTATCTTTCTCCATCTGTTGATGCTAATCTTATGAGTTTGTTTCTAGCTCTGCAAAGCTGTCTTCATTCTCACACACATTCTCTACATATCGCACACATTCGCAGCCACCAGCCACTTCCCGGGGAGCTGCAGGAAGGGAATGACGTGGCTGACGCAGTGGCCTCGGCCATGTCCTGTCTCTCGCTTTCTCCTGTTACTCCATGGGACTCACATAGCTATTTTCATCAAAATGCTAAAGCTCTTTGTAAACAATTTGGTCTCACTGCTGCTGAAGCTGCAGCTATTATTCAACAATGTCCTAGTTGCAGTGCTCAATCCACTGCTCTTCCTCAAGGAATAAATCCTCGGGGGACATCTGCTTGTCAACTCTGGCAGATGGATGTCACACAACACCCTCCCTTCAAACCATGGCACCATCTGCATGTCACCGTTGATACCTATTCAGGATTTATTATGGCAACACCTCAACGAGGAGAGGCTACAAAACATGTAGTCAACCATTGCCTCCGTACCTTCACACATGTGGGGCCACCAATGGAGATCAAAACCAATAATGGCCCTGCTTACATTGGCACCACCTTTGCGGAATTTTGTCATCGATGGTCAATTATACATAAATTTGGCATTCCCTACAATTCCACTGGTCAGGCCATTGTGGAACGAGCTCATCAGACGCTAAAACAAGCACTCCTTCACACAAAAACAAAAACGGGGGAAGTGGATGGATATGGCTTGCCTTACATACAAAACATTCTTAATATTACCTTATACACTTTAAATTTTTTAAACATGACAGGATCTTCCGCTGCTACAGCAGCCAGTAGGCATTTTGCTTCCTCCCCTTCTGCAGGTACGCCAAGACCGAAAGTTCGGTATAAGAGACTACCAGATCCAACGTGGAAAGGACCTGTCCCGCTGATAACTTGGGGCCGAGGATATGCTGCTGTTGAAGATGAGGGGACAGTTGTTTGGGTTCCTGCTCGCTGTGTGTGTCCTTATCATCAGCCAAAGGGGCAGGGCGATGGATTTGGGGGAATGGAAAAGAAACACGATGATCCAGGACATGGGGAAGCTAGCAAACCTTCATAATAAAACTGATTGTTGGATATGTATGCACATACCAACTCACAAAACATCAGGGCTTCCAATGGTTGCAGTACCTCTGGCCGAAGGTGACTGGTATAAGGGACAATGCTATGGTTGTTCAGGGATGTGGTCTAACAGTTGGACTACAAGTAACATAAATACATTGCATCTTGGAAGCCGAATCCAAGAGGTGGCAGGTATCTGCTGGATCCACAATGAGACAGTAGAGAATATGACTTACTTGGGAACATATCCATTTTGTAACAAAACAATTATTATTGGCAATGGAAGTCGGGTTTATCCGGATGACATGAAAACTAAAAATCTCACTTACTTTGTACATAATATTTCTAAATTTGTTATATCTTTGATCAATGAAAATGGGTGTCCATTTATCCCTGCCACATGTTGTCCTACCATGAGAGAAAACCAGCTGCCCAAATGTGCAAATGGGAAATACGCACCACCGCCCACTTATTTGGCTATGTTAATGGAATCTTTTGTACAATTAATCTATGCTGAACCAAATACGGTTGGTCATCTCCTGGGAGCAAATCTATGGTTGCTGTGTGGACGGATGGCCTATGATCGCATGCCAGCACGATGGAAAGGAGTCTGCACCTTTGGAAAAGTGATCCCATCTCATGTCATTTTAAAATCTTTGGGGACTGCTCATATCTGCAATGTGCATTCCGCAACGGAAGTAAACTCTGTTTTGAATCATGACTACTGGACACAGATATCAAGGGGAGTTATTCCTCCTTTAGGAGTCATGATGAACTATAGAGATTTGCATCATTTAAACAATTGGACAGTTACTATGTTTAAAGACACCATTAAAACGCTAAAGCTGCTTGAAGAAGAGCAAGGAAAAATCCTTGACTTTGTCCTGCAAACCAGATATGCGGTGGACACTATTTTGGCTGTGCAAGGGGGAGTTTGCGCTGTGATTCATACGCATTGTTGCATGTATATCTCTGATTATTCTCCAAACATTACAGCTACCATACAGCATATGGAACAAACCCTGAGTGAGAATCCATTACAATTGGAGGACGAGGGACTTGACATGTGGTCTGCACTTTGGTCCTGGTTGCCAGATGGTTCATGGATTCGTCACCTAATTGTTGGAGTGATATTGCTTTTTATACTTTCTCTTTGTGTATGCTGTTGTATCCAATGTCTCCCTGGACTTTTAGGAATGTGTCGGGTGAAGCCTACGGAAGGAGAACTGTTGTTGCAGATGGCGAAAAGCTACTGAGGCATCCGCGATCATCAAAAAACTAAAACAGGAGAGATGTGGGAATAAACTTTGACTTCAGTATTGGGTAATGATTAGTCTAAGACCTTATACATACATGTCTGCCTAAGGGTCACTGAGATAAGCAAGAAAATTAAAAACAAACACCAGGAACATTTAAGCAGCTCAGACAACTGTAAACAATTCTGTGTAATTATTTTAATCCACAATGTGAATGCTTACTATGTACGAAATTCTCAATAAAAGGGAGCACTAGAATTTGCTCTGGACTCCCATCCCGAGTACACCAGACTGTGTCTCATTCTTTCCATGGGAGACCACCACACAGCCATCCCTTCGACTGGGTCACCACTGTTTTGGTGCTGAAATCCACCTGTGCAGCAGTCGGGGTCTCTGTCGCTGTCACTGTCGCTGTCCTGGGATTTGCTGTTTACTCTTCTTTATGTTCTGTCCCAGACATCATCTTCTGGGTCTTCACAGCTCTTCTGGAGGCGATCAGACAGGCTGCAGGAGCCCAGGACTCCTTTGTAGATTTTAATTTTGGTAGAGCTGATTTAATGTCAAAGTTCTGACTGATGAACCCAAGCAAGCAAGCACTGTTGTGGTTTGCAGGCAGCCTGTGCAGACAGCCGCGGAATTTGACAATGGAGAAGAACGGGGACCAGTCAGGCAGTCTGGACTAGGACGAGGGGTCCTGTGTCTGATGCAGAGATGGGGCCAGGACCATCCGGGAATGGGGTGCTGCCTCTGGAGCCTTCGGAGTCTGGAAGCAGCAAAGCAGAGGACCTAGGGGAGCCTGTTCCTAGGGTGCATGTGCACAGAGCTGCTAGAAGGCAAGAGCAGCTGAAACAATGGGCAACTTGGGAGTAAGGCTGGGAGGTGATGGCCCCTCCCATAAGGTATAAAGGACAGGCAAAGATGACAAAACCTTTGCAGGAAACAAAGTTGTTCATTTGGTTCAGATTCATTCTTGAAGCTCTTTGTACTTCGGTTGGTTTTTGTTCTAGTTTATTCGACACTTCTGTCATTGGCAGCACTTCACAGGAAAGAAAGGTGGATGCTTATCTCAAGGGACTGTTTGATATTCATTACTGGCTGGGAATGAAAATAATTCCCAGCGTTGCAATAAAACAAGACTTGTTTTTAAAATAAGCGTGTACGTAATTACGGTCTCGGAAGCCTTTGTCAGAACAAGCACTGTTGAGACAATTCAGTCTCTTTATGCAAAACTTTATTGAGTTGCTTTCATTGTGTGCCGAAATGATGTACTCAATAAAGTTTTGCATAAAGAGATTGGATTGTCTCAACAATGCTTGCTTGGTTGGGTTCGTCAATCAGAACCTTGACAGACCCACTGGAATTGTAAGGAATAGAATGAATCAGCTGCCTCGGTTAACAGAAGCACTAAGGTTACAAGGAAGGTTTCCTTATGCTCCATATGTGGGCTTGTTGTGTTCTGGTGATAGATTCAATTTTATCATTGATCAGTCTAATTGAATCTAACTAGTAGTCCCTTTCTCTTTCTTTGTCCAGCACTATTACTCATTTCTATTGGGATCATTTTAATAATAATTTGTGATGTTGATTCCAAGCAATAGAATTTATTTATAAGTTATCTCCAAAGATGTTAAAAACTACAAGGAGTTTGACCTTGATGTTTAAGGTGATTCCCCCCCCCCCCAATTTATACCTTTTCTAGGTTGACTGGCACCAGCTGGATTATTTGGTAGTTGACATGCCACCAGGGACAGGAGATATTCAGCTGTCAATCTCACAGAATATTCCAGTTGCAGGTATCTCTGGTAGTTTTGCAATGTAGTGTAAGCAGTGCAACTAAGTGCATTTGAATTACATGGCTGGAGACAAAGGTTTTGTTTGGAAACTGCAAGGTTGCTCCTCTTTCATAAATGTTGCATTTGCTCACCATAATCTATGAAAAAAAAAACCCACTGTGTGACTTTGAGGCAGATGAATCCATCACCTCTTGTTAATTCTTTAAAATAACTTGGTTTAAAAAAAAGATACAAAGTTAAAAGAGAAGCAAATGGAAATAGAAAATTGGAAAAAGAAGTCGGCTTGCAAAGGATATAAAGCTGAAAAAAATGTTTGGGTTACATTTCTATGTAGAGCAATATGTCAAGTCATAGCTGCTCATTTTAAAGATCATACCTCCTCCAGTGTTTTGGGAAAAACAGCTTGATTCTTACTCCTCAGTGAGATTGTTCTATATTTGATATTTTTTTCTCTAAAATGTTGAGAATCACTATAGGAAATAAAGTTTGGGCAGGATACAATGTTTTTCTGTAAAATATTTTGTAATTACATTAAATACAAAAAACACAAAAAACCAGAAGAAATAAATACTTTAAAAAGTATATTTGTAGACACACATATATAGAAATGTTAAAGTTCATCTACATGAATCTTTATGAATGATTTCTGCAAAACACTAAATAGTTGAAGTCATATGTTTCTGTTTCCACTGCTGAACCATCTTTTGTTTATATATTCATTTTCCCTGTCCAAAGTCAACTCCCATATTATTGAGATAAATTGTAGCTCAAATATTGAGTAAATATATGTGATCACTTTCAAAATGAGGCAATATATTTAAGTAAAACGTTGCTTTCATTGCATTTCACAAAATAAATATAAAATAGCAATTTCTAAAATACTTATTTTAATTGAAAATGATGCTACCTAAAAATCTGCTAAATTATATGCTTTTTTTACATGTCTGTTTTTTTTTATTAGATAAATTTAAAAAAAAAAAACAAGTAAAGTCCCCCTTCCACAAAAACTGTTTTTGGAGTTGAGTGAATTTTTGAAGCAACTGTCATTTGGGGTTGAAGGAATCAGGGAAATTAGTGATAATTAGCTATTCTGATACATGTGAATGGAAACACTTTTTGTAAAGCAACTATCATTAATCTTTAATTAGAGATTTATTTTCTAAGCCTATTAAAGATTCTTCTAGGAAAGAAACAAAACGATATTGATTTTTCCTGGGGTTTCTTTCTTTCTAGGGGCTGTAATTGTGTCCACTCCGCAGGCTATAGCTTTATTGGATGCACATAAAGGGGCTGAGATGTTCAGAAAAGTGAATGTGCCAGTAAGTACATCTTATTTGACTCTGCTAGATTATGGATATATTTTTAAATTAGAAATGGGCAATCTAGAGCAAGATACATTTTTGAAATAACTATTAAACTATTCCTAATATCCTAGAAAACTCTGATATATAAGCATTGGTATTGATATTATTTGATTGCCAATTAAACTTAATTTATATTATTTAGCTTTGATTATATTGTACCCTAGTACTGTCCTGGCTGTATCCTTCCTTACTATGAAAGTAATGCCATGTTGTGTGTATGTGTCTTGAGTAATACATTTCTCATCTTTTGACTGAAAGTGTCCAGTCAAATTCAGTCAAGTCCATTTCAATTCAGTGATGCCTAAGATGCCAGAATGTATAGTAGTCATGTAGTCTTTATCTGCTTTGGATTTTCCCACATTTCTAATTCTTATATTCCAAATCTCCACTATATATATATATATTTTTTTTTTGCAGTTTTGGATTTTTTTTTCTTGTATGGTAGTACAAGTAATTAGATTTCCCAAAGGCTTCAATATAACCACATCATAAACATCAATACTACTCCCAAAGATTCTTAGTAGACTGTTGAGTACTAACCTAGCAGAGGGACCCATCATCCACACTATCAATCACTTTACATTGCTATCCATGTGGTTTCAGAAATAATATTTTATCATTGCTTTCTCTTGCCACAGCATGAAATGATTGATGCCTTTGCTATTGTAACTAAAATGATCAGATATCTCTAGCATCTTCCTGTAACATTGTTGCCTGATATAGGTCCCTGCTTGTTTTAACTGGGTACTTAAAAATAATCTTTATGACTTGATCGATGCCCTGGATTATATACTCTAGGTCTATACTTCCCATGTTTTTTGCTCATTCCTCCCAAGCACATCTAAACATAAGAAGATAGCCCAACGAATAATGAGATAATGATTCCATACTCAGCTTGGTGTTTTGTTTTGTTTTTGTTTTGCATTAGAATCCCAGTGCCAAAGTATAGAAAACCTGCTTTTACTTACATGAGTTTTAGGGGGAAAGGCCTCGGGTAGGTTATAGCTTTAGCAGACAGATAGGACAAACAAAAATGTAGCCAAAAATCAGCCAAGAGTTTTACTGTGAATGTTGGTTTTTTGCATTTTCACATGGAAGTTCTATTAAGCTGCTTATTCTTTGGAAGTCAGATCTGGGAATAAAGAATTATTAAAATTGAAGCCAATTCAGGCAAAGGAAGAGGAAACAAAGCAATTGTTTGTCTCAGGACTCCAGGGCTAAATTTTTAGTTCCTTATAATGATTACCCTGCTACACAGAGAAGAAGGTAAAAACACTGACAACTTTGTAGCCCAACAGCCAGGCTGGTAGTTAGCCAGCAGCAGCTGCTCAAATAGCAGAGCCAGGCTGAGTGGGGCACAGTGGCTTATTAATCACACTTGGCAAGGAAGGGAGTTAGGTGGGCTAATGACTGAGTGACCTCTTCATATATTGTTCCTGGTGGCCTTCTTTGCATTGGCACTAAATCTGTGCTACAAGTCATCAGTTGTGTGCCAGTGTACACATGCAGAGTTTAAGATCTGGTGATGTTGTTTTAAATCTCTCTGTTTCAGTCATATATTTATTTCTCTAACATCTCATTCTGAGCAGTGTTTGTGTGTTTCCTGCATCAACTGCATAGCCCCACAAGATACCCATGGTCCACAATCTGGGTGCCAGTGATTTTCAGAGAACTCAGATATCCTACCCCAACTTTTTGAAAATTTTCTGTAATATCAGTATACCGAAAATGCAAATCACTCCATATGCTATATATACTATCAAAAAACCATTGTAGTTTGGTACCAAAATGTTTGAATATTAATTGGTGAATTTTTAACAGTTCATCAAAATGTCATGTAACTACAGCCATATTTAGAATGGAAGCAACTGCAATTCTATTAATGTTTTGTCCTCCTTTAGTATTCCTGCTGTTGTCATACCACTTTGTCTCATCACATCAGATGTTCACACCTTTGCAAATAGTTATTTAGTAATTAAATGTTTTTGCTACATCACAGCAGAATTTTTGCTAGGCAGCGTGCTTTTTGCAGTCTTTTTTTTTTGTCAAGAAGATCCCTATGTTCCATGTCAATTTAGACTTTCAGGTGTAGTAAACTACTTGGCTGGACTTCCACCATGAGGGAATAGCCATTGGCCAGTCTGTGTGCTTTTCATGCCAAATGTTCATTCTATGACATCTCAAGGAAGAGTTAGGAGACATTTTTGTCTGAAACCAATCACAAAGAAAATGTTTGTTCCAAATTGTAGACCTCTAAGTCTAAGTCTCTTTTGTCCATAATTTTTATACCATAAGTATACTTGAGGGATTGTGAAGCCATGGAGAATATCTGTGCATTTATGAGCAAGTTCATTTTCCAGCGCACAACTATTTTGATAATACTAACCTCACATAGAGATGTTGGCCCTTTAAAAAAAACAAAAAGATATTCTGGTTTGTTCCAAGTCTAGGGAATAAATGTTGCTGAATATTATAAAATAACAAATAACTAAAATAGTTTGATAAATAGTGAATGTGCTATTTACCAAAATGTAGACTTTAGAGTCTTATACGCATTGAAGTAAAAATAAGACTCAAAATCATATGTGCATCAATATGTCAATAAGTGTATCTTTCTTTGGAATTAGTCGTGAGAATATTAAGCAAATGAGGATTTAAACTTTAAGTCTGAATGCCATTTTAAAGTTGGAATTAAAAGAACATTCTTAGGGACTCAAGTTATCACTCCAGTAGTAAGGTGGGCTGCAAACTAAAAGCTATCTTCAGACCTATGCTTTCCGTCTTTGCTCTTAGTACACAAAAAATGTGGCTTGCCTGCTGAAAAATACCAAAGATAAAAGGAAAAAAGTAGAAAGGGTCCTTCAGTATTGTATATTCTTAATGGTGAGTTTACTCCTGGAAATGTATCGCTCCAGATGTCATACCAGAAATAAACTTATATTAGAATTGTTGGAAAATTTGAATTGACAGCACAAGATAGTATGCTAGATTGGAATGTGACCCAGAATATGATGGGTTTTTTACTCATAAAGAGGAGAAAAGCTGGGAACAGTTTTATTCCCAATTTTATTAAACAGTTTTGATATTATTATATGAAATACATCAAAAAATGGCAATAATTATATCCAGAAAAGTAAGTGATGAAATAATTTAATACAAGTAAAAAAGGAAAATTTGCACTAAAATACTCTGAAACTTTTTTTTCTAGTGAAATGTATAAACTACTTCAGCCTCAAGAACTCATGTAACGTTATTGCTTTTGGATTTTGTACTTTATGGTTGATTTTTATTGTTATATAGCTGTAATTATATCATGGATGTTTTATTCGTATGATGGTAACCCACTAAGAGATTCTTAATTGTGGCAAGCAAATACAAACAAACTGACTACATAAATATAGTCCGGGTGATAAACACTGGCAATATATTTAGTGCAAAATACAATAAGACCTTGATTTTCTAGAGTGGTGCCTGGGGCCATAATGTGTCCTCTGACATGTTCTTGGTACTCAAGTTTCTTTAATTTTTCAAAAAAGTGTGTGTGTGGGGGCAGTCTGCTTGATGCAAAATAAAACAAAATCAAGCAAAACATAGAATTCCAATAATGCCTCTGTGCTCTCAGACACCCTCAAAACATTTTTAGAAAATAAAATGGTGGGAGATTGGAGCTCAGAACTTTATTTGCCTTCTGGCAAACAACTGTTTGTAATTGACAACACCTGCCAAGGCAACCATTTTGTGAATATGCCTATTCATAACTTGCTTTCAATATAAATATACTGCTAATAATAATACGGCGGGCATACAGGATTAAAGCAACAGCTACAAACACTGATCTGTAGTGCTAGCAGTCATCCTGCCTAATGTGCTCATTAGCCCAAGGAGCTTGGGGAATCTTGTCCTAAAGTTTAGGGGTTTTAGAAGGATTAATGTGTAAGCAGGCTAAATATGAATAAAATCAAGCAGAGCTGCAAAGCAATTCAGCATCAATGAAATGAGAAATTATACACACACACACACACCATAAACATATGTTCTGTTTTATAATATTCCATAAGCAGGATGCTAAGATTCCCAGTTTAAATAGTTCTCACAATCTAAAATAGACAGTTGAGAAGATAGCAGAAGGAGCAGCAGCTTTTTTCCTGGTTTTAGATTTTTGGAAAGATAATGCTATCCTATTCTAGTGTTATTAAAACCCAAGCTTGATCATAGATCAAAATAGATTATTTTCTTCTGCATGTAGCTTTCATCAGAAATAAGAAACAGAAGAGGCGATAACTTCTATTGGCAGAGCTACTTGAATTTCTGAAGTTAAAAAATGAAAAAAAAAAGAAGATACCATCATTACTGAATCAAGAAACTGCTTAATAAAAATCCATTAAAAGGCCGTTTATCTTTTCCAGTTCTGCACAGAATTACTCAGAGTATCTGGTATCTGGGACAGAATGTCCCTGAGAACAAAACAGAAGCCTCATTAGGAAATAGCTAAGACTAAAAGTTAATGGGACCTCTCTAAAAGTTATGTTGCAAGTCAGTTCCAAAGATTTTCACTCTCCTGGCTTTAATGCAAAAATGTAAGCTTTGTGCTGGACATGACAGGTGTATCCTGTCTATTATGCTTGCCAATTAGGTGCCTTTAGGAATGCAAGACCTGAATATAGTGATATCTGTATTCTTTATTTGTGTTCTTTATTAGCTGGTATTGACAAGTATAGTTTGATATTAATATAAAGATGTTTTAATTAATACTACTGGATGTTATCTAATCCCTTTTTATATTGGTAGGTGCTATTGGCATCCTATGGTACTAGGTTCTGTGATTAACAAATTTTTATAAATTCTTAATCTTTTGCCATTCAACCAAGAGCTTTTTCCCCATGTAAGAGCTGCATGTTAATTCAGTACTTATTAAGTTATTAACTGTTGTTTTGGTTTGAAGAGTCCATCCTCTTCTTCTTTTAAATACCCTTAATAATGTCTTTCAAGCAAATTTGTCCACCTCATGCCTATCTTCCAGTTGATAATTGTGCTTTACCTATAAAAATGTATTTTAAAGGATTTTGAAAGCATAAACAATAACTATGAAATCAATTCACCAACAAGACTTTGGGCATAGCTTTAATTGATCAAGTGGGGCTGTCTGATAATCTTAGCATGAAATTAATTATAAATAATAATCATTTATCTGATGAATAATTAAATTTCAGTAAGAGTGTCAGATCTCCTAACCAGCTCCCAATTTCTCCACGCAACTACTATAAATCTTTTATTTATTTATTTTTGCCTCTGCTAAACCTTACCTGAAACTCAAATAATTTTTGGCAGGGTAGTTGTGGTGATGGCAGTGGTGCAGCTTTATGGAGCAGTAGATTTTGTCATTATTTCCTTTTCTTATGCCATCATTTCACTTTTATAAGTGTTAAAATCTAACAAAGAAATGGTGGCAAGGTGGATATCTATTTACAGATGGCCTTTCCTCATATATCAAAGCACCATGGAAGGAGTGCTATTATCAGGTAATGTTATTTCCTGTTATGGGAAATGGAGAGTAGAAAAAATTGATTAATCTGGGATACATAGATTCAGAGTGGGGGTATGACTGAATACTTTTCCTTGTCGTTTCCCCCTCCCTCCCCCCCATTGGACAGCTCAATATTCTCAATATTCTGTCAAGCTGGTGTATATGATTTGGCAACCACTGTTTGGCTTCAAACAGGGTTGTCCAACCTAGGCAATTTTCCGACTTATGAACTTCAACTCCTAAAATTCCTCAGCCAACACATGCTAGCTAGGGAATTTGGGGAGTTGACATAGATCTTAAGTTTTGCCAAAGATGGACACCCTTGCTTTAGAAAGTTAGAGGAATGGAAATGTTTGCTGTGTAGAAATGCCTTAAAATGATATGAATCATTTACATAAAAGGCTTCTTGAACAAATGGAACATTAAATGATAGCAACTATCTTGCTACTTAAAGAAAAGCTATGCCTAAATTGTTTTGCTGCTTTCTCCTAAAATTTATGTGAATATGATAATAAGCATTCATCTCTAAATATGGAATCCTTTGCAAAAGTTGAAAAGTTGATCAATATCAAATTTTGTCAGAGTCCTATGAGTTAAAGTCTGTTTCTGAAACTTTTGTATTTCCATTAATATGGAAACACGCTATTCAACCTAAAGCAGGGGTCTCCAACCTTGGCTCCTGGAAGCCTGGTGGACTTCAACTCCCAGAGTTCCACAGCCAGGCTGTGGAATTCTGGGAGTTGAAGTCCGCCAGGCTTCCAGGGGCCAAGGTTGGAGACCCCTGACCTAAAGTATCATGTAAGTCACAACACTCAATCTGCAATTTGAACATTAATGGGCCCAAGGAACTTATACAAAGAAATATGTCACCATAACTATTCTTCTGGTAATGTAAGCCAAAACTGTTTATGAGAATGATATTTGAAAAGCTAACTTACAGAAGTTTGGCAAATAATGACTAATGTCAATAACATTCTTAAAGAATAAATAAACCAAGAAAGATGTGTGCTGGGACATGCATGGAACAGGATCAAGAAATCCCTCTAGAGCAGGAGTATCTAACATTGGCAACTTTAAGACTTGTAGACTTCATCTCCCAGAATTCTGGGAGTGGAAATCCACAAGTCTTAAAGTTGTTAAGGTTGGACATCCCTGCTTTAAAGTGTCTAGGGGATTCCAGTCTTATCTGAAAACCAGATGGAAGTATGTGTGGAAAAGTTTCTTTGCTATATATATGAACAGTGCATACTTACATACTATTGTTTGCAGCCAGGGATACACTTGACAGTTTTTACTGCTGTCAGTTGCCCTAAATGTGAAAACGTGTTTTAAACAGGAAAGTGACTTGTCTATGGCTAGGTGTATAGGTGCAGTGCCAACTGTTTAAAACACCTCTGCTTATGTGTGAATTATTGCTCCCTCCCACTCCAGTCATGCAGATGGCTGTTTACTGCTGTAAGTTGACTCAGATTTTGCATACTAAATATATCTGTTGTCTGTATTTTGATTTCCAGCTGAAATGTGTAAATATTGGGATCCAAAGTAAATTGCATCTATGTTACTTATACATAAGTAACACACACACACACACACACACACACACACAGCAGAAATAGGGAAAAAAGCATATTGGAGATGTAAATTATTGTCCCAACTTGTCAACCTTTAGCAGTGATACTTCTCTCAACCTGCTGCAGTCGGGAGAACCCCAAATTTTCACCACTGTTCTTTGTGTTCTTCAAGTTATGCATTTAAAGATGTATTTTTATTATTTATCAATCTGTATTTAGAGGTAGACGTTGACTTCTAACTATTCGTTTAAGTGACCATTCAAAGTTACAAAGGCACTAAAAAAAAGTGACTTACGACTGCTTTTCACAATTACGATGGTTGCAGCATCCCCATTATCATGCGATCAGAATTTAGACACCTGGCAACTGGGTCATATTTATGACGGTTGCAGTTTCCTGGTGTCACGTGATCACCTTTTGCAACCTTCTGACAGGCAAATCAACTGGAAAGCCAGATTCACTTAACAACCGTGTTGCTAAGTTAACTGCAGTGATTCACTGAATAACTTTGGAAAGAAAAATTGTAAAATTGGTCAAAACTCATTTAACCATTGTCTCACTTAGCAACGGAAATGTTGAGCTCAATTGTAGTGGTAAGTCAGGGACCACCTACATAGTCTGCTATCTATCCAGATTTTCATCCATAAAATCACCAAGCTAAAACCAAAGCACCAAATGGAATAAATAATACTTACTAAGACTCATTATCACAGTAATGCTGTCTAAGAGGCACTTAAATGACAAAAGATATGATAAGCCTATGAACACTAAGCTATAAATAGAAAAAAAATGTTTGCTAGCAGTTTGCACACACACCCCTCAAACCCAGAGAAGAGTACTCCAAAGCTCAGTTGCTAGTAGTACAGGGGAGGCTTTTCAAAGTATCTTCATATAGTTATAGGATGCTGACAATGATCCCCTTACAGATTCAGGCATGCACATTGTTCAGATGTTGGGATCCTAATCCATTAAAGGTTTCAATATGCAACTCTAGCCACTAACCCAGATGCACTTAGGTCAGTATTCTTTCTTTATTATAGATGGACAAATTGATGCCAAAGAAGGGATAGCCTCTATAAGGCTTGATATTGGATGAATAACAATAATAGCACTTCCTGATAATGGTTCTGGGCAGTTTGATTAGTATGCCAGAAGTGCATCCTAAATACATTTTTTTCTCCAAGCATACACATGCAAGCTGGAATTTCTAATATAAAGAATGTCTGGCAAGCCAGCTTACAATTGGCTGTATTTCTCTTTTAGAAATACAGGCAATCCTTGCTGACCAACCAGTCATTCAGAAATTGTTTAAAATTGCTACTGTGCTGAATGAATGGGACTTACAATTTGAAGTTCTGGTCCTGCATCACCCCTGTGGCCAGGTGATTGCAATTTGGGCATTTAGCAAGCAGCTCACACTGACAGTTGTAATGCCTCATCCCTACTTGTGACCTACCAGTTTTCCCCAAGCCAAATCAATGGGGAAGCTGTCACAAATTGTTCTGGTAAAGTCGGCAGCTTCCCTTCCTTCATCTGGCATGTGTCCTGCTTCCCTTGGCTTTTCTTTGCTCGCTCACACAGCATGGCACCCTGCTTCTCGCAGCCCCTCTTTGGTCATGTATTGCCTACCCCCACCATATGGCATTCCCATACTACTTTCCTGGGACTCCTGATGCTTTCTGGTTAATGAATCATATTCCCAAGGTTACAATGGTAATTGGGATACTGGAATTGTTGCTAAGTGATGTAGACATGTGACGTCATGCTTTATGACCACATGCCTAGCAACTACAAACCCAATTGCTATCATAATCTGAGGACTACCCATATATGCAGTATAATAACATGTACTCAGAGTGCATGTACTGCAGAACAGTTGTGTATAATAGACAATATTGGGGAAGAACTACCATGAGTTTGACTTCAAAACCTTTTCTTGTTTTTTATTTTGTGTAGCAGAGATGAATACCCAGTGTATGACTTCTGTTTTCCCAAAATAATGTATTATATATAATAATTGTTCTTCATCATACATACATAGATACATTTCAGATTTCTTGGAGTATATTAATCCATTGTTCACTGTGCTTGAGTAAGAGGTCACTGTCTAATAGTATATTTGCCTAATAGTGCAAATATACTTGTGTGTGTTGCAGGTGCTTTACTAATCTAGACTCAGAAAAGTAGTAAACCAGGAGAATGTAATATTTTAGGTGAATAGGCTTAATATGAAGGCTGAGTACTGTTTTCACTTTTCCTCCAAAACATTTGGCAAAGGATAGACATTTTAGCAGTGGTGGGATTCTACCTGGTCAGTCTGGTTCTACAGAACCGGTTGTTACGATTCTGTGCATTTCGGAGAACTGGCAAATTGTGCCACTGGCTAGCCTCACCCCACCCTCTCTGCCCATTCATTCCTTACCTGGCATGTACACCATCTAACTTGCCTGTGCCTTCACCTAATTTTTGGTAAGTTCCTATTTTTCCCTTTTTTCCCCCCTGACCATCAGCTGTTCCGACTATCAGCTGTGATATTTAGATTAGCTAGAAAGCAGGAAATCGTTGGATTTCTTGCTTTTTAGTTAATCTAAAAGCAGAACTCAACCTTCCTTAGGACTGAAGATTCTGTTTTTCAGTGCAGACTCAGGCAATAGATTACAGAAAGATGAATCTGTGATTCTGGAGCAACTCAATCTGCCTGCCACTTTGCCTGATTTTGGTTAAGAGTTGCCCTTTTTTATTAAAAAAACCAAAACAATATTTACATACATGGTGTGTTGTGAATTAATTTTGTGAGTTTGCTTACAAGCAAATTTTATGTGACAGACTCAGGCAATAGATTGCAGAAAGGTAGATCTCTGAGTGAAACTGATTCTGTGAACAACTCAATCTGCCTGCGTGCTTTGCCTGATTTTGGGTAAAAGTTGCTCTTTTTTTAATTAAAAAAAATCAATATTTACATAAATATTTACAATATTTACATACAAGCCACGCCCAACCAATCATGTGACCACCAAGCCACGCTTCAGTCAACAAGCCACAGCCACCCAGTGACCACTAAGCCACACCCACAAATTAGGCCTTGCCCACAGAACCGGTTGTTAAGAAATTTGAATCACACCCCTGCATTTTAGTCACCATTATCACATAAGTTATCTAGATTGCATATAATAAATTCTCTATGTTAATCCATTTACCATTTGAAACACTACATCTAATATAAGTACTGTCAATAACATGTCATTTTTATAGCTTAAATAATTAAGTTAATTGCTCTTCAAATATGCTTTTGATTTGTAGAAACAATATAGAAAAGGCTGAGCTACACCTCCCCTTCGGAGTATCAGTGAATACACATTTTGAAGAGCAGAAATAATGTTGCTCATCTTTTCTTTTTTCTTTTTCTTTTCTATTACTTTAGGGGATAATTGGCTGCTACAGAATCCAGGCTAATTTAATGAGCAATCAAATCAATAGATTTTAGCAACTCCTATATACAACAGTCTTAAATTGGAAATACATCCCATTGTACAGACCAAGGCTTACTTCTAAATAAATGTCTATCTGATTAACTGTTGTTTAAGGTCAGCCCATAAAAGACATTTCAATGATAGCTCACTTGCTGTCAATTGTTTTATAGTGTTCTGGATTTACAATTGCTGTTTTCCTCCTTCCTGCTCAAATGGATTTTAATTTATAAACAAGGTGTTAACCCTCCAAAGGAAACTGGCATTTTTCTAGAACTGTTGATTAGGGAATTCTGGCAAATGATTTTTTTTTTTTCTGACTAGGATATATTTCTGGGTTTATTCTGATAAAATTGGATAAGTAGATGAAACTGATATTTTAATTTACTGCTTCTATAATATTAAATCTGTTTCTGCTTTTTTTTCTTTAACAATTTTCCAGGTATTGGGCCTTATACAGAACATGAGCGTTTTTCAGTGTCCAAAATGCAAACATGAAACACACATTTTTGGAGCTGATGGAGTGAAGAAATTATCCAAGAATATTGGTATAGATGTTTTAGGTAAGATGTAGATGTGGTTTAAAATAAAACCTATATCAGACAAAACAGAATGCAATACAATTTTTCTTTAGTGTGTATTGATTTTAATGAAACTAAATATGAATCGTAGAAATCTGGATTGTGCGGCTGCATTGTATTTATTGCTGCTTACTCTAATATATGGAATATTTGTATCTATTATGACTATAAACAGTGAATGGATGAGTAGTCATTAACTACCCATAATAAATTGGGTCATTCAGATTGGAACTTAGAAGCTGGTAAAATAAAGGCATAAAATACTTTCAGAGAAATATTAAGGCTGACAGATTTGGTAGACACCAAATCTATATGTTTGATGAGTTAAGCTGTTTGTGATTTACTGCCAGCACAAAACATCTCCCATATTAGAAAAAGTTTCTTATATATTTCACAAACAAGTATCCATGTCTATCTGAAAGCAAACAATAATGAAAAGTGACCTGTGCTAAATGTACAACCAGGAGATCCTGCTGTAACATTTATAGCAAAGATCTATGTCCCGTCCATCCATTTTTGGTGGTTGTGTGGGGGAAGTTTTTCTATCGACCAGAGTGGTGGTGGTGGTGGTATCTCATGTTGCCTGAATCCTATGTGTATGTGGATAAGGCTTTGCTCACTTGCACGGCCTGGTTCCTGATAGGCTGCGGATCGGTGCCAGTCTGCAGTCCATGGGCTGGAAACCCCTGCTATACAGTATGCTGTAAGACCAGAGATAAAAAATGATAAGGAATTCCAACATCCAGTCAATTTGATCTGCCTAGCTGCAGAAAGAGCGGGGGGTCCTTGGTGCTTTCTGAGCTTGCTTGTTTTTTGTTTGCAATCATTTAATTATCCAAAGTTGTGCTGCTGCTGCTGTTATCTAGTGTGGGTAATTTATACTTGTTTCCAGTTTTTGTAATCATTTTAGTAAATCCTACATTCATTGAGAAACTGACAGATGTTTTATTTTAACCTAAAATTGCATTAATCTCCTCTGCTATGTTCCCTATTTGTAATAGCAGTACCAGAAGATTGCTGGTCATGCCATTACAAATGTAACGTCCTAGGCCCTAATTGTGTTGTCTACTCCTTAGAACAAATTCTGTATGCAAACTTTTCCTTTTAAAGTTATGTTTTTAGCTGTGTTGGGAACAACACCTTTTTTTGTTATTCTCAGTTTAGGTATAGATTTGATTTTACAATCTGTTTTTGCATAATGGAATTATTTAAATCTAAAAAGTTAATCTTCTGCAAATAATTTTTTTAACGAGACGATTCTGAGTATTATTATGCAGTTTTTCTTTATTTCTGTGGCAATTGCCTACTGAGTAGAAAAATTCAATATACAGTTAACAGTTGGGAGGGAAAATTAATTAAATATCTAACTAGCAGTTAAATCAGTAGTTGTCTGATAACAATAACACTTTCATTTTGGTGATTAAATATTTAAGCATCTGTTTGAATATTGATTAGAATTTTATACCACTGGAAATCAGTAGGGAATGAGATGCAGTGCTGAAGAAATAATGTGTTGCGTGAAGAAGTTGTATACTGGAACATTTTACTGTGGATTTTTTTTGTGCATTACAAAATATAACATCTACTCAATTGGGATTTGGGCTTGATTTTTACATAGCAAACCAACAAGTACATGCATTGCTTATCTGAAAAGTAAAACGGAAATTATGGAGTTGAAAAGAAATTGGTCTCAGTGGTACACGCAGATCTGGCATGTTTTCTTTATTATCATCCTAAATAGGTCATATCTATCTCCACCCCCATCCCAATATTAGATAATTTTAGCAGACAAGAGAAACTGAACATCACTTTGCAGTAGAAACAATTTCTTTTTTAAAATAATCTCAATAATCCAAAACTAACAAGGCTTGACTAATTTCTAATACTTCTGAAATATGACACTAGGCGTAATACTTGTACTATTTCAATTAAAAACATTTATGAAACATTCAACCTTTGTACCAATTTTCTTATATTTAATGCAGGTGACATTCCACTACATGTCCACATAAGAGAAACATCTGATTCTGGCAAACCTATTGTCATTTCACAGCCCCAGAGCAATGTGGTAAGTTTAATATAATAAACTTCTTGAATGTAGACATTGTTTGATTAGATTTGTGCTAAAAGAATTCAACAGAACTAATTTATTAGTTTCTATTTCTTTCATAATGACTATTTAGCCATGATTTCAGCAGGCAATATCTGGCAATAGTTAAGTTTTTTGCACATGAAGGAAAACAATAGAAGGTGGTTTTTTGAATACCGTATATACTCGAGTATAAGCCGAGTTTTTCAGCCCATTTTTTGTGCTGAAAAAAACGCCCTCGGCTGATACTTGAGTCAGATTCCCCTCTGAAAAAAAAATGGTGTGGAGCTCCGAAGCTGGGCAGCCGCTTCCCTGCTTCCGTGTTTCCTTTGCAACTTTTAAGCATGGGGGTAATCGGAAGCAGAAAAGTTCTTGCTTGAGGATATATTGTTTTTTCTTTTTTTAACTGTTTTTAGGGGGGGGAAGACCCACCGCCATGTGAGAATGCTCAGACACGAAATCTATCCAACCGAAAATAAGTGTGTGTGTGTGTGGGGGGGATTTTAACAGAGGGAAGATGTAGGGAGAAGGCAAAAGCGACGGAAGATCCTTCAGGGGAAACTGAGGGGGAGACTCACCCTTGGTCCAGATAAGCCCCCTTCCCCTTTCTCTAGGCTGAGAAAACAACGCGAGCCGAGGTTGCTTCGGCTCCACTCAGCTTCGTTTCCTAAGCTCCAGCTGCTTTCAGTCCACTCGGGAGGAGGGGGAAGAGGAGGAGGTGGTGGCGGCTCGCGTTGTTTTCTGATAGTGAGATCATCTCCCAAATTAATTGATTCACTAACCCAAAAGAAGAAGATGTTGATGACAGTGGGAGGCAGGAGTCACTCTCTCCCTTGCAAGAAAAAAGCAAGAGCCGTTCTTATGATCTCTCCCTCTCTCTCTCTCTCCCCGTAATACAGTCAAGCCCTTTCTAGCACGCGGGATCCGCCCCCGCCGCTTTGCACCTTGCAAATGCAAAACCCCCAGGATTTTGCATTTGCAAGGTGCAAAGTGGCGAAGTGAGTGTGTGTGGGTGTGTGTCTGTCTGTCTGTCTCTCTTTCTCTGTGTGTGTGTGCGTGTCTCTCTCTCTCTCTCTCCCTTCCTCGCACCAGCGCGCCTTCCTTCCACTGCTACGCGTTTGGGCTGCTTTGTGCCCCCCTCCCTCCCCGCCGTCTTTTATTTTCTCCTTTCCTTTAGGAGGTGTCCTAAAGGGCTGGAAGAGCGAGGAGGCAAAGTAGCTTCCTCGAGCGTTTCTTGCCGCTCCTCCGGGCAAGATTTATTGGCTGGAAGCGAGGTGTGAGTTGCTTGCTTTCCTAACAAGGGTCTTAGAGCAACAACACCCCCTCCCTCATCGCACCCCGCATCCCCACCCCCGCGCTTCCACCTGAGTTTGGAATAAAAAACGAAGGTGCGAGTGTGAACTTGATGGGGACTCTCCGCTCGCGAGTTTTTGCGTCACTTTGGGGTAGTGCTCGGTAAAAGGAACTGGGAGGAGGAGAGCTGCTTAGCCAAAAGTCTGCCTGCCCTTCGCTCAGAAATGAGCTTTTGAGTTCTTCTTCCGCAAAAGCGACAAGTTCTCTGGGGAGGGGTTTAAGGAAAGGAAAAGTAGTTAAAACAATGAGGAGGAGGGAGGAGGAGGACGGGAACTTTAGGCGGCTCCGGAGCTTGAGAATCTGTCCAACCGGAGGAACAGACTGCGTGGGACGAAAGTATGTCCGTCTGTGTGCGTGGAGGGAGCGGATTGTCGGGGGTAAGTTTCTAAAATGGGCTGACTTCACGTGAAGAAAGGCGAAAAACTCTTGACTTCGGCCAGCACTTCGGAAAGCCGCAGGGGCCAATCGGAACAAAAAAAAGAAAAGAGCCGCCAATTGAAAGGGACCCACTTGGGGAGTCCAGAACGGGTGCGCGGTAGGGCGGAGGCTGGGATTTCTAACATTGAAGCTGTTTGTGGTTTACAGCATACGGAACCCCTGCCTACTTAGGCTGACGCGACCACAGGGGCCCGAAGAGAGGCTGTAGCGGTGGGGGTGGGGGGTCTTCATGCGGTCCTCCGGCTCTGGCGCTTTCCAAAGCAACTCAAAACTTGGCGCGTCCTCGCCTTCCCTTTCTGCCCCTTCCAAAAAGGTCCCACTCCGGGAGTAGTGAGATACGAGACCCTGGTCTCTGTTTTGGAGCGGGGGAGAGCGAAGGCGGGGGGGGAGAGTCTTCCTATTCACCCTTCCATTATAAACTTTAAGATCATTATCTTATTTTCCAAACAACCGCTCCCCCCCCCCCCGCCGCTTTGCACCTTGCAAATGCAAAAACCCCAGGATTTTGCATTTGCAAGGTGCAAAGTGGCGAAGGCAGATCACGCGTGCTGGAAAGGGCTTGACTGTATTACGGGGAGAGAGAGAGAGAGAGAGGGAGAGATCATAAGAACGGCTCTTGCTTTTTTCTTGCAAGGGAGAGAGTGACTCCTGCCTCCCACTGTCATCATCATCATCTTTTGGGTTAGTGAATCAATTAAACCTTTCATGATAGTGAGATCGTTTCCCAAATTTCCCTTAAATCAGGGAAGAAATCAGAAACAAACCTTTGGGCTGAGAATAAGCCTGTTCCTATGATGCCATTTTTGTTCACTGCAGTGTGAAAAGTGTGAAAAAACACACGTCTTTTTCTTCATCTTCTTGTTCCCTATTTACTGGTCTCTTTCAAAGAGGAAATTGTGAACATCAAACTTATTCTCAACTGTCCTAGTGAAAGTTTTTATTGGTATCTATTTTTATTTTTGAAATTTACCAGTAGCTGCTGCATTTCCCACCCTCGGCTTATACTCGAGTCAATAAGTTTTCCCAGTTTTTTGTGGTTAAATTAGGTGCCTTGGCTTATATTCGGGTCGACTTATACTCGAGTATATACGGTAATAAAGCATTGACTATGTTTTCAATTTATTTTTGAATAATTTTATAGATAGAAGTGTTTGACTTAGTGATATTATATTTACCTGACAGGAAAAGAGACTCCTCTCTCCCCAAATAATTGCCTGAAAACATGGAAACTTCATTAACTGAGAAGAGTTATAGAAGAAGGTTCTAGTAAAAGGGAATAAATAAATCAAAAGTGCAAATAATGGAAGAGCCTCAACCAGAGTAAAAAAAAAAAGGGGGGGGGGCTTTGCTGTCCTAGCGTCAAGAGGAGCACACAAGTACTCGTCTTGGGGTTCTCAATATAAAACAACTAGATACAAGGACAGTTTTTTCCTCTATGCCACCACTCTGCGAAACAATTAATTCCCACAACACTGTCAAACTACACAGTAGGACTGTATTACTGTTATCCTTCTTATCTTTCATATAACCTATTTCCTTAACTTCTTATGACTACAACTTTGTTACTTGTATCTTATGATTTATATTGATTGTTTTATTTAGTATCCTAGTATGATTCATGTTTATCACTTGTTTAGTGTACTATGACTATCACTGAGGGTTGTGTCTTATGATTTATGATTCTATCCTGTCCTGTCCTGTCCTATCCTACCCTATCCTATGGTGAATGTTGACAGTAAAAACTCATTCTATGGAGAATTTCCATAGAGCCAATACATAGATTATCCATGAAAGCCCACTGATCAAACAGCATTGCAAATCATAAATATACTTACCTGAGAATGAGAGTCCCTTTACTCAATAAGACTCACCCTTGAATAAGCCTACATATATCTCACTTGTGCTTACACTTCAGCATAAAGGCTGCCACTGATCTATCTTCTTTTTACAAATGTAACAAAAAAAACCCTTTTGCCCACTTTGCATCCATGATAAATTATGTAAACTGACTTAAACAAATCCACCTGTAGCATGGCAACTGTGTAAAATACTTCCCTAGGAGTGAGAGTCACAGAATCTACTTCATGCTTTTGATGAAGTGAGCTTCAATTTACAAAAATTTATGAAAGTCTGTGCCTTTTAGTAAAATCCTCCTGATGGTTGCGTTCAATAAGATTCTTTCAGAGTTGTGTTTCCTGACCCCAGATTTTTGCAGTCTCTCTTTAAGTGTAAATCTAGAGTGTTTAGGTTTGTCTGTGACTGTCACAAGCATCCCATTGGTCATGTGATAAACAATTCAGGTGCATTTATGACCTGTTTCATTTTATGCAGTGATATGACCATGATCTGGCTACCTTTTTTTACAACTTCTGGAAAAAAATGGGATAGCTAGATTTATTTTACAACCATATAATTGGCTTAATGATCACAACTGCTGTAAAAATCATCATAAAATTGAATCTGACTTGACTTATGATTGCAACTAATGTCTTAGGATGGAAATTCTAGTCATAATTGAGGACTACTTATGGTTACACATCATTTCTGTCCTGGTCCCAATATAGGAAAATATTCTTTCACTACCCTTTTATAATTCGGAGAATTCAGTGTAAAATTCATCTTAATTCATCAGATTAAGAATTTACATCTTAATTTATGCCATGCTGCTAGTTAAATATTTTGTTCACAAGTAGACAAGTTGCATTGGGTTTTGCAATTATTTTAGAATGGAAATTATAGCATAGCAAGTAACTAAGGATTAGAAGTTGTGGTAGGATTTTGACTCTAAAGATCTGTAAAGCTATAAAACACTAAACCTCTGTGGTCAGTATATTAACTATTGATTTATGAATATAGTTCTGCCTTCTGTTTGTGTTATATTTAAGTGTTTAGCCTTCAGATGATTGGTCAGCAGATTAATTGGCAAATGATTAGTGTTAAACTGTCATTTTTTTTTATTTGCTAGGGCAAATGGATCCTTGCTTTGCAGAAATGTGAGCTGTAGTAATTCCCTTAGAAATTCCAAAGCAAAGAGAAGGGAGAAATATCTCTAGTGAACATAAACTAATATTCATGTGAAGACATTTTTGAAGGATAAATGTGAGCTGTATATTTCTGCTTTCAATTTTTCATGTTACACTTCGTCTTATTTTAGTAATGTTGACATCCATGACTGTAGAATGCAGTTTTATTAAATGGCCCATAGTTAAAGTGCATGCATACTACATACATATATAATATTTGTGATGCTATTCCTTTCCAGAGTAAGCAGTATATCACAGAGTACAGAAATATTAAGAAATATCAAGCCAAAGAAATTAAAGGTCTGAAATAAAAGAAAGAAGCATGGCTAAAACTGAGATAGCTTCCTCCAGCCAGGGTCCATCTATCCAATTTATTTATCCTGAGAGAAATTATTGCTAATCCCACATTTCTGCAAAATGCATACCACTGGGTTGATTTTCTAGGGCATGCCTACACTTTAGACCTAGCATTAGCATTTAGATTTATATACCACTTCACAGTCCTTTGCAGTCCCCTCTAAGTAGTTTATAGTCATGATATTGCGCCCAAAAATCTAGGTCCTCATTTCATCGACCTCAGAAGAATGGAAGGCTGACCTTGAACCAGTCTGAATTGAACTCCTGTCAATTGGCAGAATTAGTTTGCAATGCTGCATTCTAACCACTATGACACTACTTAGCTTCCTGTTTGAAATGAAGTTGGCTTGTATGATCTATTTGAGGCTTTTCTAAAAGTGATTCAGAACAGCATTGCTCCAAAGAATAGGCTTCAGTGGTGCCTGCCTGAAATTATTATAATTATGGTTTCATGATGATGTATTCTTTTATTTTTATATCTTGATTACTGTAAACAGCCAACATTAACTGTAACCATCAAGAATGGTGGGTAAGATATTAGATGGATGGGTGGGTGGGTAGGTAGGTAGACCTAATGCCAACATTATTTAATATAATACTTCCCTGTATTCTGCCCTTACAAACTGTTTGCTTTCACCACAACCATTTACCATCGTGCATCATCTTTTGTTCTTTCAACTTCTTACCTCTATTTTGACAATGTCATCAACTCCATCCAAACACAACTTGCTCAATCTTCCCCTTCCTCTCAACTCATTCATTCTTTCTTCACGAAGAAAGTCTTCAATCTCTCTACTTGGCCAAAACACCTCAATATACTTATATTATAACTTATTCTTTTATTTTATCACACATACTCCTTCCAGCATTTTTTAGGGGCAGAGTCTTAGCATCCAAAATAATGCATTAAAGCACACATTTTGTTTACCAAATCCCTCCAAACCCTTTTGTGCAAAGTTGTGAAGCTTTTATATAATATGAATAACTCTCTTGATTTTTGGTTCTTGTTCTGCTTTTGGTCTTGGTTTTCCCTTTTCTCAGGAACTCATATAATCAGTTTATGCTGATGAGCAACAGCCAAACATTTTTAGATCATGAATTCAAGAAGTCTTTTTGACATTCCTTTGTCTTTTTGACATTCCTGACATATAGGATCTTGGCCTCAAATAGCAATTTGCTTGATTCTTGTTCTAATTTCAATAGCAATCTTTTCTTATGGATTCAGTGGGAGATTTTTACTCAGTTTCCTTTTGCTTGACTCTTACTGTACCTTCTCCAGAGCTTTACCTCTTTCACCTACCTTCACTACTTACTCATTTCTGCCTTATTTGGCCATAATTTTCTTTCACACCATAATATTTTACCACATGCCCACTTTTAGGTCCTTTTCTCACGTATCATTGCACATCTATCATTTCTGTTTAGGGATCTTTTTCTGCCAATAATACTACCTATATTTAAGTGTAGTATGAGAAAGAACTCAGCACATTGAACTTGGGCATCTGCAGTATCTCTGGTATTATCTGTAAATTCCTCAAATTAAACAGCACCTTCATTTTAGCCATTGTCCATCCATTGCAGGATGAAGGCCTCTTCCATATGTTTCCAACCAATACAGGCCTGAGTTTTCTTTTGCCAGTTGGGCCCACGATACTTGCTGATGTCATTGATCCATAACTTAAAATATAAATTTAATTAATTAATTTTTTTTAAGTGTCTAGAGTCAATTGAATGTGAGTGGGCAACCACATTAATTCTCTAAATAAATAAACAAATACACTCATATTAAAATGTCCAACTTTTCTTTAGTTTTCCAAGTTCTGTAAGATTCTGGCTTTCTTGCATGCTCTGGTATTCTTATACAATAATTTGTGGGTGATTCTGGTGACATTTCTCATTAATGATAATATTGCAAGATTTCAGTCATTTTTAAAGAATTGTCAGGGATTTCTGAGCCTTTGTATAATAGAAGTGAGGAAGAGTTCTGATTCTCTGATAAAAAAATCTCCCTATCCCATAAATACAGACTAAAATTGTACATTATAATTGCTACATTATTTGTCAATGTTTTGCTATTGGCCACTTTTTAGGTACAATTAGTATAATCACACTATAACAGCAGTCAGTTGGTGGAAGGCAATTTGTACTCCTGTTTCATAAGAAATATTTTATATTGCATTCTAATCTAGGATATTAATGTGATGAATTTGTAAATACCTTGCAGGCTCAAGCCTATTTGAAGATTGCTGCTGAAATAGTGAAAAGACTGTCGCTTTTTCCAGTTTGAAGTCATCATTTTGAAGAGCCACACCTTGAATTTTATGACTGAAATGTGACTTAAAATGTAGCAAAATAAATAACAAATGCCTTATATGTACTGTGGAAAGTTCTTCTGTTACATATTTTAATATTCATATTTAGCTTTTTTAATTCCAGTCAGTAAAAGACAGTGTTCCAGCAAAGAATCTTTTGATATTTTAAAGACTGATAAACTCATTAGGATGTAAGATTCCATGGATTATAATTTATTTAATCAGATGCATTGTATATAGTCTTGAGAAAGTAGTATTATACTAGATGCACTGAGTATAGTCCAGAGAAAGAATTATTACACACAAAGGAGATAAATAAATAAACAAACACATTACATATATCATCAGCTAAGATGAGTCTGAAAAATTCATGATGGCTGTAGTTGTCAAAGTGAACATTTAAAGCATTTGTTTAGTACCTTCTAACATAAGATCCATTAAAAACCTAACTATTTTGTGGAGCTCCACATCATCCATTTAACTGTCAATCATTTGTGAAACGTGGAAGGTTTTTTTAGAGGACTGTGTCCCAAACTTATCTGTATTTATTACAGAGATTAAGAAACATAAAAAGAATCAATATATGCAGGGAACAATTTGTTCTGTCATATGTTTGAGTGTAAAATATAGATAGATACAGAATACAAATACTGATTTGGATCCAAATTATGACTAAATGAAGTTTTCCATCCAGGAAAGGCATTACATGCAGCATGAATTTACATTGGAAGGATTAAGAGGGCAACTGATCTTTGTCAATTTCTCTTTTTCTTATGGAGTAACTCTGTTTGGAGCACTCAAAGCTTGTTCTAGCAAATTGTGAGACTTTCTGAAAGTGATGTTGCAACTTCAGACCAAGGGTATAGTCATCCAAGATCATCTTACTTTTCCTTTCTGCTGGTAAAGAGTTGGGGAACTTTTGATTCTCCAGGTATTGTGGAACTGCAACTTGGGCTGTCACCCATTGCTTATGCTGGCTACAACTATTGGATTTTTTTTTTTTTAGTTCAGCAACACTTCGAGAGCTTACTTGTGTTAGCATAATAGTTCTGCTCACCAAATGGTCCCAGTTGATCAGATCTATATAAGATCTTCTAACTTTTCCCACAAATTTAATCAAGTTTAAATATAAGTGTAGTAAACTTAAATAATGGGGCTAAAATGGAAATCGATACAGTAGTCTGGAGTCAACATAGCAAAAATTTGTTCTACCGTGAAGAGTTATTGTGAAATTGCCAGGAATTATTTATTTTGAACTATCAAATAACAGGAGACTTAAAGAACTGTCTTTTTAACTTTTGTTTGTTATCCTGTGTCAGTTGATGCTCGATAAATCCTACTTTGTAATTGTCTTAGCAAATTGTTTCATTTTCTTATATTGAGCATGAATAAACTCAACATTCAGTAGCAAGCTCTTCATTAAAATAGAAGCATCAGGTTACTGAGGAAGAAACAAATGATAAAAATTAAGTACTGAACATATGATTATAGATTCACAAGAGAGTAATAGTCCCAAATACATAAACAGTATATCTAATTGCCAATATTTATCCAGCACATAGATATATACTGTATGCTTCATTATTATGTGCAGGCTTATAAATATGTCCGTACAAAAGTTTTACTGACTATGCTAAACTACCTGTTAGTTCAGGTTTCCACTTTTTAAATATATGAACTAATAGGAATACAAACCAAAATGCACAAATTCATTGTTAAATTCATAGCACTAGTATAGTTTACAGAAGTTGATTGGTATTTTCTTTATATTGCTAATTGTTTGAGAGCTGTCTTATTCTGCACTTTTAAAGTTTTGCATTTGTGTTGTATTGGACAAGGGTTGTAAATTAAATAAAAAACAGACACAAATGTATAACATTTAACTGAGTAAGATTGTATGAATTTCAGAATTCAATCTGAACTATGATTTTCTCTAATGAACTTTTGCTTTATGAATTCAAATGATTAGAGCTGTAGTGCAGTTAATATGAAGAGCTGGATAACATTTCCTGGGTCTTGCATTTTGTTTCATTTTTTTTGCTCAGTCCGACAGAGTGTAGAAATTGGGAGACTTTCATGATAGCCAACCTAAGATTAAATTGTAGATTAAGAACATGCCATTAAATTCAGGTCCCTCTTTTTTCTAGCTTCCATTGGTGTAATATCAATATTGGTGGGATCTCAGTGGTGACTGAGGAAATAGCATATTCTGGGATTCATTTTGTTTTTGTACTCTGAGCAGAGAATTTTCCAGCACAAATTCACTACCTGCACTTCAGATCAGTGCTTGTGTGTATTCAGAGTTAATCAACAGTCTTTTAAAATGGTTCTTTTAACATCACAATAGAGACATATTGTGACAGATACGCCATTATCAATTGTATAGAAAGTGCTATTGGGGAATTTGAGGTAAATTAATATTAAGAATAGAAGGGCTCTTTTCAGATTCTGTCAAAATTCACTTCTCTTGGTGTGTATGTGTTTTATATAGCATCCAGATTTACAACTAAGTTGTGATTTTTAGCCAAAATCTCAGTTAATAGGTAGCTACAGTACTTGGAAAAATGCCAATTCCTAGAGAAGAACCAAGGATCACCTAATAAAACTGTTCAGAAGGAGGTTTAGAACAGACTAAGTATTACTTAGCCATACATAATTAATAACCCATGGCATTAATTATCAAAGGATATGACTATAAAAGGAGTTTGGATAAATTCAGTTTTTCAAAAGCTGTTAGCTTTTATATTCTCTCTGGGTAAGGGGTTTATACTTCTAAATACTAGTTACAAGGGAACAAAAGTTTATACTTCTAAATAGTCACAGGAGAGGGACATGTGTCCTTGAACCAAGTAGTTCAACTCAAAAGACATTTTACTTTGTGGTTTTTAGGTGACTTATTGTCTCCATTCTGCTTTTTCTTCTTTCTTGGTCTGAATGTATTGTAGGGACTCACCTATTAATCTCCACAATTCTTTGAGAGATGAGTAGGGTGAGAGGGTTTGTTCATCCTTATGTCAGTTAATTCTGAATTTATGTCATTAGCAACAATAACTACATTGCACACTTTCATAATTCATGTAAATGAGGCCATTGTAGCAACACATTTAAGGGAGAAAGATACAATCTAATGGATAGTACTCCATACAATGCGTATAAAGTCCACATAAAAAATTGTTAATTTGAATGTTGAAAAACTTTTTCTATGTTTACCAATCTTACCACAGCTCAGGCAGTGATAAACCTCTGCAAAGGTTTTGTGCCTTTTAATATAATAACTTCAATATTTATGTAGATGTTTCTGAAGAAATTTTTAATCCTATCCTCAATAGACTTTTGCATTTATACACTTCAAGCAATTACAAGATTCAGGCTGATTTCTTATGTGTTAATTGATTGTTTATTTTCAGGTTATCTTCTCCACTCACCAAACCTTAGCAGTATCTTTTACATATTTGTAACTGCACTGGAAGGATGGATTAATTTTATTACCTCGTATGGCTTTGTTCACTGAAGTAGATCTACAACAGTATAAATGAATAAAGCAATGAACATCATATTGCACTATGTATATATTTAAAATCAAGTTTGCACCTTGTTTTTAAGAGAAAAACAACACATTTTTCATTACCTTTGTAACTGAATAGTTTTGATCAGTGGGATGATGGCATACAGGTTAAGTAAGGCAGCTGTTCATAATATTCATATGAAATTTCATAGGATTGTGCAAATTAAGTCTGTTCTGATTCACATCAGGTCTCCCAAGTTGGATTGATTCAAATTGAATCTGATTCCAAAAGTCAATTTGTTCTGGAGGAAAAAAAAAACAGCATTTCTGAACATGTGCAAAAAGTCATTAAATTGTCAAAGTGGTTCAAAGACAACCAGTCAATTTGATAATGCAGACCAATTTAGAAGGTCTATATTAAATTTATATTTATTTCATGTTTATTTGTTAGTTTGATGACCCATATGAATTGAATGTCTGAACTGAATTCCAATAAATTGTTTATGAAAGATGTCAAACTTTAATTCACTGATGTCCATGATGTATTTGTCATATGATTTTGAACCATTGGGTATAATTTGTGAGCCGATTTTTGAAAGCCCCGTTTAAAGCCTTTTGCTATAGTAGCATCTATAACTGTTTTTGGGATAGTATATCCCAGAATTCTTCCCTTTTGGTCATGCTGATTGACAATTATAGAAGGCAAAGGACCTATTTGGAGAAGACTTTTGAAGGAAACAGGTATACAACTGTTATACAGTCTCATGAGTCAATCCATTAGTGCATGCAATTTTATGTAAATGTAGAGGTAAGACCCAAGGATAAAATGTAGCTTGTTACCGGGAGTTATTCAATTACAGGTAGTCCTCAACTTACAACAATTCATTTAGTGACCAAAGTTACAATAACATTGAAAGTGACATGACTATTTTCATACTTATAGACTTGAGTCTATCATCTTTACCTCTATAACTGTCTGGTTTGGTTCTGCAACCCAACAGGACAGACACAGACTTCAGAGGATAATTAGGACTGCAGAAAAAAAACAATTACTACCAACCTGCCTTCAATCAAGGACCCGTATACTGCACGAGTCAAAAAGAGGGCTGTGAAAATATTTATAGACCCCTCACATCCCGGACATAAACTATTTCAACTCCTTCCCTCAAAACGACACTATAGAGCACTGCACACTGGAACAACTAGACACGAGGACAGTTTTTCCCTAAAAGCCATCACTCTGCTAAACAAATAATTCCCTCAACACTTCAACTATTACAAAGTCTGCACTACTATTACTGTTAATCTTCTCATCATTCCTTATCACCCATCCCCTCCCACTTGTGATTGTATGACTGTAACTTTGTCTCTTGATTTATATTGACTGTTTCCTAGTATGATTTGATTGCTAATTGTACCCTGTGAGTATCATTAAGTGTTGTACCTGATGATTCTTGACGAATGTATCTTTTCTTTTATGTACACTGAGAGCATTTGCACCAAGTCAAATTCCTTGTGTGTCCAATCACACTTGGCCAATAAAGAATTCTATTCTATTCTATACTATCCATTGAAGCATTCCCATGGTCACATGATCTAAATTCATCTGCTTGGCAATTGACTCCTTATTTATGACAGTTGCAGTGTTCTGGAGTCATGTGATCCCCTTTTGTGACCTTCCAATAAAGTCAATCCAGATTCACTTAACAACCATGTTACTAACTTAACAATTGCAGTGATTGACTTAATTGTGGCAATAAAGGTCATAATATGGGACAAAGCTCACTTAACAAAAGTCTCATTTAGCAACAGACATTTTGTGCTCAATTGTCATAAGTTGAGGACTACCTATATAATAGGATCTTCAGCGGGTTCCACCACCATTAGAAGAAAAAGCTTGAGGAGAAGGACTGACTTTATTCATAAAAATAATTGAATGGGAAATGATTTTCCTTTCAAACTAGCTCTCATAGCTGCTGTTCCTTTATTTTTAAAAATAGTTTTTGTGTTTTGTGTCCTTTAAATGTTCTTCAGTTTGGCCTCACCATAAATATGCAGTTAATTTGGGGGTGTAGGAACGTATACATTTCCAACTGCTCTCAGTAATGGGATGATGTCTTAAATCAAGGTATAGTGATGGTACAAAAATAGTTATGTAAAAATATAAACCATGGTGTGCAATTAAACTTTTCCTACAAAGTACAAAGAGTAGCCATGAGATAATTGTGTACATCACATAATTGCCCTTTTTGTGTAATTAAATGTGTATTTCTCATGCTGATTTCCCCAAGAGCTTTATTTTTAGTCACTATTCTAAATAAAACCACCGATTAGGGAGCAAATGTAGCCTTATAAATGTATCTACACATAATTTAAGAGTAGCACTAAGGTTTTTAAACCCCCTTTTTTCTGAAATATTGATAAATGTATTGCCACAAATTTGGTTACACTTAGCAATCAAAACTATGCTTTAATAGATTGATATTGCGTTTTGGAACACGCTGTACAATAGAGAGCAGTTTATCACCAAATTATATCGAAACAATTGGGAGAATTGCAACTAATTTTCCTATCCTGAATAATGTTGTATTGATTTGTAAGCCTGATTTCCGAATTTTAGGAATTTTTGAGAAAATTCTATTATTTTGATGTAATGTTATAAAGTTATCCCATGTAACTTTTACCAAATATATTATGCAGACCTACTGTCTGTTAATACTGTATTATATGATAGTCTGTAAGTATAAGAGATGTACATAAATAACTTAGCATTCTCCTCATATGAAATGTATCCAATGTTTTCAAAAAAATACAATCTTGGACTTCACTGCTCTTAATTGCAGCTATAAATAGATAAATGCTTTGGATCAGTGGCATTCACTTCATTTTTTTTAAATCGATGGACGAACACTAGTTATTAAAATGGGGTTTAATATTTATGTTTACTCTGCAGCTGTTTCAACTTGACTTTTTCTTTCATATCTTCTTAACTGCTTGTGTGTATTTTATAGTAATATTTAGAATGGCTACAACATTGCTGTATGTAGAATTGTGATTACTGCTGCTCTACTGTATTTATGGACTGTAGTTTCAGCAGGGGTGGGATTCAAATTTTTTAACAAGCAGTTCTGTGGGCGTGGCTTAGTCAATAACATGACTTGGTGGTCATGTTATTGGCTGGGTGTGGCCAACTCAATATCACTCACATCGAGGCACGCATCTCCTCACCTGGCCTCTCATGACTGTGGGGATCCTTTTTGTATAATTAAATGTGTATTGCTCATGCTGATTTCCCCAAGAGCTTTATTTTTAGTCACTATTCTAAATAAAACCACCAATTAGGGAGCAAATGTAGCCGTTGTAAGTGTGAAAAATGGTCATAAGTCACTTTTTTCAGTGCCTTTGTAACTTTGAATGGTCACTCCACACAAGCAAAGTACCAGCAAAGGAAGGGAAAAAAACTCTAGAGACTTTCCTGAGACAGGAAGTCTATTCCTGCCAAGAATGTAATAAGGGTTAATGGAGAGGCAGTTTCTGTAAGTAACACCAGAATGTTTCCTTCCTGCCTTCCTTATAGGATTAGGCCAGTAATTTCTTCTAACAACCAGTTCTCCGAACTGCTTAGAATGTTAACAATCGGTTCTAGCAAATAGGTGCGAACTGGTAGAATCTCACACCTGGGTTTCAGATCTGGAAGGTTAAATTTACAAATTTTTAAGAGCTGCAAAGCTGAGTTGCAGAAACATTTACAGAGAAGTAATAGAGAACAGTAAGTTGTCAAGTTATAAAACCAAGACAGACTTAATTCCTTCTCTTCCCCAGTGCTTCCATCTGTGGCTCTTGACATCTTTTTGGGTGCTGTAACAAAGCAATTTTGTGGTGTTTCCCTAAAGGATTCCAATATTGCCAATCATCCTCAAGATGAATGCATGGGATAAATGGAGCTGATATAAGATTGTTTCCCACATTCTTAGGTCTTAAAAAGGTTAAGTGAGTCACGATTCTATTCTGGAGCAATTAGCTTGATCCTGAGTTTCAGCCAGTTTCAGTCATTGCTCATTTTAAGCCACTTCTGAAAGAGCGCATCTTCAGTTTGGAACATAAAGTAATTTTCCCCCCCCTCTTATTGGTATTTCAGTTACTCTGTTTAAATATTGTGTGATTGTATTGTAGAAATGAGCTGTCAGACATAGTAAAAATGACAAAAGCACAGTGAAAACTCTGTACAATATGTTATGTTTGGAACGCAATAATTCTGAAAGTAGAACTAGGGCGGGAATAATTGAAGTCTTTAACTTCCCTTTCTTAACAGTTTTGAATACAAGAAATTCTGAAAAGAACTGAAAAATAGATGCTTGCAATAAAAGGAAAGGATGGGAAAAAGGAAATGTGTGATATGCATATGAATCTTCTCCTGTGAAATGATGAGATGGTGTCAGTGTTAGTTCACATTTTTACCAGTCACTGTTGTTGGCATCAAGTATTAAGCATCTGGCCACCACAAAGGACTGGTAGCATATGGCGCATAAATAGTGACATAGTGAAAAGAAGAGATCATAATATAAGTGGTGAACATGCATACATAGAATGATCCTTTTTTGAAAAGGATTTGAGTGGAAACTTTTCTGGGTAGAAAATGAAACTGTCCTGCTTGACTGCATTTTGGTGAGAAAATAAAGTTGCTTTTCCAATCCATGGATATTGCAAATGGATATGTGAAATGGGAAATATGGGTTATATCCTAGGTCAGTATGAAATTTTTAAAAGACTCTCTATATTTCTGCCTCCAGTTGATTAGCATCAAGTTATTAGACATGGTTTCAGTCCTAAAACAGACATTACCGTGACTGATCAGTGCTTCGATGATTGGGGTTTTTTGCAGGAAGAAATGATGCTGGTAAAACAGGAATACTGAATCCTGCTACTTGCTTTCTTTATCCAAACTACAGGTGATTATTCTTCCAGTGGGCCCAGAGGTTAACATAAACCAAATTAAACAAAATACCACTTGCAGAGTCTGTGGAAATGACTGGTTTCAGCATCTCACCATTGCCTCTGCATGCCATCAACTGATTATTTGGTGATACCCAGGGGGAGGCAAGACAACCTTTTGATCACTAGGCCTATATTAACATTGGGGGGGAAGAGCAGCAGCCACGCCAGATGGTAAAAATGATGCGAAATGAGTGGGTCCATATCACACTTGTGAATGTGTCAGCATTCAGAGGAGGAGGTTTTTCGGGTGGTCTGTTTAAAATCATTAAGCTTATTTTATGACTTACTTTACACTTCTTGTATATTCTCTAATTCAAAATATTAGAAAACGGGAATCTTCAAAAAGATGATCGTGAGGCTGGGGCCTTTTGTTGCCCACCCATGTTCTAACATAGGCAGTCTGTTATGGCAGTTCATGTGCTAAAACTTTATTTTGCTCATGGGATTTGTTCTGTCCCCTCATTTGAATTCTTGAGATCCCCGCGCTTTGATTGACCAAAGCGCGGGGCGATCGGATTGGCTAGGCGAGCCGCGCCGATTGGCTCGCTGAGAATCTCCCGCGATTGGTCAATTCGAATTGAGGGAGATTCAAAGCGGTGCCATTGGCCGCGGCCGTGGCGGCTTGGAAATAAAAAGCTGCCAAGTTTTCCTTTAGCCCCAGTTCGGTTCCTGACTAAATAAAAGAGCTTGATACACAGTCACCGACTCCTGGCTTCCTTCCACGCAGACTTAACAGGATTTTTATGATGACTTCTTTTTTATTTCACATAAACTAAAGCAGAACTTGAGAGATTTTCCCATAATGAATATTATTTGTCTTCTTTTGTTATCTTTTTTGTCTGCTTTATGTTTGAAAAGGGGAACGGTCATCTACTATTTCATCATTTCTCTTTGGCAAATCTCTCAAAACCGTGTGTCCTTGAAATCTATGGAAACACGACCATATTGTATTAACTGATATCTTTTGTCAAAGCAAGAAAAAACGTACATGAAGCAGGTTGTATCGAAAATTTAGAGGAGTAATGTTCCAAACATTCACCTCCTTTAGCTTCCTTTTATCCATTGTGATTTAGATTTTAGATATGTTCAGCATAATCAGAGTCTCTTTATGGTTACATATCCATTAGTAATTTATTTTTAATAAAGTGAAACTTTATTTCCACCTGAAACAAGGGCCCTTCATTCTCCCATACCCGGCAGCTGCCCTCTCTCATCCCACCCCAGCCATGCTTGTGTCATGCCAGAGCAGCCACGGACCTACCAGCCGTCCCCATTGTCTTTGCTTGTTGGAAGCTGGCAGGAAGTTAGGAGGAGATCCTTTCTGAATGAGCCACAATCCTCACTTAACAATGACCATGGGGACTGCTGGGATAGTCTGTCGCTACCACATAATGTTGTGCTTTTTTTGTCACCACATTATTAAAAAAGATGTTGAGACTTTTGGAAAAGTGCAAAGAAGAGCAAGTAAGATGATTAAGGGCCTGGAGGCAAAAACATGAAGAACAGTGGAAGGATTTGGGCTTGACTAGTCTAAAGAAAAGCTGAACTGGGGAGGACATGATAGCAGTATTCTGGTGTTTGAGGGGCTGCCACAAAGAAGAGGGGTTCAACTTATCTTCCAAAGCACCAGAGGAGAAGGCAAGGCAAACAATGGATGGAAACTAATCAAGGAGAGAAGCAACCTGGAATTAAGGAGAGACTTCCTTGCAGTGAGAACAATTAACCAGTGGAACAGCTTGCCTTCAGAAGTTGTAGGTGTTTTCATCACTAGAGCTTTTTTTAAAAAAAGACTGGACAGCCACCTGTCTGAAATATATAGGGTCACCTGCTTGAGCAATAGAAGACCTCCAAGGTTCCTTCCAGCTCTATTCTGATTGACTTTAAGACCTATCACTACATGACGAAAATTCTAATCCCAACTGCTGTTATTACATAAGGACTATCTACAAGGAAAGTTACAAATTTTCCAGAAAATGGCCTTTAGGGGGATTCACCCTGACACCAATCCTCATGACTTTCATGAATTAGCTTAACTCTGCATTTCACATTAGCAAATCCCAAAATTTAATTATGCATTGTGTAAAAAACATTTCTTTTTTTTTGGTCCTGATTCTTTCATAATGCAATTATATTGTGTGGCCTCCAGTTTCAGTACTTTGGGAAGAGGAAAATAGCTTCTCCTTGTCCATTTTATCCAAACCATGAACATTTGAGTTATTATCTTCTCTCATTCATCTTTCTAGACTAAAAAGGCCTAAATTACCACTTTTCCTCATAAGGAAGCTGCTTCAGATCCTTGATCAGAGCTGCCCTCTGAACCTTTTCTAACTTCCCTTATACCCCTATATCAGTTGTTGTGTCTGTCACGGCAAGGAGACCAGGACCCAGTGACTTAGTTCAGCTCTTTTATTGGTCCCGAGAACGGCTCGGGTTCCAGAGGAAAAACAGCGGCTTTTTATTTCCAAGCCACGGCAGCCGCGACCAATGGCGCCGCTTTGAATCTCCCGCAATTAGTTTCCATCAATTGCGGGGGATCCGCAGCGGGCCAATCAGTGCGGCTCGCTTGACCAATCGGATCACTGCACGCTTTGGCCAATCACCGCGCGGCATTTACAAGAATGTAAATGACCGTACAGAACACTCCTCCCCTCTTGGTTTGGTCCTACGTGACGTAGTCCCGTAAGTAGGCGGGGCTCCGTACTTGCCTACTGGACCTGCGCAGGTTAGTTGTTGTTTGGCTCCTGGCCGGTTCGGTTGGGTTCTCTGTTGCTCTTGGACTCGTCGATGGAACCGCCAGGAAGGTGTCACCGGGCCTCTTGTCACAGCTCCCTCCCGGTCTACCCGGGCTGGTTGAGCTGCGGTTTTCACTGCTCCCACCTAGTCTTTCTGGGCTGGTTGAGCTGGCCTGGCTGCTTCTTCCTGGTGAGGCTTCGAGCTGGCTGTCAGTCGGTAAGTGTTGCTGGTTTCTTTCTATTGGGGTTTGGTTCCCGGGGTATTCCCTCCCCTCTTGGCTTGTATTAAGGGGATTGTCTGTGTTTGGATGCATGTCGGTTGTGTTTCCTGTGATTGTTTTTGATCTTAGTTGATCGATGTGGCGTTTCCATGCTCGTCCGTCGGTTGTTTACAGCCGGTACGAGTGGGGCCCTGTTAGTTGGGTTATGGTTGCTGGTACCCAGAGTGGGTCTCCGGTTAGGTTCTTTGCATAGACGGCGTTGCCTGGTGCAAAGGACCAGTGCTTGCTAGAGGAGTTTGGGGTTTTTTCTGGGTTGTATGTGGGGTGCAGTCTGTCGAGTGGGGACCTTATTTTCCTCCCCATTAGTAGCTCTGCCGGGCTTTTGTTCATTGTCGTGTTCAGGGTTATATGTTGTATAAAAAGCATTTCATTTATTTTTTCTTGGATTTCCCCGTGTTCAATTTTTTGGATGGTTTTTTTCGTGAATTGAACTATCCGTTCCACCCTTCCATTCATCGCCGGATGTGCCGGAGCTGTCAGTGCGTGTCGTATGCCCCGTTCCGCTAGGAATTTTTCAAATTCTAGTGAGGTGAATTGGGGCCCGTTATCCGACACGATGACATCTGAGAAGCAGTGGGTTGCAAACAGCTCGCTAAGTTCCTTGGTCACGGCCTCTGTGGTGGTGGTTTTCATGTTGCTTACCTCCAACCAGTTGGAGTAAGCATCTACCATTATAAGGAATGTATGTCCCTTAGTGGGCCCGGCAAAATCTATGTGGATCCTGGACCATGGTCCCCTGGGGGTTTCCCATTCCAGGATCGGTGTTGCAGGAGGGCTCGGTCTGGTTTCTTGGCAGCGTTCACATTTTGCCACCCAGGCCTCGATTTGCTTGTCCATCCCTAGGCACCACGCGTAACTTCTGGCCAGGGCTTTTGTTCTGACTATGCCTGGGTGCCCCTCGTGTAACTACTCCAATACCTTCCCTTGTAGCTTTTCCGGAATAACAACCCTATCCAAAGTACACACCCTTTTTGTAGCGAGAGTTCTGTTTGCCGGTTCTGGAATGTCTTGAATGCTTCAGCGTCGTCTTTTTCCGGCCACCCTTTTTCTACCCAATGTAACACCCGTGCCAGATGTTTGTCTTTATTAGTTTCTCGGGCAATGTCTGACGCGGTTATGGGTAGATCGGGCAGAGTCTCTATGCTGAGGGTGGTCGTCGTGGGTGCTGGGTCAGTGTCTAGGTCAGGTAACGGCGAGTGGCTCAAGGCGTCTGCGTGGGTGATTGTCTTACCGGGTCGGTGTGTGAGCCGGTAGCTGTAGGCAGCAAGGAATTTGGACCACCTTGTCATTCTGGGAGATAGGATTTTCGGGGTGGCCCGGTTCCCTGCCAGGATGCCCAGCAGCGGCTTGTAGTCTGTGATAATGGTGAATGTGCGGCCATAGAGGTACTCGTGGAACCTCTTCACTGCTGCGATGATAGCCAGGACCTCCTTGTCCAGCTGGCTATAGTTCTTCTCTGGTTTGGTGAGTGTCCTCGAGAAGAAGGCGATGGGTGCTCTTCTTCCATCCGGGAGTGTGTGACTGAGGATGGCGCCGACGCCAAAGGGTAAGGTGGCGCATGTGACGGCAAGTGGTAGGGTCTCATTGTATTGGATTAGGACGGCATCCGAGGTGAGCAGGTCCTTGGTTTTCCTGAAAGCGGCTTCCTCACATTTCCCCCAAGTCCAGGTGGCCGCCTTGTCCAAAAGCCTATGCAAAGGTTCCACCGCGGTCACCTTTTGGGGCAGGAAAACATTGTAAAAATTAAGCAGTCCCAGAAATGCCTGCAGTTCAGTTTTATTCCTGGGCGTGGGGGCCTCCTTGATGGCTCTGACTTTGTTTGCGGTTGGGTGGATGCCGTGCCGGTCTAGGAGGTATCCTAGGAACTCAACCCGCTCTGTGTAAAGCTGGCATTTCTCTCTCTTCACTTTTAGCCCAGTTTCCTTGAATTTCGTTAGTACCTCCCTTAGACGACCCTCTAGTTCTAGCTGGTTGGCTGCCGACACCAGCACGTCATCGAAGTAGGGCACCACCCCCTTAATTCCTTGCAAAAGTCTCTCCATGAGACTCTGGAAAATTCCAGGTGCCACGCTGACTCCAAACTGGAGTTGGTTACAGTGAAACGCTCCCCGGTGGGTGACTATGGTTTGTGCCTTGGCGGTTTCTGCGTCAACCGCCAGCTGTTGGTATGCTTGTGCCAGGTCGAGCTTCGCAAAAACCTTGCCTCCCCCCAATGAGTGTAGAAGGTGCTGCACTACTGGGACGGAGTAGGCGCTTTGTTGTAAGGCGCAATTTAGGGTGGCCTTATAGTCCTCGCAGATTCTTACCGACCCATTGGGCTTGACTGGGGTGACTATTGGGGTCTCCCACCGGGCATGGTCGATTGGTTGTAGGACCCCTTGCTTGACGAGCTTGTCAATTTGCTCGTCTATTTTTGGCCGGAGTGCAAAAGGTACCCGCCTTGGTTTTAGGCGTATCAGGGGAATGTTGGGGTCTAGGCTGAAGGAAATAGGGGGCCCTCGGTACTTGCCTAGGGTGCCGTTGAATACTTCCTGGAAGTCCCATGCCAGTTGCTGTTCCCAATTGTTCTCTGTGATGTGGTTTATGCCCATAACCTCGATGCCGAGCGGTGCGAACCATTGTAGTCCCAAAAGGCTGGGTCAGTCTCAGTCCACGATTGTCAGGGGAAGCTTTGCAGTGCGGCCCTTCAATGTTACCTTGAATTGTCTGGTTCCGACTACCGGGATGCAGTTTTCCTGGTAGTCCTTGATTATTAGTCTCCAGTTTTCCAGTCCCTTCTTGTGGATGGTAGGCACCAAGCATTTGATTTCTTGCCAGGCGACCATGGAGAGGTAGGACCCGGAGTCCACCTCCATTTTGCATGGCTCGCCTTCGATGCCTACCTCCACGTAGACTTTTCAGGCGTCGGTGGTTGATGCGTGGCCGATGATGACTGTCTGGTGGGTTTCCTCCTTCCGCCGGGTTTCGTCACCTCGTTGGTTCCGTCTGCCCCAGTCCCTTCGGCTTTCGGCTTGGCGATCTCTGGCTCTGGGGGGTATGCTGTCACGTCTCTGGTCGCTGTGGTCCTGCCATCTGGGCTGTAGGCCTTCCTCAATCGGCAGACTCGGGCGATGTGACCCTTTTTGTTGCAGTGCCGGCAGACTGAATCAAAGAAACAGCACTCTGATCGAGGGTAGTCGCCTCCGCACCCGGCACATGCGGTCCCCGACTAACAACTCCACCAATCGCGCCGGTCCCGTCCCGTCTGGAGCCGGTGGATTTCCTCCTCCTCGTCCATGGTATCAGAGGCGGAGTGGAATTCACCATGATGGGTGGTGGTCTCATGGTGACTTGCTTCCAGGTGGGCCTCGGTTGCCTGTCCTGGGTAGGCAGTCGCGGTGCACTCTCCGGTGTCTGGTCTCCGCATGCAGTTCACCGATTTCCGGGTTGCCTCGGCTGCGGTGGCTTCAGCGATGGCATTGGCGAGGGCGATGTCGCCTTTGGCCATCAGTCGGTTCTGTAGGACTGGGTCTCGGAGTCCAAGCATGACGCGGTCTCGTAAGGCCTCATTCATGTCCGAGAACCCGCACATGCCCCCTAGACTTCGTAGCTCAGCCACAAAATCGCTGATGCTCTCAACTGATCTCTGGTCCCGCCGGTAGAAATCGTGCCGCCTGATGAGGGTGGGCACGGCGGGGCATAGTGGTTCCAGAGCAATGGTTCGAGGTCGGCCCAGTCCATCTCCTTGACGTCCGCGGGTTTCGCTAGAGCTTTCGCCATTTTGAACACCGCGGGCCCGCAGTGTGTCAGGAAGACGGCTCTTTTCTTCGACCCGGCGGTGTCCTTCATGTTGCTACACTCGAGGGACATGAGGAATCTGTCTGTGTATGATTCCCAGTCCTCGGTAGCAGGATTAAAGGGCGCGGGCGGTGCGATTCTGGCCATCTCGTCGGTCTCGCTTCCTCCGGACACGTGTTGGTGGGGGATTAGCCTTGGAATCCCACCTTCATCGCCAGTGTTGTGTCCATCGCGGCAAGGAGACCAGGACCCAGTGACTTGGTTCAGCTCTTTTATTGGTCCCGAAAACGGTTTGGGTTCCGGTGGAAAAACAGTGGCTTTTTATTTCCAAGCCGCGGCAGCCACGACCAATGGCACCGCTTTGAATCTCCCACGGTTAGTTTCCACCAATCGCGGGGGATCCGCAGCGGGCCAATCAGTGCGGCTCGCTTGACAAATCGGATCACTGCGCGCTTTGGCCAATCACCACGTGGCGTTTACAAGAATGTAAATGACCGTACAGAACATCAGTGATGGGATTCAAATTTTTTTACTACCAGTTCTGTGGGTGTGGCTTGGTGGGCATGGCAGGGGAAGGAGACTGTAAAATCTCCAGTTAGAGTTGGTATTTGCCAGTTTTCCGAACTACTCAAAATTTCCACTACCGGTTCTCCAGAACTGGTCAGAACCTGTTGAATACCACCTCTGCCCTGTATACTTTTTGGAAGGTGGCAACCAGAACCGCACACAGTATTTCATACATGATTGTTGCAATATATAAAGACTATATATAATAGTCATATCTCTATTTTGTATTTGTATTTATTTCTCTTATTTTATTTGTAAATTTCTTACCTTATTTATAAATTATCTTGCTTCCACTGCCATCTCTCTGAACAGCTTTTCTTGGAAGGTTCATTAGCTGGGACATTAATTGATTAGTGAAGAGTAGAAATAGCTATTACCTATGATGACCCATTTGTATAGGATACCAAACAAACACAGTCACGGAAAACAGAAAACTTATTCCTTCAGTTTGCTTCCAAGCTCTGAATATCTTTGACAAAAGACAAAAAAACTTCCACACAGTTACACAAAGAAGGAAAAAAGCAACATAAACCAGGCAAGATAAGGGCTGGAGGATGTCCACAGATAACACACACTGGGAAGGACACCAAACTCAGAGAGAAACTATAAACTAGAGATATTTACATGATTTGTTGACAGTGTTTACAGGTCCAAATTCTTATTCAGTTGTCACACCTGTAGCCATGAAGAGGATAAAGGCCCTCTCCTCCCTAGGAGACCACGTCTCTCCCTTAACCTTTCCTCCCTGTGTGCCCTAGGATGGATAGGGGATGGGCCTGGGTCCTCCTCTGATTGCTCAGCCACCCTTTGCCCTTCCCCAGCCTCCTCCACAACTTCCGGAGCCACACTTCCACTCCCTGCTCCTCCTCTCCCTCAGAATCAGTTTCCACCAGGGGCATGACATTACCAATGAATTTTTTGATCAGGAAGAAACAGGCATTTCCTGCCCACTGAAATGGATACTATATAGAATAAAAATGACAGAACATCCCCAAACAAATCAAATTCTGTTTTATATTAGCAAAGTTTGGGTAAGTATGTCAGTACGTTATAAGAAGCATTCATTGAGGAGAGAAATTGTACCTTCTCTCTATGATTTTATCCCTCCCATTTATGAAATTAGGTTAATTTCATAAAACAAAATCAAATACAAGTAGTTCTTGATTTATGAACACAACTGAGTCTGAATTTTCTGTTGCTAAGCGAAACATTTGTTAAGTGAATTTTGCCCCATTATACAACCTTTTTTACCCATTGTTAAGTTAGCAACACAGTTGTAAAGTAAAGCTGGCTTCCCCATTGATTTTGTTTATAAGAAAAAAGTTGATCACGTGACCCAGGGACACTGCAATTGTCATAAATATGAGCCAGTTGCCAAGCATCTGAATTTTAATCACATGATCATGGGGATGGTGAAATGGTCTTAAGTGTGAAAACTGGTCATAAGTCACTTCTTTTCAATGCTGTTATAACTTTGAACAGTCACTAAATGAACTGTTAGGTTACACAGACTGAGGTAGCCAATGGCAGCAAGATAAATCTTTGAGTGAATTTTTGATTCTGTGAGCAACTAAATCTACCTGCCTGCTTTGCCTGATTTTGGGTAAAAGTTACTCTTTTTTTAAATAAAAAATTCAATATTTACATAAATATTTATAATAGTTACATACAAAACAAATGCTGATTTGTTTTAGGTTCTTGGAATGAGGGACTCAAGGTCCAGAGATTCAAGAACACTCCTTAAATTCTTTGCAGCATTTCCTAATGAAAGACTAATAGCCAGCCCCTCACAAAATAGTCACATTTCACAAGGTCTATACTCTTGCATATGATTTTGGGAAATATCAGCAATATAATTGTTTTTAATGTAAAAATATTGTCATCTGTGAGATTGCATGAAATCATGCAGAGGCATCTGGACCAAGGGAAAACAAATTGTTGGACCCACCCGATATAATTATTATAGAAAGCAGCCAGTGGTACAGCTTTAAAACATTAACTATGTTAGAATATTAAGCATGTAACCTTTGCTGCTCTTAGACTACTTTCAAATTAGATGTAATATTATATCTGCATATATCTGCATACTTATAGTCTGGGATTTTTTGTGTGTGTATTACAGTTTTTTTACTGATTTTTTTTTTAAATAGGAGCTTTCATTTTTTTTTCTTTTGCTGATTCTAGAACACATAATAGTGTATCTAGCACTAACATAACAATTCATGATTCTGATGTATGTATTAGCTATTGTGAAAGGATTTATTGATGTGCCAACTCAATGACCATTCAATAGAAAGAACCAAACATCAGATTCTTAGCTGTAGCTTTGGTGATGTTAGACTGCTCTGGTTATAGTTCATGCTTACAAAGACACCCTCAGAGTAAAATTTATTATTTCTGGTTCCTTGGTAACTTTGTAGCTGTCTCTGCAAGAGGTCTGTTACTACTCAACAGTGGCAGCTCTAAAAATGAAGTTTACTACCAGCAAATCCATTGCATTTATTCCATTTTCATTAAGTCTAATACTGTGTGGTTACCCATACAGTATTTTAAGAAAACATTTGTGCCAACTCCTGGAATCCCTCCATTATTATAAAAGTAAGCAATTAGTTTTCCTGATGATGAAATATTTGCTCAGAAGGATTTATAAAATACTCTGCTGAGAAGGATAGAATTTCATTTAAATCCAGTGCACTATTAAACATAAAAACTCTTGTTACACATCTGCCAACTTTCTCAGGAAAAGTAAAGAGACCTTCAGTGCATTCTGCTTGAACAACATAATACTAAGTTGAGATGAAAATCTGGTGTCCCTATAGTCATCAGAAATAGATCCTGATTCAATGGTATTAACAAGAACTGAACATTGTTAAATATTGGACAACCCTAGCCTCTGTGGCTATTTGAACTTTAACCAAGAGTGTAGAGGAAAAACAGGCAGAGCTGGGGAGCAGCACCATTTGCTTCAAGTTGTTACATCGCCACAAATGGTCCAAGTCCAGTCCCTCTTGAATTCTGTTAATTCTGGCACCAATTTAATACTGAACTTCAGTTGATTAGATTCTTGTGTATAGGCTGGAGCAATAAATCTTCTGAACTGCAAACTAATGTATGGTCCTTTGCATCTGACAAAGAACTTCCAAAATATTGGAGTATCAAAGCTGAAGATATTAAATCAAGGGTAGAAGACTTCTAGCCCTTCAGATGTTGCCAATACACATCCATGCTACTAGGAGTTGCTGAGTGCTGTAGTTCATTAACATTTAGAAGAACCATCCGTTTTTGATGCATTTTTTAATCATTGGGGTGGCATTGTAGTCTGAAGATTTGAATAAATGCCCCAGATGATAAAAACACTCTGAAGTGGAATACTGTGAAAGACAGTGGCTTTACTATTCCTAATCCTGATTACAAGCAACTTCCACTGCAGTCTTGTACAAAATACATTTTTTTAAAATGATGGTTAGGGTAAATTTTTGAAGCATAAAATGAAAGCATAAAATGGATTACTAAATTGTAACACAACAAAATTATACTGTGATTGTACCCTGTAACTTTATCATTGTGGCATAATTATTTGATGCTCGTTTGTTTACCCTACGTCCTTCATACCAACTGCTGTGGAAAATCAAGCAAAATATTGTATGTACACCCAATACATGGGAAAATGTAAACTGTTCCCCTAAATTCAATTTAAATTGCCAAGTCTATAGGGACATGCTGCCTAATCATTGCTTGTAGATACTATAACTCATGGAGGTGGAGGTTGTATATGTATATGTTGTGTTTAGGTTTACTAAACATAGATACTTTACCATTTATGACTACATTATTCATAATAGCTGTGCTCCATTAGCCACACTTTCTAAAGTGTTTAGAACAAGTCAAAATAACACCCAAACTGTTTATCTTATGATTATCTAATTAGGTTTGATTTGACTTTAATAGGTTTTTTAAAAAATAGATTATATTTGCTCCTTACAGTTGTTGCTCCTTATGTCTAATCACAACATGTGCATAAACGGTTATCACTGAAGCAAGGGAATTGCAATCAAGGAAATGATTTGTATTGTGAAGAGTGTCATGCTGCAGAATTAGATTGAGTTTATAATTTCATTTACACATCTTAAACTGCTTTCTTAAATTATGAAAAATACATTATAAATAATAATCTAGGAACAAACCATATGCCTTGCAGAGAATGGCAATAATCACATTCTGAATGATGTGACTAGAGAACAAATATCATTGAAAATTGCTCAGACACTTCCTGAGCCAGCAGTATTTGTTAAAAAAATAAATAACCGAAGACAGGTTATTCCTTTCAAAGGTGAGCATGAGTTCAGTTCATAGCACATGCCTTTCTTTGAAGCAATATCTACTTAAATTGCAATGACTTACCTTTCAATGAATACTTCAGCTTCAACCATAACAACACAAGAGCACACAATAGATACAAACTCAAGGTAAACCGCACCAAACTTGATTGCAGGAAATTTGACTTCAGCAACAGAGTGGTCAATGTCTGGAATACTCTACCTGACTCTGTGGTTTCTTCCCCAAACCCCCAAAATTTTAACCTTAGACTGTCTACTATTGACCTCATCCCTCTCCTAAGAGATCTGTAGGGGGCGTGCATAAGCGCACCAATGTGCCTACTGTCCCTGTCCTATTGTTTCTTTTAATTTTTCTTATATGTACCCATTTCATGTATTCATAACTATGAATTTACTTATACCTATTATCTTGTAAGCAATTGACAAATCAAAATAATTTTTTTAAAAATGTTATTATTAGTAGCCAACAATAGAGCAATGTTCTTCTCATCATAGAGATGGCCTGCATATTTATGGATTTGTGATCTTGTTATGGATTTATGCTCATGGAAGCATAGATATAATTTACTTCCAGAAATTTTGAAATTTGGTTCGCATCAGCCCAAACAGCATGGCCAATAAAGATTGTGATAAGATAGATTTGTGGCAAAACATAACAATTTGTCTTTCCCTAAATGGTGGCCAATAAGCTTTACACCAAACATCTTTGGGCACTGAAAATATGATCACCTCTTTTCTATTAGGAAAGCTATTCTGGTCTGTTTTAATATCAAAGAAATTGGAAGAGTTCTTGAAGTTAGCAGCCTGGGAAAGATCATGTATTATCCAGGCTTGGTCTTTCTTACTCTGATCAGGGAATATTGTGTTGCCATAGGATATAAATTGACGAATATGCATACCTGTATCTTCTTTTATGGTGATGTATTTTCTTTTGGGAAGTACATATAAATGGTCATCCTATTCAAGAAATCATATAATGACTTGATTCATGCATTGCTTTAAACCAATATTTCCCAGTAGTGGGCTGCTGAAGCCTGAGAAGTTTTGCTAAATGAATTTGCACAATGCACAAATTTATAATGTAATTTTATATCTAATAGAATTAGTTAACTAATTTATATAACTAATATAAAATTAGTTTGTATAGTTTACAAACTAAAACAAAAAGGTGTACACAATTACGTATCTGATATTAGCACAGTTGAGAAAGTCCAGAAATATTTTACAAGAAGAGTTCTCCACTCCTCCACTCGTTGTAGAATACCTTATGCCACCAGACTTGAAATTCTAGAACTAGAAAACCTTGAATTACGCCGTCTTCGGTCTGATCTAAGCATCGTATATAAAATCATTCATTGCAATGTCCTACCTGTTGTGTCCGTCGCGGGAAAGGAGACTCGGAGCCAGTGACTCAGTTTCAGCTCTTTATTTGGTCCCGAGATCGGCTCGGGATGCAAGGGAAAAACAGCGGCTTTTATTCTCTGGCCACGGCGGCCACAGCCAATGGCACCGCTTTGAATCTCCCGTGATTAGTTTCCACCAATCGCAGGGGATTTGTTACGGGCCAATCAATGCGGCTCGCTCGGCCAATGAGATCGCCGTTCGCTTTGACCAATCACAGCACGGGGCTTGCAAGTATGCTAAGGACTGTACAGAACATCCCTTCCCTCTTGGTACGGTTCTACGTAACGTAGTCCCGTAAGTAGGTGGGGCTTCATACTTGCCTACTTGATCTGCGCAGGTTAGTTGTTGCTTGGCTCCCGGCTGGTTCGGTTGGGTTCTGTGTTGCTCTCTGCCTCGTTGATGGAACCGCCTGGAAGGCCTCGCCGGGCCTTTCGTCGCATCTCCTTCCCGGTCTACCCGGGCTGGTTGAGCTGCGGTTGTTGCCGCTCCCACCTGGTCTTTCCGGGCTGGTTGAGCTGGCCTGGCTGCTTCTCCCTAGTGAGGCTTCGAGCTGGCTGCTTGCCGGTAAGTATAGCTGGTTTCTTTCTGTTGGTTTTTGGTTCCCGAAGTATTCCCTCCCCTCTTGGTTTGTATTATCGGGGCTGTCTGTGTCTGTTTGCATGTCGGTTGTGTTTCCCGTGGTTGTTCTCGATCTTATTTGATTGATGTGGCGTTTCCATGTTCGTCCGTCGGTTGTTTGCAGTCGGTAGGAGTGGGGACCTGTCAGCTGGGTTATAGTTGCCAGTACCCAAAGTGGATCACCGGTAAGGTTCTTTGCATAGACTGCGTCACCTGGGGAAAATGTTCGGTTTTTGCTTGAGGAGTTTGGGGGGTTTTCTGGGTTGCATGTGGGGTGCAGTCTGTCGAGTGGGGACCTTAATTTCCTCCCCATTAATAGTTCTGCCGGGCTTTTGTTGGTAGTCGTGTTCGGGGTTATGTGTTGTATGAAGAGCATTTTGTTTATTTTTTCTTGGATTTCCCCGTATTCAATTTTTTGTATGGTTTTTTTTGTGAATTGAACCATCCGTTCCGCCCTCCCATTCGCCGCCAGATGTGCCGGTGCTGTCAGTGCGTGTCGTATGCCCCGTTCCGCTAGGAATTTTTTGAATTCCAGCAAGGTAAATTGGGGCCTGTTATCCGACACGATGACATCTGGGAGGCTGTGGGTTGCGAACAGCTTGCTCAGTTCCTTGGTCACGGCCTCCGTGATGGTGGTTTCATGTTGCTTACCTCCAACCAGTTGGAGTAAGCATCTACCGTGATAAGGAATATATGTCCTTTCGTGGGCCCGGCAACATCTATGTGAATCCTGGACCATGGTCCCCTGAGGTTTTCCCATTCCAGGATTGGTGCTGCAGGAGGGCTCGGTCTGGTTTCTTGGCAACGTTTGCATGTCTCGATTTGCATTTCCAAGTCTCGATTTGCTTATGCATCCCTGGCCACCAGGCGTAACTCCTGGCCAGGGTTTTTGTTCTAACTATGCCCGGGTGCCCCTCGTGTAACAACTCCAATACCTTCTCTTGTAGCTTTTCTGGAATAACAACCCTATCCCCCCAAAGTACACATCCTTTTTGTAGCGAGAGTTCTGTTTGCCGGTTCCGGAATGTCCTGAATGATTCGTCGTCATCCTTTCCGGCCACCCCTTTTCTACCCAATGTAACACCCATGCCAGATGTTTGTCTTTATTAGTCTCGCGGGCAATGTCTGACACGGTTATGGGTAGATCGGGCAGAGTCTCTATGCTGAGGGTGGCTGTCGTGGGTGCTGGGTCAGTGTCTAGGTCAGGTAACGGCGTGCGGCTCAGGGTGTCTGCGTGGGTGATTGTCTTCCCCGGTCGGTGTGTGAGCCGGTAGCTGTAGGCGGCAAGGAATTTGGACCACCTTGTCATTCTAGGAGATAGAATGTTCGGGGTGGCCCTGTTCCCTGACAGGATTCCCAGCAGCAGCTTGTGGTCAGTGATGATGGTGAACGTGCGGCTGTGGAGGTACTCATGGAACCTCTTCACTGCGGCGACGATAGCCAGGGCCTCTTTGTCCAGTTGACTGTAATTTCTCTCCGTTTTGGTGAGTGTCCTTGAAAAAAAGGCGATGGGTGCTTCTTTTCCATCGGGGAGCGTGTGGCTGAGGATGGTGCCGACGCCGAAAAGTAAGGCATTGCATGTGACAGCAAGTGGTAGGGTCTCGTTGTATTGGATTAGGACGGCATCCGAGGTGAGCAGGTCCTTGGTTTTGCTGAAGGCAGCTTCCTCATGTTTCCCCCAAGTCCATGTGGCTGCCTTGTCCAAAAGCCTATGCAAAGGCTCCGCCGCGGTCGCTTTTTGGGGCAGGAAAACATTATAAAAATTAAGCAGTCCTAGAAATGCCTGCAGTTCCATTTTATTCTGTGGTGTTGGGGCTTCTTTAATGGCTCTGATTTTTTCCGCGGTTGGGTGGATGCCGTGTAGGTCTAGGAGGTATCCTCGGAACTCGACCCACTCTGTGTACAGCTGGTATTTTTCTTTTTTCACCTTTAGCCCGGCCTCTTTGAATTTGGTTAGTACCTCCCTTAGATGATCCTCTAGTTCTTGTTGGTGGGCCACTGACACAAGTACGTCATCGAAGTAGATAATAGTAGACCCGGTGTCCGGTCTCCGCATTCGATTCGCTGATTTCCAGGTTGCCTCGGCTGCGGTGGTTTCAGCGAGGGCGACGGCGAGGGCGATGTCACCTTTTGCCATCAGCCAGCTTTGTAGGACTGGGTCTCTGAGTCCGAGCATGACACGGTCCCGCAAAGCCTCGTCCATGTCCGAGAACTCGCACATGCCCCCTAGGCTTCGTAGATCAGCCACAAAGTCGCTGATGCTCTCACCCGATCTCTGGTCCTGCCGGTAGAAATTGTGCCACCTGATGAGGGTGGGCACGGCGGGGGCATAGTGGTTTTGGCTCGAGGTCAGCCCAGTCCATCTCCTTCACGTCCCCGGGTTTTGCGAGAGCTTTTGCCATCTTGAACACTGCGGGCCCGCAGTGTGTTAGAAAGATGGCTCTTTTCTTCTGCCCAGTTGCATCCTTCAAGTTGCTACTTTCAAGGAACATTAGGAATCGGTCTGTGTATGATTCCCAGTCCTCAGTAGCTGGGTTAAAGGGTGCGGGCGGTGCGATGCTAGCCATCTTGTCGGTCTCGCTTCCTCAGGACACGTGCTTGATGGGGGTTAGTCTCGGGATCCCATCCTTGTCGCCAGTGTCGTGTCCGTCGCGGGAAAGGAGACTCGGAGCCAGTGACTCAGTTCAGCTCTTTATTTGGTCCCGAGATTGGCTCGGGATGCAAGGGAAAAACAGCGGCTTTTATTCTCTGGCCACGGCGGCCACGGCCAATGGCACCGCTTTGAATCGCCCGCGATTAGTTTCCACCAATCGCGGGGGATTCATTATGGGCCAATCAGTGCGGCTCGCTTGGCCAATGAGATCGCCGTGCGCTTTGGCCAATCACAGCGCGGCGCTTGCAAGTATGCTAATGACTGTACAGAACACTACCTGTCAATGAATACTTCAGCTTCAACCATAACAACACAAGAGCACACAATAGATACAAACTCAAGGTTAACCGTACCAAACTTGATTGCAGGAAATACGACTTCATCAACAGAGTGCTCAATGTCTGGAATACTCTACCTGACTCTGTAGTTTCTTCTCCAAACCCCAAAAACTTTAATCTTAGACTGTCTACTATTGACCTCACTCCTTTCCTAAGAGGTCTGTAGGGGGCGTGCATAAGCGCACCAACATGCCTACCGTCCGTGTCCTATTGTTTCTTTTATTTTTCTTATATGTACCCATTTCATGTATTTATAACTATGTATATACTTATACTTATTATCTTGTAAGCAATTGACAAATCAAATCAAATCAAATCAAATCAAATAAATAAATAAATAAACAATGAATGCAAACTAAAATGAAAGCACAAACCCTTGTTTGATTTAGCATGAGTCTGACATCTGTCAAGTTTTAAAGAATGCAACAATTGGTGTAAGCAGAACTTCATTTTAGTTAAGCATCTACTTATATACCGATAATCCTTGCTCAACAATAGTAAAAGGAATTGGAAACTCCATTGCTAAGTGGCATGATTGCAAAGCACAAATTAATGTAACTGTGCTGCTTAACGATAGTGGTTCTGGCAGCCCCCAGTTGCTATCATTAAAGTAAATTACTGCAGATCACTAAATGAGGACCTTGTGATCCTGATTTGTGACTTCTTGCCAGCTTCCCTATTGATTTTGCTTGTTGGAAGGTTGCAAATTGCGATCATGTGACTGTGAGACTCTGTATTGTCTTTGAATACTTCTGGCTACCAAGAGCGCAAATTGTGATCATGTGACCGTGGGCGCCTTGCTGGAATGGCTGGAACTTTGAGGACTGGTCATAAGTACCCCTTGTTCAGTGCTGTCTTAATTTCAGACAGTCACTGAATGTTAAGGAAGCAATATTTGTTGTTGGAAAATCCAACTATTATGTATTTTAGCCCTCCTGTCCTTCTGGCCTACCTATATTGACATTTTTGGCTACTTAATTTCAAACTTAGTGTGACTGGAAAACCCAAAGGCATATCTGAATTGTATTATTTTCTGCTAGCAGTAATTGCCTACCTAATCCACAAAGGTAAATGAGGAACAGAAAGGGAGAAGAGAAAGTTGTTTCTGAATTTGGCTGGTAGCTGTACTGAATGTACAAGGCTGTACAGAGCCTGAATGTAGAAATGTTAGAGATAATGTTACAATTGCCTTTTTAAAAAGTGCTTCTCTCATTAGATTGTGATGAATTTGATTTTTTTCTCTGGTGATAATATGTAGTCTTTATGAATCTCATAAATGTGTTCCATGACCTTTACTGGTTTTTTTTTTTTATTGTTTTAGTATTAAAAAAGAGAACAAATAAAAAAGCAAAAAGCATAAAAAGAAGTTGCAAAAAGAAATAATTATGGTACATTCAGTTCAGTTTTAAATACAGCATGAAACCTTAGCAATCTGAAAAGTCTTGATCGATTTTTCCATTATTGTACATCAATAGAAAGCTAGTTCCTAGCTGGAAAGTGAACATGTAACCAGGATTCTACATCAGGGTCACACTTCTTACCAATATTAAGTAGAGTGTTGTTGGGGTTATGCTATGCTCAATAAATCCATAGAGGTAGTCCTTGACTTATGATGATAATTCTGTCTGAAACTAAGGTCATAAGTAGGTTGCCATTTGACTATGCCTGATTTTACAATTTTTTTTCAACAGTTGTTAAGCAAATGTTGCAGTCGTTAAGCAAACACCATGGCACTAAGTGAATGAATTTTAGCCAATGGGTATTTTTTTTTTTTGCTGGAAACCAGAAGTAAACCTTGGTTTCCAGCCGAAAAGTCATAATCACAGTCCTGTGATTACAGGATACTGCAAATGGTGTAAATACAGCTCAACTGCCAAGCACCCAAAATGCATTCTGCTGTTGGAACTTCGAACCTGCATTATAAGTAGCTCTGGGGAGTTCTCTCATAATTTTGAACAACTAGTTGTAACCCAAGGACTGTCTCTATTACTAAATATCAGACTACATGATATACAGTGATAGGATTCAGATTTTAGTACAATATATAATTCATATTTATCTCTTTAAATCATATTGCTTTTGGAACATCATAAGAGTAAGAATGTTCTCACCTATTTTACACTTCCAACATAAAGTAAGAACCAACACATTCAAAATATTATCTGCTGTATAACAGTAACCTTTTATTGAATTAATACCATTTTAAGACTGCAAAGAACATACCATTTTCAAAAATCCTTTGTTATTTGATTGTTAAAATGGAATATTTCAGCTCTTACTGAAAATAATTAATGTCCATCCTGGTGATGTAATGTAATTTATAAAACAATAATTAGCATTATTAAAAGCATGTTCCAAGAACTGGCAATAACTTGGGAATTTTAGATTTTGCTAATGAATGTGGCTTAAATTGTAAAATCAACAACCATTTTAATCAAAGATACCATTATTTTGCTGCTTTAGGAAGTCCAAATTGATTTCCAAATTGCAACAGCTGAAACAATTTAAATGTTTTAATGCAGTATGCTTATCTAAAATAACAAGGCACCTATAAGTCTAGAATTTTATCCTTCTCATTTACTTTCTATTTTTAAACTAGGGTGGTCTTTAAGTATTAGTTAAAGTTATGAGAGTCGAAGTTAAATGTGTCTTGCTGCCTTTAATATAGGATATACATGGAGTAATTGCTTAACATGGACCCAAGCCCCTTCCATGATAATTTTCTAAGTGCATATATAGTTATTTTTTACCCTAGTAATTTGTGCCTGACAGAAAAATCAAAGTCAAAATGTATGCTCACTGATAAAAACAGGAATGTTAACTTCATATAATTATGATAAGATACAAACTATTCAATTATAAATAAATTATACATTTAGATTAGATTATATATAAATTATTAAATTAAATATACATAATAGAAATACCTTTCAATTTTGCAATAACAATTATAATAATAAAAAATAGACTGATTGTGGCAAAAGAAAACAAAAGTAGTACTAATAATAAGACATACTTTGAGTGCAATCCCAGAACAACTGGAGTACCACCATCGGCTGTCAGCATTCCAGAAAACCTCAACTCCGAAAAATAACTCTGAGATAGATATGTTTTATTAGAGTAGTAAACTGGCACATCTGGGAAATCCCAAATCTGAAAGTTCCGTGTTTTCTTCCAATAAGTAAAAAAATTACAAATCCACCCCTTGCACACATCATTCCATCACATGCCCCAATCACCATCTGTTCCAAATTGAGATATCCCTTCAACCACTCTCAGCCAGGTGCAGGAATAACATGACCTTTGTTAGGGATAACATTGTTTACCCTAACTGGTTTAGGTAAAATAATAAATAAGTTATCATGGTTTGTTGGTTAAAGTGTGTGTAACTTTAACTGCAAGAATGCAATTAAGGGTGTGGTTGTAAAAGCACCATAAAAGGAGCAAGACAATGGCAGCTCGCTCTCTGGCTTAATGATCCCTAATTACTAGATGGATTGATGACTGTGTTTTTTCCAACTGGAACGGGAGAGAGAAAGGAGTGTTGATTTCTCCATGGTCAGAAGAGATAATATGGACTGATTTATTGTAAGTGAACTGACATTGAATATTCAACACGGATTTTGCGAATTGAGTATCCCCGAATGGACTGACTGAAATGATACATGACTAATGGACTATTTTTGACTATGCTATAACTCTTAATGGAATAAACTATATTTTGATAGCATAAGCGTATCTGTTTTTTACTGAGTGTTAACTAACATACAAACTTATCTCACACATTTACCTGTCTGCCTAACTGACTAACGCTGCACATTCTGTTTAGTGTGTTTCCTTAACAATTGTTGGGGGACCAGGCTTAACAAAAGTTATGGGCCCAGAGGCTGCAAAGTCAGTTTAACTAGGATAAAACAGATTTATGTAAAAAGTGAGAGTTTGTGTTGTTACACGTTACAGTAAACAGACAGCTGTGTTTTATTAATTATAGTTTTATATCCATAGAAAACATGGCACAAGTCAATCTACAAAGTTTGTTCCTTATATCCAAGCTGGATGGAACGAACTATGTTTCATGGTCTATGAAATGTAGTCTACTTCTATGAAGAGAAGGTCCGTGGAACATAATTGAAAATCCACCAAACGTAGAGGAATGGGATCCGGAGGTTGAGGAAGATAGTCAAAAGATAGAAGACTTTAAGCAGAAGAATGAACAAGCTCTTTGCATAATAGGACTAACACTATATGACCAGCAACTTGTTCATATCCGCGGAGAACAAACGGCTGTTGGATGTTGGCAGAAGCTAAAGAGGATTTATGTCCGAGATAACGTTGGTGCTCACATAAATCTAACACGGAAGCTTTTCAGGACGCATCTCCAAATGAATGGTGACATGCTGAGTCATTTGAATACTATGAAAAGCATTTTTCAAGAACTTTTCAAGAAAGAGCTTATTTTCTCTGAACTACATCAAGTCTACATAATTCTGTCTTCATTAGACGAAAATTTTGATAACTACGTCACTTCCCTTGAAATTTTGCCTAAGGAAAGCCTAACTTTAACTGATATCACTGGTAGATTGATTGAAGAGGCCAGAAGAAGGTTTGAAAGAGATCAATTAAGGAGGGAGCAACCTCAAAAAGAAGATATTGAATCTCCTACTGCATACGCAATTAAAAAGTGTTTTAATGGTGGAGGAAGAGGACATTTGGCAAGGTTTTGTAAAAAAGCAAAGCACCAGAATACTGGCCAGAATACTAAAAGTCATCAAAAGAAAAAGAAAAATTTAGAGTTAGCCATGTATATTAACGGAGCTGTAAAAAATAATTTATGGGTGCTTGACAGTGGAGCATCCCACTGTATAACAAATGATAATAAAAATTTTGTTAAAATGTCCATGAGTTCACAGCAGATATCGTTAGCCAATGGCTGGAAACTGAAAGCTAAAGGCCAAGGTATAGCATATTGTTCTTGCATAAAAGAGAATGTAAAAATGTTATATGGACCACAACTTAAGTTTAATTTAATTTCAGTTAGAATTTTGGTTAAACTAGGATATGTAGTTACCTTTAGGGGAGATAACTGCATAATTGAAAAAGAAGATAAGAGAATTACTGCATCTTTAAGAGGTGAATTCTTTGTGTTAAATGATAATGGTTTAGAGGTGGCTAACATGGTTTATGATAATAAGAAACCTCATGATGAATGTATTCACTTGTTACACCGGCGGCTAGGGCATTTAAATTTTAAAATGCTTAAGAGAATTATTCAACTATCTAAAGGAATAAGTTTGAAACCTTATAATAAGTATTTGCAATGTTCTGCTTGCAATCAAAGCAAAAGCAAGGTCATACCGGCAAATAGAATTGATGGATTTACTACTAAAGAGCCTTTAGAAGTAGTATTTGCCGATTTAATAGGTCCGAAAAAACCAAGTGTAGGAGATGCTCGATACATACTAAGTATAATGGACCACTATTCTAGATATGGGTTCTGCTATTTGATGAAGAGCAAAACTGAAACGTATCTAAATTTCTTTAATTGGTTAAAATTTGTAGAAAGGAAAACTAAAAAGAAATTAGTAACTCTTATAACAGATAATGGTGCAGAATTTACAAATAATAAATTCCAGAGTAGACTTAGGATGGCAGGTATTCAACATAAAAAGTCTGCACCATATAGGCCACAACATAATGCCTTTATAGAGAGACGAGGCCAAACACTGCAGTCAATGGCACGTACTATGTTGTCTGATTCAGGATTACCTGACAATTTGTGGGGAGAAGCAATAATGTATGGTAATCATATATTAAATAATGTTGTTAATTCAACAACAGGTGAATTACCATTCACACTGTGGCATGGTACAAAACCTGATTTAAGTTACATGCACACATTTGGAGCACCAGCATGAGTGCATATCCCTACACAACTCAGACACAAAGGACAGCATAGAGCTAAAAGATTATTTTTTGTAGGATATGAATCAAATCACAGATCTTATAGATTCTGGGAACCAGGTACATCTAGAGTTTACTGCAGTGCTAGTGCAAAATTCCTAGAACATGTAGGATGGAATAGATTAGAGCAAGATTTAGATAATGATGTAATTATTGAACCCTACAAACGGCAGAAAGAAAAGACTAGTTATAAGAAAAGTCCAATTAAAGAAGAAGTCCACAAAGAGCAAATAGGACCAGAACAAGAAGAAACAGTTGATCAGGAAGAGTTAGATAATCAAGAACAGGTAGTAAAGGAAAGTCCACCTGTAAGTCCTGTAATACCTAGACGTTCTACAGGTGTAACTAGACCACCTGATAGGTTTCAAGCAAGTATAGTTTGCCAAGTAACTAAAGTTCCAACTAGTGTAGATGAACTTAGGATGTATCCTGCTAAGGATCAGGAGAATTGGCAAAAGGCAATGGAAAAGGAACTAAATTCATTATAGGTAATGAAAGTATATGAAGATGCCAAATTACCTCCAGGAGAAAAGTCCATTGGGTGCAAATGGATATTCAAAGTAAAAACAGGAAATAATGGGACTGTTACCCATAAGGCTAGGTTGGTAGCTCAAGGATTTAATCAAACTGCATTTGATTATGATGAAGTTTTTGCACCAAGTCTTAAAGCAACATCATTGAGAGCAGCTTTAGTGTGGGCAGCTAAGAAAAACTATATCATTAACCATTTAGATGTAGAAACTGCTTATCTGCATGCACCATTGCAGCACACTATATATTTGAAAAAATCAGTTGGTATAAAAGATAATAAATTAAATAGTAATGATTGTTGGAAACTCAAAAGAAGTCTTTATGGATTGAAACAATCTGGCTATGAATGGAACCAATATATTGTGAAAGAGTTAAACAATATAGGGTTTAAATCTGGTTTAGCAGATCCATGTGTGTTTAAAAGAGAAAATAATGGAACGGTGTCATTTTTATTATTTACAGATGATATTGCTTTGATAACTAAGACTAATAATGAAGCTAATGAGATTATATCATTATTCGCCAAAAAGATAAAATTAAAGCATTTAGGTGAGATTAAAAGGTATCTAGGATTGACAATTAACAAAACAAAAAATGGTTTTAAGATATCTCAAGAAGATAAAATTTGCCAATTAATTAAAACATATAAAATGGAACTTTGTAAACCGGCAAAAACTCCAATGAGTCAGGAAGTTTGCCAAACTGATGCTCAAAGTCCCAAATTCGATAAGTCCATATATCAATCTTTGATTGGTAGCTTATCATATATCAGCAATTGGTCAAGGCCAGATATTGCTTATAGCGTTAATCAGCTGGCACGATTTAATGCAGATCCACATCAATGTCATTGGCAATCATTAAAAAGAATTTTAAGATATCTTAAAGGAACAATGCACCATGCATTGTATTTAGAGCCAAAGGGTGATTTGAGTCTTAGTGCCTATGCAGATGCAAATTTTGCAACTGACATAAATACTAGAAAATCAACATCTGGGATGGTTATATTATTTGGTAAGACACTAATAGGGTGGAGGTCAATCAGACAACAGCATATCAGTTTGTCCACGATGGAAGCGGAATTTTCATGTCTGTCATTACCATGCACTGACTTAATTCTGTACAAATAGTTATTATTAGACATGGGTGTAACTGTTAAAGATTACATTATTGTGTACGAGGACAACCAGGCAGCCATACAGTTGGCTATTAATATTGCTGTAAAAACTAGATCAAAGCATACTGATTTAAGATACTTAAATGTTAGAGAATCTGTGAAGAATGGTCTAATTAAACTGGAGTACTGCATGACGGAAGAAAACATTGCAGACCAGTTTACAAAAGCTCAAGGTGTAGTCAAGTTTAAAGAGAGTTGTAACAACTATGATTTAAAGGTGTAAATGGTTATATTATTATTATTACCCAAAAGGGGAGAATGTTAGGGATAACATTGTTTACCCTAACTGGTTTAGGTAAAATAATAAATAAGTTATCATGGTTTGTTGGTTAAAGTGTGTGTAACTTTAACTGCAAGAATGTAATTAAGGGTGTGGTTGTAAAAGCACCATAAAAGGAGCAAGACAACAGCAGCTCGCTCTCTGGCTTAATGATCCCTAATTACTGGATGGATTGATGACTGTGTTTTTTCCAACTGGAACGGGAGAGAGAAAGGAGTGTTGATTTCTCAACGGTGAGAAGAGATAATATGGACTGATTTATTGTAAGTGAACTGACATTGAATATTCAACACGGATTTTGCGAATTGAGTATCTCTGAATGGACTGACTGAAATGATACATGACTAATGGACTGTTTTTGACTATGCTATAACTCTTAAATGGAATAAACTATATTTTGATAGCACAAGCGTATCTGCTTTTTACTGAGTGTTAACTAACATACAAACTTATCTCACACATTTACCTGTCTGCCTAACTGACTAACGCTGCACATTCTGTTTAGCGTGTTTCCTTAACATTGGTTGGGGGACCAGGCTTAACAACCTTGACTTTAAAAAAGAATGCTATTATGTCTAGCCACATACGCTGCATGAAATTCCCCTCTCCCCTCTTCTCAGGCTCAAGAATGTGGCAGTGTGGAAGCTTCTGATGCTAATATGGATTCCCAAGCTGACATCGGCATTGACAAAATCACTATCAATCAATTGCAAAAGAGAGCTTTACTCAGCTTCCATCCTGCCATGAAACCTCCTTATCACAAGATTCACTGATGACTCACAGCTGACCCCTCACAATGCCTTGACATGCTTGACACACCCACACCTGAAATCCTTATAAACAGAAGAACACTGACACAGACACTGACATCCCCTAAACTCTGCTGAAGATGTTAACTAGCCTGGTAATGAAACATTTGGAAATCAACCCACAAACTTGGAGAATGAACCTTCACCCTCAGCTCCAACACCATCAACCATCAACATCTGCCCATCCCAGGTCCTTAGGAAGGACTTGGTAGGTGGATAAAAATGTCAAATCCAGTCTAAGCATCTGGATAACCATATGATGAACCTGAAATGCAATAACTACTACTACTTCTTTTGAATAAGACAGATCACCATTTGGAACACAACACACCAGATATCACAGTTGTTGAAAACTGAAGCGTACAATTTATTGATATCACTGTACCAAGAAATGCCAGAGTCTAAGAAAAAGAACTGGAAAAAATCACGAAATATCCTGACCTGGCCACTGAAACTATGTAATTATGGGTGAAATACGTAACAGTGATATCCATTGTCATTGGGGCCTTTGGTACTATGTCCAAGAATTTTACAAGCTACATCAAGAAATTGCAGCTTCCTGCAATAACACCAGTAGAACTGAAAAAAAAACCTGTGGTACTCAGAACATTGTATATTTTAAAAAGATGCTTGGTTGATACCTAGGATGCTGGCATCAACCAGTATCAACTATCAGCACCAGTCAATGATATTTATGATACATTTTTAAATGTTCAGTTGACTGAGTTTCATGTTTAATGAATAAATAATAATAATAATAATAATAATAATAATAATAATAATAATAATAATAATAATAATAATAATAATAATATTGTAATATTTACATGAGGCATATTTATATCAATGTAATAGTACCAAAGAATTATAATAAATATGGATTTACTTTACACAGGAAATGATTGGTGACAAAGAAAACAATGAAATGATTGATGACAAAGAAAATAATGCAATGCTAAACTAAGAAAAATTGCAATTCTTTTTATAGTTGATAGAAAATAAAATAATGGAAGTTGTGTCAGCTTTCAATATCATGGTTTTAATAAATTAGTACTAAAGAAACTTTGACATTTGGGAAGAAGGGCATTGATTGATCTCAATCCTCTTACTTTTAACACTCTTTAAAAATTATACATGTATTTTATGCTCCTTCCCTATGTCCTACTTCAATGAACTTAGTGGCTCCTTAATTTTCAATAGCTCATTTTCAAATTCAACATGCTGCATGTTGCATTGCTTTCTGGTTCGTATTATCCCCATTTTTTTTTTTTTGAAAAAAAAGTTTTTATTAATTTTCTACAAACAAACAAGACAAACAAAACATAAAAACATCAACTCTTATATGTACATCCAGTGTGTCAGTTGGTTCATCATTTTTGTGCATTCATTCTGTAGTCTCAAATTACAATTACATTACATAACAACTCATATTGTCAATCCAAATTTATATATCCTAATATCACTAAAAAAAGAAGTTTTTGACTATATTTTTAATCATTCATGCTTAATGAGCTAACAATACTTTAAGCCAGTTTACTCTATAACAAATCATCTAGTCATATCAAATCAATCCTAAAAAATCCTTTATAAATATAATATCAAATAGCAAAATAATAGCAAAATAAAGATATTCCTTACTATCTAGCATTCTAAATATTCTATTATCATATTTTATCATCCAGCCATTTATAAAAAAGATCCCAAATTTCATAAAATTGTTTATCCTCTTGCTCTCTAATTTCAAATGTCAATCTACTCATCTCAGCACATTCCAATATTTTCTTAATAATTTCTTCCTGTGATGGTATTTTCTCATTCTTCCAATTTTTAGCAAATACAATCCTGGCCGCTGTTAATACATTTACAATCAGGTATTTCAAATCTTTACTATATATATCAGGTAAAATTCCCAATAAGAAGATCTCTGGTTTCAAATCAATATGTTTCTTTATCATTTTTTCCAACCACATGCGAATTATAGTCCAATATTTTCTAGCATCCTCACAAGTCCACCACATATGGTAATACGAGCCGGGTATCTGATGACATTTCCAGCATTTTTCAGATTTGTTCTTAAACATTCTTGCTATTCTTGTCGGGGGAAAGTGCCACCTGTAAAACATCTTATACAAGTTTTCTTTATATGCTGTTGACATTGTCATTTTATAATTTTGAGACCACAATTTCTGCCATTTCTCCAAATCAATCCCATGTCCAAAATTCTTCCCCCAAACAATCATAGTTTCTTTAACTTGTTCTTCCTCTAATTTCATTCCCAATAAATAACCATATAATTTTTTAATCACCTTCTCATCAGTACCCATCAAAATCTTATCTAAGTCAGTCTGCTTATCATAAAATCCCTCCGTTTTAGAATCTTCATCATACCTTGAGTGTATTTGTGCATATGAAAACCAATTCATCCTTATACCTTGTTCTTCTAAGTTTTGGATCGATTTAAGTTCACCCTTTTCATCCAAAAGTTCCCCATATCTAACTGTTTGTTCCCTCTTGTAAATTATAGGATAGGAAAATGCTTCAATGGTCGATAACCAAACTGGAATTTTCAAATAACATTGTCTTTTTATCTTCTCCCAATTTAACCACAAAGACTCCCGTACATAATGTCTTCTAAAATAACCCTGTGTTTTAGTTCCCTTATACCATAAGAAAGCATGCCAACCCAACAGCAAATCATGCCCTTCTAATGTCAACAACCTATGTTTCCTTAATGTTATCCATTCTTTGACCCACATCAAATTTGCAGCTTGATAATACAATTCCCAATTAGGCAGACCAAAACCTCCTCTAATTCTAGCATCTTGCAAAAGCTTTAGCTTTATTCTCGCTTTTTTACCTTGCCATATAAACTTCAACATGATTTTATTTAGATCTTCAAAATAGTCTTTTCCAAGCCTTATTGGTATTGTTTGAAACAAAAATAATATTCTAGGTAAGATATTCATCTTGATTGTTGAAATTCTCCCTATTAATGACAATTGCAAGTTTTCCCACTTCTTCAAATCTGTAGCTATCTGTTGTTTAAGTTTAATATAATTATCCTCCTTTAATGTGCTACATCTCGTTGTCAAATATATCCCCAAATACTTAACCTTATTTGTAACTTGAATTTTCAAAAGATCTGCCAATTCTTCTCTCTGTCTCAATAACATATTCTTTGTCAAAATCTTTGTTTTATCTTTGTTTATTTTCAAACCAGCCACCTCCCCATATGACTCTATCCTTTCCAGTAACTTTGGAGCTGTTTCAATCGGATTTTCCAAAATAAAAGCTAAATCATCAGCAAAAGCTTGTAGCTTATATTCTTCCTTCTTAATTTTCATTCCTTTTATGCTTTTATCATCCCTAATATTTCTATTCAAGACTTCCAAGGTCAACACAAATAGCAAGGGAGATAGGGGGCATCCTTGTCTTGTGCCTTTTCTTATATTAATAAGATCTGTAAGTTCCCCCTCCATCATTACCCTTGCTGTCTGTTTATTGTATATAGCTTCTATTGCTTGAATAAATTTTTTGGCAAAACCCATCTGCTCCAATAATAATAACATAAATCTCCAATTCACGTTGTCAAATGCTTTTTGAGCATCTAAGAATATCAAAGCCATTTGTTTTTCAGGATGAGCCTCATAATATTCCAAAGTATCCAAGATTACTCTCATATTGTCTCTAATTTGTCTCTTTGGCAGAAATCCATTTTGATCTGAGTGGATAAAATTGTTTAAATATTTTTTAAGTCTTTCTGCTAAGATTGAAGCAAAGATTTTATAGTCTGCATTCAATAAAGAAATAGGTCTATAATTCTTAATTTGCAATGGGTCAGTCTCTTCCTTTGGTATAAGTGTAATATAAGCCTCTGACCATGTTTTAGGTATCATCTTTTTTAACATAACTTCATTCATAACTTCTAACAATGGGATGCTCAATAGTTCTTGAAATGTTTTATAGAATTCTATTGGCAGCCCATCTGGGCCCGGAGCTTTCCCATTATTTTGTCTCTTAAATGCTTCATTTAGTTCCATCATTGTTATATTGCTTTCTAGCATTTCTTCAGTCTCTTTAGGTATCTTTGGTAGATTAGCTTCCTGTAAATACTGTTTAACTTTTCCTTCATCAATATTCTCTTGTTTATATAATTGCCCATAAAAATCTCGGATAATTTCTTTTTTCTCCTTATTCCCATAACAAACTTGGCCTTGTTCATCTATTAACTTCAATATTTTTCTTGATTCCTTCTCTTTTCTCAATTTATATGCTAGCCATCTACCTGGTTTATTTGCATCTTCAAAATAATTCTGTTTAGAGTTTCTAATTTTCTGTGCCAATTCTTCTTTCTCTATTAAATCCATTTTATGTTTAATTATATCCAGCTTCAATTTAATATCCTTTTTCTGTGGCATTTTCTGTAATTCTTTTTCAAGAGTTTTATACTCATTTTCCAAGGCCTTAGAAGCTTGCCTTTTCCTAATGTTCTTTTTTCTTGTATAATCTATTATCAAACCTCTAGCATATGCCTTCATAGTGTCCCACACATTTTGCATTGAAGTATCCTCTTTTTTATTTTCTCTAAAGAAAAAAGCCAATTCCTTCTCCATCCATTGTGTAAAATCTTTCTCCTTTAAAATAGTATTATTTAATGTCCATCTCGATCTTTTTTTTTGTCCCTTCCATTTAATTGTCATTGGGCTATGATCTGCCCATGTACTTGTTTCAATGCTTGTTTCTTTAATGTTAGATATTAGTTCTGTTGAGATCCAAATCATATCTAATCTGGACCATGATAAATGTCTATTTGAATAAAAAGTATATTGTTTAGCTTTAACGTTTCTTTCTCTCCAAATATCTTTTAAAGTTAATTCATCTGTCATTTTAAAAAAGGACCTTGGGAGAGCCTTTCTATTTTGCTTTGTTGTTGTTGCTATATAGTCCAGTTTATTGTCCACAATTCCATTAAAATCTCCCATCATAATTATATTAACATAGTCCAGTCCAATTATTTTCATGTGCAGTTTTTTATAAAACTCTTCTTGTTTATCATTCGGAGCATAAATTGCAATCAAGAGTATTTTTATGTTATTATCCATTATTTCTACCATTAATACCCTTCCATCTTCATCCGAGTAAATCAATTTTGCTGGAATAGCCTCTTTAATATATAAAACCACACCTCTTTTCTTACATTGAGTCAAAGAGGTAAATATTTTCCCTAATTTTGGCTGTAATAACAATTGTTCATGTTGTTTTTTAATATGAACTTCTTGTAAACAAATTATATCAAATTTTAATTTCTCTAATTTATGAAAAATTTTCCTTCTCTTAACAGCTGAATTAAGTCCGTTTATATTCATTGTAATCAGTTTTTTTTCCTCCATGATTATGCTTTATATTTAGATCTAACAGCTCTCGTGGGTCTCACTTCACGCTGTTCTTTATTATCAATCTGTCCCCCTATTGCTCCTTTCTCTTTTTCAGTCTCCAGTTGTTCATCTTGAAACACAATTAATGAAGTCTCCTTCTCTGCTTCCTCTCTTCTTCCTCCAAAAAATTCTGCTTGAAAAAGTTCTGCTTTCTCAATTGAGTCAATTCTATATCTCTGCTCTTGCCACGTAAACATTAATCCTTCTGGAATCAGCCATCTATAATTCATTTCATTTTCCAATAGTATTTTGGTCAGAAATTGATATTCTCTTCTCATCTCTCTCACTCTTCTAGGTATTTGTTTCAAAACCACAACCTCTTTACCCTTGTATTTCAGTGTTTTCTCTCTTGCTACTTGTAATATTTGCGTTTTAATGGATTTTTTGGTAAATCTAATATGAACTTCCCTGGGTAATTTGTTTCTCATCGCATATCTTGTATAGACTCGATATATCTCATCTATTCCATCCATCATCTTTTCCTGTGTAATTTCCAAAGCATCTGCCAAAATTTCTATCATTACCGCTGCCAGATTTTCTCCTTTTTCCTCCTCTATATTTTGAAATCTGAGGTAAAATTCTGACCTTTCCATCTCCCACCTCAGCATCCCACCTCTTTCTTGTTCGACCGCTGTTAATCTACTGTCAATATTTTCAATCTTCTTCTCTCTTTGTTTTCCTTCTTCCTCAATTTTTTGGAATTTCTCCTCATACTTAACCATCATTTGTTTAATATTTTCCACTTTTTCATCAGTCTTCTCTATTCTTTGTTCAATATTTTCTGTTCTTTGTTCAATAATATCTGATTTTGTCTTAAGTTCTTGAATTCCTTGCATAATCATCTGTAACTGTGAAGTTATTTTTTCTTGTTCCTTATCTTGCTTCAACATTGTCTGAATTAAACGTTGTCCTCCAGCTGGTGGGGAAGCAGAGGTAGAAGCAGCAATGCCAGATGGTATTAGTTTCTTGCTCATTTCAATGTTTGCAAAACTTCAAATTCTTCTTAACTTTTAACCCAACTGGTAGGGCAGCCAATTATAATCCAAAATGGAGAACTCCAATAGTAAAAAACACAAAACCAAAGAGGAAACAGAAAAAAAAGAAGAGGAAAAATCTTCGGGTTCTTCCAGACCCTAATCCAATTACGAAATAATTCACCATAAAAAAGGAAAAAATAGAAAGAAAAAAACAAACAAATCCAAAAATAATAATATTGATTAAAAGCAAAAGAGAAAGGAAAATGCAAAAAGTGGGAGAAGAAAAACAAAAAGCAAAAAATTCCTTCAGGTTCTTCACACCTTAATCCAATTGAGAAATCTCAATAATCCAAAAAAATAATCCAAAAGAGGAAGAAGAGAAAAAACAAAAAAAAAAAATCAACCACAACAACAGAATAATCCAAAAAAAAAAATATAAAAAGCAAAAAAATCCCAATAAAAATAAAAAAAAATAAAAAAGAAAAGAGAAGAAACTCTGAGGCTTTCCCTTTAAATTAAAAGGCAAAAATAAAAATATATATAAAAAAAACTAACAAATGGGGTACATATAAAAAAAACACACTGCACTTTGTTATTTATCCAAGGCTCTTGTTATGACTCTCTTCTCCAACAGCTTCAAAGCCAAACCTCAAGTGTTAATAACAGTCCAGGAAAGCACCTGCAATAATATTTTGCTGTGCTCTCCCTCTATCTTATCACGTTAAAAAGTCCTTGAGATGAGGTCTTTTTACAATTCTCTCCAATTCAAATAGAGTACTTTCAAGCCTCTAGTTGGCAGTGTTACAAAGTTTCTTAATGCTCTTTCTCAGCCCCAACCGGAAAAAAGAATTAATATATACAAAAAAAAAAGAAAAAACAAATGGCCAAAGGAAGCCTCTATCCTAAAAAAAATAAAAAAGTCAAAGGGAGCCTAAAAGTATATATATAAGAAAATTCAGTCCGGTTACCTAAGTCACAGTAAAATCTTTCCCAAAGAATATAGAAAAAAAAAAAAAAAAAAAACACTCCAAGCCTCAATTTGACAGCACTTTAAAAACGCCGCTCAAACAATTTCAGTCAAAAAAAAAAAACCCACAGCTTCCTCCTCTCTTCAGAATGAACTTTCCAATCTCATCGAATTTGCAACACAAAAGAGTTTTTCTCACCCAACCGACACACTTCAATCCAGTCACTTTCTTTTCGGAGCTGTCCCGACTTCAGCAGCTATGGAGGCTGCCTCTCCGCCGCCAGCAAAAGGGCTTCTTCCGAATCTAACCAGAGACTTTGCGATGTCTCTGGGATCCTGGAACAGTGCCCTTCGCAATCACCGTCTCTCCGGGACGATTTAGGTCCGTTAGGACCGACCAGGGGCGAAAATATCAGCTGCGATCTCAGAGCCCCAAGATCGCAGCTGTAACGCCGGCACGAAGCTCCGCCTTCTCCCCGTATTATCCCCATTTTTTATTAGTTCAATTAATATGCATTTACAATCTTGAGCAAAATTAAGCTAGTTAATTCTTACTTTTCTTACTTTTAGCACTGCAATTATCTGTAGCTTAGGTTAGAAGCATGAGTTTAGTAACAGCATCATTAAAAAAAAATCTGTGCATGTATAATCAACTTTTCTTGGGTTTAATAAATCCAATAAATTAAATAGGCCCTGCTCAGGTTCTGGGTGGTGTTTATTGCCAAAGGTGAGCAGGATTGGGAGAAAAAAACCCCTAATTTTGCTATTGAATTTAAATGTAATTAAAGTGGATTTAATTAAAACACATAGTATGGTTAGCCCAGATTTCTTTCTGTTACATTATAGATTCGAATTTGGCTCAACATCTGGAGTTGTTCTGGCTTTTAGGAGGCAGGATGGACAGTAGTCTTTGGTTAACCACTACTTGTTCAGGGACTGTTAAAAGCTGGGACAGCATTAACAAGTGGTACTTATCAATTGTCCTCAAAGTTCCAGCCATCACATCACCCCCATAGTCCCATGATCACCGTTTGTGGCCTGCTACAAATGGGACAGCTGGCAATGAATGTGCAAGTTATTCCTATAAGTAGCTTCTGCCATTTTTTTTTTCTTCCAACAAGTCTGTTGTGGAATACAAGTTCTCAGGGAACTGTGCTTTGTACAGCCCACCTGCCTGCCATATCTCACCACCTGCGCACGATATCTCACCACCTGCTTGCCCACTGTGATTGTGTGATGCTGTAATACCCGCACCTTTGCCCTCACTCACTTGCACCCCTCTCCCACCAACCCACACTCATGCTGCACCACAGCATCTTCTCCCTGCCTGCAATCATGACACATCACCTCCCCTGCCTGCCTACCCTTGTGCCACATCGTGGCACACTGTCTCCTGCCCACCTGCACTCACATTGAGTTGCAGCACCATCCATGCTCACCTATCCACCAAGTCTCTTGCGCTTGTGACTTCCTGCTAGCCTCTCCACTGACTTTGCTTGTTGGAACTGGCAGGAAGTCGCACAATAGAGTTACATTAAGCCCTTGCTTGATGACCCATGATCCTCACTGCTCAACAGCAACTGGGACTCTTAGGATTGCTGTTGCTAAGTGATGTAGTCATGTGATAATATGCTTTACAAATGTATCACTTAGTGATAGAAATTCTGGTTCCAATGACTGTAGTTAAGCAAGGACTACCTATTCATACTTTGGATCTCAGATTATGGTCCCACGTGTTTTTAAATAATCTTTATCACCATTTTGTTCAATGTATAAGTTTTGCACAGAGAAGATTCAGGCTCTAGTTTCTGACATTTCCAGTGGAAAGGCATGTGATGGAAAGGAGCCACGACTGCCTGAGATCCCAGCAACCATTGGTATTCAGAACAGTCAAGGCTAGGCTCGATTAAGAGGGAGAGCTTCCTCTGTTCTTCAGAAATTTGGCTAAATTATATGTATGAAATCCTTCCATTCTAGCCTCAAGGACAGGCACAGCTCAACAGGACATTGTATAGTACAGTATCAAACAACCGAAATTCTCACAAGACAAAGTAGCACAGAAAGTGAGTATTGCAGGTGTTGGTTTCCTACACACGGTGACTAAGCCAAACAGGGGGTGGAAGCAGAAAAAGCAGTACTTGTGGGTGGCAAGTTGAATGTTCAGGGCATGGAATGTGAAATTTAGGATCAAGTTTGGGAGGGAGCATAAAATTACATCAAATACGAATATTAAAATGGAAGAACTTTTTCTATTGTAGTTATAGTAAAAGATAAGATTTCTAAGTCTTGGAGTTGAATGGATCCTTGCTAATGGAATAACACAGTTGGAAAAAAGGACCTCTTCTAGTCCAATCCTCTGCTCAAGCAGGAGATACTTTACCATTCTGGACAAATGGCTGTTCAATTAAAAAAACAAAACCTCGTGCAATGGAACAGCTTCAATTTCAGGAGGCAAGCCGTTCCACTGATTAATTGTTCTAACTTTCAGGAAATGTCTTCTTATTTCTAGGTTGGATCTTTCCTTGATTAACCACCTGACAGTATCCAACCATCTGAAAGGTCTAATACACTGTATTCACTCACATAGAGTGAAAAGATATAAATTCCCACACAGATTTTTGCCTCTTTCTCCCAAAATATAATTTCTTGCACTTAACTGACTAGTTGATGTCTTGTAACTTAATGGAAGAGTTTGGGTCCAATGAAGTTGTTGCATAAGATACTGAAATTGTATCTTTTTTCATTCTCAAGCAATTTGTGTTTCACTTTTTCCCTGTTATGCTTTGAGAAGGCACTGTGATAAGGTCCTTTTTTAGTTTGCATTAAATGTACCTAGATATGTGACAAGGTGGCAGAATAAATAAAAAAACAAATTATCTATGTGCAATAGCATCATAGGATACATTTGTCAGCTTCTCTCTCCTGTGTAAAATACAGCATTCCAATTAAACTGTGTATTTAGCCTTTTCTGCTATAAGATTTATTCATCATTAAACAATCAGCAAAACACCCCTCATTCTTTTTCCTAATGCTCATCAATCTTGACAATCTATCCTGAATGCTTTGGCTAGCTAAAATCCTGCTTTCTGATGGTTAAAAAAAATCTGCATCCAAGAAGAGAGTTTTTGTACATTATCATACACAGTTAAGCAGTAGTTCAAAATGGTGCATCACATTACAACGAAGGCAATTTGCATATAGAGCAAGTAATTGAGTAATAAGGAAACAGAGTAAATTATATATATCATAATGTTTGCTACAAATTATGATTTATACTGTTGGTACAAATTGTGATCTGTTGGTCATTGCTCACGGACTCAGTTTTGGACCTGATTAGTTGATTAGGAGAATTTCAGGGCCTCGCTCTGTTTATGACACAGTCCCTTTCCACAAAAATGCCATAATCCCACCATATGTCTCTGTCCTTTTAAAACAGCTGAGACATTTGGATGACCAACTATAACTTTGTTCTTGAACAGCTTATCTTAGTAGAAAGCCTCTGGCTTCTGTTCTTTCTACGTTCTTCTTTGCCATCTAAGTAATCGGCTCCTCCTTCTCCTATTCACTGATTGTGATCCATTTTGCTACACCTACCATCTCATGAGTCATGACGTTTCTATTTTAATTATAAAACTTTATTTCCTACATTGCTGAAAGTAGGCTGCAGCTTTTCAACTATGCTCACACTCTCCTGTCTTCTTCCTGTTTAAAAATAACATCCAGAATCTAGATTACAATCCTTTTTGTAGCCTTTTTGTTAGTCCTAATAATAATCACTTGTTCTGTTAATACCAATAGACCAATTTTGTCATGATCCAGTAAAGCACTGGACGAATCTGTTTCTGCACTGTCTTCCTTTTCCCTTCTTTAAAGACGCGGATTGCCCAAACTGAGAAGGTTTGCACTATTCCAGAAATATAGTAGTCTCAGAGGCAAATATCAGAGACAATAAATATCCATGCTACTAGTGCTTTATTTGTCCAGGAGACAGTCATGGATGGGACTGCAAGACAGTATCTTTTGTAAGATCTACTCATTTCTTTTAATAGAACTAAGAAGAGTGTTTTTCCTCTATCATTTTGTCATTTCAAAATGCCAGCTGGGAAGAAAACTCACAGATTTGAAAATAGCCATAAAAAGACTTCTCCCTGATCACTGAGTTTGTGTGTGAGAGAGGTTCACTTTATATACTTATTGAAAGAAATTTGTATGGCTGCCCAACTCAAATAATGTAACTCTGAGTGCTTACAAGAAAACAATGAAGGTAAAAATAACAATCAGCAATAAGCAATAAACTTCCTTTACTGAGGAAGTTTCACATCTGTCTCATTTCTCTCAGAAAAAGCTGCTTATGTGACTGTTCTGCTAGGGATATAGAAAATCCTCTTTTATTTTATGGTTAGTGTTAAGTCCTGGGCATGGGTGCAAGGAACGGAGACGAGGCATCGAATGGTGACTTCAACTCTTTATTGAACAGAAAGAACAGAGCAACTACTTGGGCAGCAGCAGCTCTTTTATAGAGCTGGCTGCTGTCAAAACAACCAATGATTCGAGCTTACCGCTTTTACAAGCGTCCAATCAGGGGGCCCCGTTAACAGCCAATCAGACTGGCCAAAAACGACCAATCATGACCCGCTATTCACGGGCCAATGAGAAGTGCAGGATTACAAGCCTGCTGTGAAGTAAAGCTGTTTAGGGTTGTATCGCTGCGTTGGCTTAGTCCATAACAGTTAGGATTCATGTAAAGAAATACCCATGGTTCATTTAGAGCCCAGTGAAGTTAATTTCTCCACATTTCCAAACTCTTGGCTTTTCTTCTATCTATTTATTTAGGAAGAAAGAATATTAGTCACATGTTATTTGTGAGTGTATGTGTAAGAGAGAGTGTGTGTGTCTTGTGTATGTATGTGTGTGTGTGTGAGAGAGAGAGAGATCAGCATATAACCAAGGCAAAAATAATTAGAACACAGTTAGTGGAGATGTAAAAAGAAGGTAGGAGGTATAAAACCTAACTAAATCAGAGAAGCTCACAAGCACGATTACATTCTGAGAGAACAATCTGTTCTTTTTCCATGACCATTCAAAATATATGAAAAATTGGGAAAGTTAAACAAATGGTCAACTGGTATGATGAGTTAAAGCAATAGGACAAAAGTTTTTATTGCTTCCTAGGAATTTGTTCAATGAAATGAACCAGTTGAAGATGGTGTGGAAAAGCAAAACTTTGTGGCTTATTAAATACTAATCTGTAAATAAAATCAAATTGATATGAATATGGCTAGTGTCAAAATACAGATAGATTGTTTTTATAAAAGCATCCTGGGTGGACCAGAGCTATAGTGAAGGGAAAAAAAGAATGGAACGCCTTGACCTATAATACAGGTAGTACTCAACTTACAACAGTTCATTTAGTGACCGTTCAAATCTATAACATCATTGAAAAAAATGATTTATGACCATTTTTCACATTTACAACTGTTGCAGCATTCCTCTAGTCATGTGATCAAAATTCAGTTGTTTGATAACTGACTCATACTTATGATCGCTGCAATGTCCTAAGGTCATGTGATCACCTTTGGTGACCTTCTGATAAACAAAGTCAATGGAGAAGTCAGATTCACTTAACAACCGTGTTACTAACTTAACAACTGCAGTGATTCACTTAACAACTGTGGCAAAAAAAGGTCATCAAATTGATCAAAACTCCCTTAACAAAGATCTCACTTAGCAACAGAAATGTTGGGCTCAGTTATGGTCATAAGTTGAGCTCTACCTATACAGGCAATGAGTAAACAGACAGGCAAATTGCCAGGCTTGAGCCTCAACAGTGGTCCCAGGAAGAGGGAAGCAGCCTATCAGCAGCCCCAATGCTGTGGTGAATTAGGACTGTCCAATGACTGCTGTGCTCCTTGGCCTCCATAGTAATCTGCCTGCCCCCACCCCCAGGCAGAAAAAGAAAAAAGATTTTTGATTTTTGATAGGAGCCATGATGAGATGTATCTTGCCAAATTTTTTATTCTTTAAGATTTAATAACCTTTTAATAACTTTTCTCTAACACCTACTTTCTAAATCTAGTGAGTCCCAATTCATTAAGTTATATTCTGTACATCAGTGCCTTTTGTTCTTGCCCATCCACATTAGAATGAATTGAGAATTGCATTCACATTCCATATTTTTATTTTCATGTTTGTATCTTATTAATTTGAAAATAAGCTTTTTAATGAAACTATAAAAACTAGCTGATATTGTCCTTTGATGGACTGATTGGCTTCATTGCCATCATTACCACAAAAGAAAATACAAAAGGCAAAATAGGCTGCCTTATGTTCTTAATTTGCTTAACTTTAGTAAAAAGAGTAATCTAATTTATGTTGATAAATATCATTTGTGGGTGACAATTGGATAAAAGCAGGGGTGGGATTCTACCGGTTCTGAATGGTTCTATAGAGCCCCTTCTTAACTTTCTAAGCAGTTCTGAGAACTGGTAGTTAGAAGCAATCTCCTTTTGTTTTTTTCCACCCTTATTACATTCTTGCCAGTATGCCTAGACTTCCTGTCTCTGGAGCTTCTGGGGCTTGACTTTCTTAAAGGGGAAGGGTTGTTTTAAGATTTTACACTGCTGTTGGGAGGAAATACTTCCCTGGATAATCAGGACTTTGGAGAAATAAATGAATTATTAAGCAAAGCTGTCAGAAAGAAGCTTTTAATGACAAGGAATCAAGATGAGTGACATTCAGCAAGGCTTCTTGGCTAGCTAGAAAGATTGACATTTAAACATGAGTTTACATATCCTTTCTGAGTTTTGGTCTAAAACTGCTTTTTGGTGAAGGTTAATTCTGTGCTTTGTTACGTTTAATCCTGTGTTTATTGATGGGATAATTTTCCCTATTCAGCTTCAACAAGCAACAGCTATTGTTGTGATTTAATTATTTGTATTGTGTTTGAATTTTTCCCTGCCTCATGGTTTCTTTTTCTATCTGGGGAGGGGATCTTCCTTCCTTCCTTTAGTGGTATCTGGCACTGTCCTTTTGGGGTGTACTTCCAAGAGGCAGGATGCAAGCTTGGCACTGATTTTTTTTACTGCCTTTCTGGGGGGCATGTGACCTTTCATTAAATCTGGGTGATTTCTTTAGGATATCTTGTGAGGCGAGTGAGATCAGCTGGGATCTTTAAGCGGTGCAAATGGATCTAAGGATTGCTTTTCCCGGGTGTGTTTTTTCTGGAGAGTTTAAATGAACTCTCTGCTAAAGGGTTTCACTTTATGAGCAAGAGATGGATGCTTAAAAGTTATCACTGTATTTTAACTATTTTCATTCCTCAAGGTGCTCTGGCACCCTGCCTGATTTGTAACTCCAGCTTGCAGGTATTTTTAATCTAATGATTGGTATTTAGGACAGCTTTTTGCAAGCAAAGAAGCTTTTTGCAATTTTGTATTCCTTGACATACAACAGTTCATTTAGTGACCATTCAAAGTTACAATGGCACTGTAAAAAGTGACCTATGACCATTTTTCACACCGTTGCAGCATCCCCCCTGTCATGAGAGGCCAGGTGAGGAGAAGCACCCCTTGACATGAGTGATGTCAAGTTGGTCACGCCCACCCAGTCACATGACCACCAAGCCACACCCACCAACTAAGCCATGCCAACGGAACCGGTTGTTAAAAAAATTGAATCCCACCCCTGGATAAAAAATAACTTGCTATAAATAAAATCACTTTGGCCTGTCAGAAACATTTGCTAGAAGATATTATTGATTCAGTATCAATACCAATAGCTAAAATGGACACACGTTTTACACTGCTACCAGTTGAAAACATATAATTCTACCCAACCACAAGGAAGGAAAAGAAGATATTGTTACTGTATTTGTTTTAACAAGATAGCAAATTGAGTTTAGAAAAAGATGCTTAGGAAAATGAAAGCATAATGTGTTCAAAATACGATAATCTGAGTTTGGACATTTGTGCCATGAATTAGAACTCTTTCATTGATTTTTTTCTGTGATTTGCTTCTTGGCTACCCATAAAATCCTCAGGTGTCTTTCCCAGAACTAAAGTCTAAGAGCATCAATACTCTTTTTCTGTCCAGCTTGTCTTCTTTGTAGGATACAGACACATCATATTTTTTAAAGACTTCATTGGTACCTACTACACAGTAGTCTGCAGTATATTCCTTGACTGCTGGTTCCTTTACTGTGGGTGGTTGTTTTTAAAGAGCAAAAACTTCTCACCATTTTAGTTTATTGTCAAACCTGGTTGCTATACTAGATTTAATGATGCATTAGAGCAAGACTGTCAAACTCCACTGTCCATGCCCATGCCCAGTTTAGCAAATGGGAAAAAAGTCCTGATACGTCACGTTATGCCGCTGTGACAACATGAGTTTGACATCCTTGCATTAGAGCAAGGGCCTTCCAACTTGGCAATTTTAAGACTTGTGAACTTCAACTCCCAGAATTTCTCAGTCAGCTGAAGGCCTGGAAATTGAAGTCCATGAGTCTTAAAGTTGTTGAGTTTGAAGATCCGTCCATTAAAGGACTGAGATAAATATATATTAACACTATTTAAAATATCATATGGCTCTTTTTTTAGTTCATGTTAATTACTTTTTTTTTTTAAACAAATTTTATTAATTTTACAAAAAACAATACACAATCCAGGAATAACAACTTGAAAAATCTTTTCTAAAAAAATAATAATAATTAAAGAAGAAAGCCAATAGAACATATAAAATAACTCCAAATTGTAATATCAATATTTACATTATCTATTTAACTTCATATCTTATCCAGACTTCTCCTTTTATCCAAATTATATTTCTTGCTTATTAAAATTTTATTGCCTTTCATAAATATACAAAACACAAAACATAAACAAAACTAAAACATCTTTTCTGAAGGCTGCCTGATCCCGGGTTGAAACTCTTCACACAGACACAAATTCAAACATCATATTCACTTTATATATCCTTCCATATCTTATTATCATTTTCTTTTCTTTTTTTTATAAACCAATTTTATCAATTTTACAAAAACAGTGCACAAACAATCAAGGCATAACAGCTTATAAATTCTTTTCTAAAAATAATAATAATAATAATTAAAGAAGAAAACCAATAGAACATAATGATTCCAAATTATAATATCAATATTTTTAACTTCATATCTTATCCCAGCTTCTCCTTTTCATCCAAATTATTTCTTGTTAATTAAAATTTTATTGCCTTTTATCAATATACAAAAAAAAAAAAACATAACAAAACCTTCATATATCCTTCCATATCTTATTACCATTTTCAATAACATTCTTTGTCTGTTCTATTTCCAACTATCCATTCATCTTTTTTCTTTTACTATATTTCTCCTATACACTAATTGGAGTGACGCCTTTAACTCATTACTCTAACTTAAAAGTACTTCATATAACACTTAATTTATCTTGGGATTCTTTTTAGTAGATTCTAAAATTACACAGTAAATTTTATACTCTAAATACACAAAAAAACACAATCTTATATACCTTCCAGAATCCCCCTTTTATCCTTAATTAAATTCACCCATTGTCTCTGAATAAACTTTTTTTCTTTAGATCTTGCTTCCCACCATTAAGGCTTCTCCTCCCCCACTTTCTCTCTTGCTTATTCTTTTCCTTGCCCTTTTTACCCCTTTGTCTCTCCTCCTCTCTTTTCTTACTCCCTTTCCTTTGCTTTCTAACCGTGCATCCACCTTTCCTCTCATTTTTCTCTTTTTTGGTTGTTTTTTCAAATCTTAAAATCCCCTTTTTCTTATCCTCTTTCTCCTCCTCCCCGGAAAAAACCCATTGTTCATCAAAGATGGCTTCTTCTTCCTCTTCTTCTTTGTCCCAGTCATTCTGCTGCGTAATCAATTTTTCATAAGTACATAACGCCATTTCTAAAAATTGAAATAAAGTGCCCAAAGTATCTTTTCCATCTTGTTCTTCCTTTTTATATTTTTGATATTCAGTCTTTAGTTCATCCACAAGAGATGCCATCCTGAAAAGAGAAACTTTCCCCAAAACAACCATCCAAATATTTTTAATCAAAAATAATTCAAAAAAAGTTCCAAAAGTTTATATTTTTCTTCTTTCTTCTATTTCTTTTTCTGGGGTTACTGTTTAATCAAAGAGGTCCAATTACCTTGTATCTTTCTTTGAGATTCTAGGCAATCTCCTCCTTTTTCCACTTCTGCCCCAACTTTTTTTCCTCTCCCTTCCCACTTGCAACATCAATTTTTAAATGATCAGAAATCCATACCTCTAATAAGGGTTTTCCAATTTCTTAAATTTTTAAGTCCAATGTCCAAGAACTCTTTTGTCCCTTAACTTCAATTTTCAGAATAATTCACCTTCAGTACCCAAACAAATTTCAAATCTTCATCTGCTGTTTCCATGTGGTGGGAGAGTGAAGAAAAGAAAGTTCCCTTTAACAGCTTCTCCGCCGCTTTCGATCTTCTTAGGGATACAATGTATCCTCCAGCAATTCAGACAGCTCAGTTCCAGCATGTTGTAACTATGTATCATTCATGTGTTTGCAACTATGTATCATTGCAACTATGTATCATTCATGTGTTTGCAACAATGTATCATTCACATGTAATCATTAACTTCTGTCTCTTCAGTGACCTTTGCAAGGCACGTACAAGGGACAAGGAGCTAGACGGTTGTTAATAAGCTTATCCACATTGTAAATAATCTGTCCGGTATGCAGATTTGTAAACATGCACATCCTGATGAGATTACCATGTTTGACTTGAGCTTTGATTAAATCATTTTCTTGTAAAAAAGCACAATAAAAGAGCGTGTGCCAAGACATTTGGGGCGCGCTCATCAAGAGGAAACCTCGCTTCCTGTCATTTCTCTTCCCTTCACTCCCTATCATGAGCCGCCCATCTGATGCGGGATAGCAGATACCGCATTCTGGTGACCCCGACGTGATTCCCTAAGGGGGATACGTTGCGACGCGCCCATATCTTATCAGCTCGATGGGAGCTGTGCATTGCCAGGCCTGAAGCAAATTGCACATCATCGGATCTGAAACACGGTCTCGACTTTCATAAGTATGGGTGGAAACTTTTCTCAACAACAGACGCAGCATCTGAAGGAATTGAGGGAGTTAGTCGCTTCTTCTAAATACTCTGCTAATTTAAAGGGCTCGCCTGTAAAAAAGAAACCTATTGCTACATTATTGGCTTATGTGTGGCAACATTGTCCCAATTATTCAGAGGAAGGGTCCTTAAAAATTTCCACTTGGCAAAAAATTGGTGAACATCTCCATAGTCCTCCTCGTGCACCTATTGGCATTTTGGTCACTTGGAGGAAAATTATGGAGGCTTTAAAAGTCCATTATAAAATAGAAGCAGGGAGTGTGTTTGAATCTCCCCTGCCAGGTTATGATAACTTTTCAATTTTCCCTAACTCAGGCAGAAGCTGCTGCCATTATTCAACAATGCCCCACGTGTAGTAAGCAAGGACATTCCATTCCCATAGGAGTAAATCCTAGAGGATTAAAAGCTTGTGAAATTTGGCAAATGGATGTAACTCAGTATCCACCTTTTGCCCTTTGGAAATATTTGCACGTTTCCATAGATACATATTCAGGGTTTATTCTGGCTACTCCTCAAAGGGGAGAAACTGTAAAACATGTCATCAATCATTCAATTCGTACCTTTGCCTCGCTGGGATGTTCAAAAGAAATCAAAACTGACAATGGACCTGCCTATACAAGTTCTGCTTTCCAGGACTTCTGTAATAGATGGGATGTAACCCACAAATTTGGGATTCCCTACAACAGCCAGGGGCAGGCTATTGTGGAACGAGCGAACTTATCTCTGAAAAGTGCTCTTGATCGATATTCGTTGCGGGAAAAAACCCCGAACCTCCCAGCATTGCAAAATTCTCTTAATATTTGTCTTTACACTTTAAACTTTCTTAATCTGACTGGCATTCTTCCCACTTCTGCTGCTTCACATCATTTTTCCTCCCCCTCACCCCCACCTAACAGACCTCTGGTATATTATCACAGATTGCCAGATCCCGCCTGGCAGGGTCCCGCTGAGCTTCTCACTTGGGGACGAGGCTACGTTGCGATCTTACTGCCAGACAAAACCACTTGTTGGATCCCTGGTAGGGTGGTTAGACCCTATCATGGGAATTCCTCTGCTACATCTGTATCTTAAAACTCTTCCTGATATTCTTGCCTATATCTTCTTTGCAATTTCTACCTTACTTCAACAAAACCTATGCTTCCTGTCAAAAGACTATTCGTGTTAAAACCATTTCATTAACAGAAGGCTATTATACTTGCTCCATGTGGGTACGTCATGAAAATGCTACCCGTAGTTTTCACTCTGTCACTTCTGTTTTGTTTAAAGAACACTCTACCACTCGCTCTTTTGTTCCTTCTTTACTCTTCCTATGGAAAGGAACCTTAAAATCTTTTCCTCTATTCAATCTAAAACATAGGGGGACCTAAATGTCCTTATATTGTATTATGGGTTTCCCCACCCCAACGAACATCCTTGATGAATTACCAAATTAATCTTTATTGTCATTATTGTAATTATTATCCTTTTTCTACTAATTGAATTCCCTCCTCATTTCGCAAATGTTCTACAACTAACTTGTCCATAGCCCTCTCTCCTACTTGTGATGTTTTTATATACCCGAACTCTGATCCTGTCAACAAATGACGCTTCAAAAGAACTGTCCATGACGATCCGCAGAAGCCTCATAGAAGATATAATATTACTTGGACTATAACTGACTTTCAAGGAGTTCGTTTAAGTTCTACAACCAATTTTTCTCGCATAAAAGACTTCTACCCACCACTTCAATTCGATTCGGCAGACGCACCCACACAAACAGAAGATATTCTGCAATCTATACCACTTCAGGAGGAACTTTAACATCACGCCTGAAAGGAATGTATTTTATCCCTGGCAATAATTTTGTTTGGACTTGTTCCACCGGTCTCATGGCATATGTCCACGGGGATGAAATTGTTAAATCCAAATCATTTTGCATTCAAGTATGGCTTGTGTATATAACTCTGATGATTTTATATCCCTACAGGTACCCATGGAATACCCCCTTTTGCAAAATCGTAAAGATTTAGATCTGTTATTTTTTAAAAAAACAAGGGGGATTGTGTGCTGCGCTTAAAGAAGAATGTTGTCTTTATGCTGATAGCGGGGTGGGTGGGTGGGTTGTTTTCTATTTTGCCATGGTTTACAACCTTTTCAACTGCATTGGCAGGATCATTAATAATCATTATATTGATATGTATTATAGGACCTTGTTGTTTTAATAGAATATTGCAATTTTTTAAAAATTAATTATCCTCCATAACTGCTGATGTTAATGTGCTATTGCAAGCTCATGTTATATCCTCAACACCGGACGAAAAAATGTCATTGCTGAGTTACCGCTCCTTGGACAACTCTGACGCTGACGGGTCGCATTCTTGCCTAGATGACGGGGACGGCGAACATTTCATAAAAATGGTTCCTGTCTTCTCGGACGAGGAAGAAGACTCGTTATAAATAATAAAAACAGAGGAGATGTTGTAACTCTGTATCATTCATGTGTTTGCAACTATGTATCATTGCAACTATGTATCATTCATGTGTTTGCAACATTGTATCATTCATGTGTAATCATTAACTTCTGTCTCTTCAGTGACCTTTGCAAGGCACGTACAAGGGACAAGGAGCTAGACGGTTGTTAATAAGCTTATCCACATTGTAAATAATCTGTCCGGTATGCAGCTTTGTAAACATGCACATCCTGATGAGATTACCATGTTTGACTTGAGCTTTGATTAAATCATTTTCTTGTAAAAAAGCACAATAAAAGAGCGTGTGCCAAGACATTCGGGGCGCGCTCATCAAGAGGAAACCTCGCTTCCTGTCGTTTCTCTTCCCTTCGCTCCCTATCATGAGCCGTCCATCTGATGCGGGATAGCAGATACCGCACCAGCAAATTTAAAAATGTTGATTGACCCGGCTCAGCCAGCACTTTCACTTTTCTTGCTTCCTCCAGCACTATCTTACCCGGTTGCAGGCTTCTTCGTGACGGCCATTGCTGACCGCCGCTCCACCACCTTGGGAAAAAGGGGTTTTTCTGGACGAGGAGGGGGTCTGCGACACCCCCAACCCCCTGTCCGGCTCCCCTCTCTCTTCGGCTGTCCCTACAGGGCAGCCATATCCCCCTGACCCATTTGGATCAGGGGTACCTCGGCGGCAAGCACAGCAGGAATCGCGAATGGTCGCGAATTCCTGCTGCCACCGAAGCCACGTGGAACCAGAAACCCATGTTAATTACTTTTATGTGTACCTTTTATTTTACCACAATTGTATTATTTTTATTTTTGCTTGATAATTTTCACTCTGATATAAAACAAAACAATCTATAAAAACAACAAAACCCAATTATATTTCTATTTAGCAAACTAGGATAATGTTGCCTGCATTCTGCTTGGAAATACACATAGCCTACTGATATACCCTCAGCATTTTCTAAAATAAAAATCCTAGCTTGTATTGAAAATAGGATTTATTCCTAAAACCAAAGAAAATGCAAGCTGTTTGAAGAATCTGACATTTCTTTATTTTCAAATCAACTAAAAGTAGCATGCTGTTCTCCTATGGTTATGCTGTTCTCCTATGTGTTAAGGCAAACAAATCATATCTTATATAAAATATATTTATATGTGTGAAGTTGAAAGTAAGTAAGGAAAGTAAAATAATTAGTAAGTGAAAAAAGTACAAACAAAAAATAGAGAAGAGAAAGAAAAGAAAGATAAAAAAATAAAGAAAAGACCATTTCTGATCTTCTTAACAGCAGTTATAAAAGTAGATGTATATTTTACCTTTTGTTTCTTAGGTTACAACATGATTTCCTTCTTTCCTTAGTCTGCCCTTTCTAATAATCAAACCCATAAGCCACATTTTTAAATTGTTTCAGCAAACAGCCCAGAAAAGGTTTCCAGTCACCAAAAAATACAGTTACCCTCTATAGATCTAAAGTGTTGTATGATAGCTTTGTTCAGTGGGCACACTCCAAGACGAACTGGGATTGTGATTCTCAGATTTTCTGGTCAAAATTGTTAAAGCCTAGGCATTCTGAAATTTTATCCCAATATATCCAGAAGACACAAAATTGGAAGAAGTTGCACTATGTTACATTTTTATTTCAATTTTAATTTGGATGGCTATAGAATTGATTGCTACTTAACTGTACAGTTTGCCTTACTGATACCAGAATATAATTACAGAATGATTATCTTCTAAACATTCTAAACTAATTGGAATGTAATCTACATGACTTTACTGGTATGTTCCACAGCAGATGTAATTCTATAGCACTTCTTGCTCTACAGATAACCTGTTATTGTGCACTAATTTTCCTGTAGAGATATGGTCATTTCCACCTGTGCAATATTGTCAACCTGTTTCTCCTGTTTAAATAGTGACATTTTAAAATTGATTTTGTTTTCACTTGGTTTGTTCAGTTTTCAGCAAAGTAAATGTGCCTGCTTTGAAGCATAGAGGTAGCAAACAGCTGAGTTGGAACTGGAAAAGAAGTGATAAGAGAAGCCATTTAATTGGTCTGTTTACTACATAAATCAAGTGGAAGGTAGGATTGCTCTTGAGAAAAACACAGCTTCCAGGCTGTGAAAAAAAATAGAGAGTGAAATTAATACAAAATATGCATATTAATAGTCTTCCAGAACTTCTCCAAACAAACTATATGAATGGATGCCCAACATTTTGGTGAAATTCTCTCTTAAGTTTAGATAGAATAGCAATGGTTGCCTCTCCAAATAAAAATGTAAGAACTGGGTTTAAAATACAAAGAAATACTACTGGCCTTTTTGATGGAACACATGAAAAAGAGCTTTCGGGCTTATCGGTGAGCCTAACTGTTTATAATTTGACTGATCACCAAAGCTACAGGCTGAGGATATCTTAAAAGACTGGCTATTAAAATCAACATAGTGATAGTCAAGTGACCCTTTCTTCTGTGTGGATACCCTCTACACAGCTCAAGATCTGAACTCAAACCAGGCTTGTCTATTGCCATTTGGTTGAGGGAGAGTCAAGAAAATATTTTAAAGCTTCTGTTCCCCTTCTTGAAAAGTTGTAGTAACCCATCTCACTGTTTCCAGACTAGCTTCAGTTTAGGCACTTCATGTCAGTTCCACTGGTAGATCAGACCAGGAAGTAACTCGGCAGAAAGGCTGGAATTATTTTTATGCAGAAGGGTTTTAATAACAGAAACTTGCAAGTCTGATCATGCTCTACCTCATCCCTCTTCTTAAACCCTTGAAAATTAGGAAAGTATCGGTCTGAGGCTCTTTAGCAAATTTTCTGTTTGTTGTGGGTTTAATATCTGTTTTTCCCCTTGTTGCTGATGGGCTCCGTTAGGGATGCTGGACAGGGTGGGATTCAAATTTCTTAACAACTGGTTCTGTGGGCATAGCCTAATTTGTGGGTGTGGCTTACTGGTCATGTGACTGGCTGGGCGTGGCTTGCTGGCTGGGCGTGGCTTGTTGGTCACGTGACTGTCTGAGCGTGGCTTGGTGGTCACATGACTGGGTGGGTCAAAAGATAGAAATTCACTTTAACAATGCTCTAGGTGCAGGATTGGACTAGATGATCTCTGAGGTCCGTCCCAGCCCTGGATTGCTGTGCTGTTTCAAAGCATCCTCTGAAGCTGTGTCTAGTGCCAGAGTTTGTGGTCCTTCTTTCCTCTCCTTTTTCTTTCTTTCTTTCCCTCCCTCCCTCCCTCCCTTATTCCCTCTATCCATGCGTCCATTCATCCATCCATATCTCATTCACATTCTTTTCCCTTCCCTCTTCCTCCCTTCCCTTCCTTCCTTTCTTTCTCCCATCACTCCCTCTTTCTTTTTCTTCCTTTTAAGAGAAAGAAAGAAAGAAAGAAAGAAAGAAAGAAAGAAAGAAAGAAAGAAAGAAAGAAAGAAAGAAAGAAAGAAAGAAAGAAAGAAAGCATCTCTATGGTATTCAGGGTATATTTTCAGTTGGAATTTCTTTTTACTTAAACCAGAGGTCCCCAAACTTGGCAACTTTAAGACTTGTGGACTTCAACTTCCAGAATTCTCCAACCAGCTGCAGAATTCTGGGAGTTGAAGTCCACAAGTCTTAAAGTTGCCAAGTTTGAAGACCTCTGACTTAAACCTTAGTACAACACCCAGATATTTAAAGCCATTAAACATCTTGGATTAATCTTGAAACTTTTTGCATACTTGTATTTAAACAGAAAGAATTTTATTTTAACACATATGGCTTCAATTCCAAAGCTACTTTTTATGAAAACCAAGTCAAGAAAAGGAGATTGGAAACAAAGCAAAAGTTAACCTTCTCATTCTTTCTAACCCTTTCTAAATGGCAAGTAGAAGTGAGCCTTTCTACTTGCTATTTTATTACCAAGAATTTACCGCCATCTTCAAATTAAAGAGTTGCCTTTCAATAACAAAAAACTCAAGTTTGCAAACTGCCTGAATAGTAAACACAGCACATAATTTTGTATGTTAAACATTGAACCATAAAGTGGAAGAGGGAAAATATTTGTGAAAAATATTTATTGTGTTTTTTTGCTTGTCAAACTTAAAAGGCCATTGAACACTCCATAAAGGTTATGATAGCAATAGAAATAATGAAGCAGCAGCTAGGCAAACTGCTGAATAGTCTGAATTATGCTTTGGAAATTGTGTAATGTATGCTCTGAAATTGAGCAAATGAATGAGACCTAAGGTAATCTGTTCTCTACAAAATCCACTCTGAACTTACCACACTAAGCCTGGCATGAAAAACCAGAACAATTAACTAGTTTTGAAGAGGAGGATATGGAAGAAAGAAAGGATTGGCTCCAACAGTTTTAGGATACTGCATAGTTTTTTACCCAGAACATTCCCAAGGCAGTAATCAATACTATACTAACTCCAAATGTTCTTTTTGCTAAACACTGAATCCAGGCATACTGGATGGCTGGATGTTCCCAGGAGGCTGCAGGAAGGCCTTCTAGGCCCAAAACAGGGCCTAGCAAGCCTCCTTGGAGCCTCTTGGGAGCAAAAATGGGATGTGGGGGCAGCACTTCCCCCCAACTCCCCATTTTTCCTTCCTAAACTTACCTGGTAGCCAGACAGGCCTCGTGGGGACTCCTGGGAGGGCTGGGCAGGGTTTCTAATAGGAACCCCCCCATTAGAAACGGCTACCGAGCAAGCAGAGAAAAGCAGGATTCAAGCTGGCTTGCAGAGAAGCAAGCCAGGTTGAATCCAGCTTCTCTTGGCTTGGGCAGCTGTTTCTAATGGGAACTCCCCCCCTTCCCATTAGAAACAAATAGGGCAAACAGAGAAAAACAGGATTCAATCTGGCTTGCTTCTCTGCAAGCCATCTTGAATCCTGCTTTTCTCTGCTTGGGCAGCTGTTTCTAATGGCAGCTGCCCCCCTCATTAGAAACGGCTGCCAGGCAAACAGAGAAAAGCAGGATTAAACCTATACAAGCCTCTCCATGTGTTCCTCAGTAGAAGGCAAGCAGTAGCGGAAAGGTGACTGGCGGCAGCAGCAAAAGGCAAGTGGGGAGGGGGAAGGCAACTGATGGTGGCAGAAAAAGGCAAGTGGGGGGGAAGGCAACCGGGGCTTGCAGAGCTTCACTCACTCAGGAGATCAGTAAAGGCAGGCAGCAATGGCTGGCCTGGTGGGCACATAAGAGCAGGCAGTAGTGTCCCGCATGCGTGTAATGTCACCCATGTGTGATAAGGACTGACAAGCAGGCAGTGGAGAAGCGGGTGGAGAGGGGCAGGGCCAGCCAGAGGCCTGATTTACTGGTTCTCCGGACCACCAGGAACAGTTCTATAGAACTGGACCGAACCGGTAGAATCCCACCCCGATGCTAGATAAACTGAGCCTGTCAGCACATTTGCAAGAGCCGCTGCAGCCTGCCAATATCTACTTCCAGGATTGTTTAATGGCATCACATGCAACGTTAGAGGAGCAGGACGTTCTAGGACAATGGTTTTTCGGCTCCTATGCCGATAATTGCACGCGTGCTCCTGTGTTCGCTCTCGCATGTCAGCACCCGGAAGGCAGTACGTGCTGGTCCCCCACTCCCCCTGCACATGCACACGCGACCCTCCTTCAGAGTGCTACGCATCTGTCCATGCGTGTGCAATTTCCTTGCCTCACGCTGTGTGTCTGTGCATGCACAGACGATCCTCTTGCCCCTTGAATGAGGTTATAAGCTTCCATTATTTTCCTGACCATTATGTTGATCATATGATAACATTTTTTATCTTTAAATGAATGAGTTTTACAACAATGATATTGATTGCCAATTTAACAGTGGTATTGATTTCCTACAAATTGGATGAAGCACATATTATTATGATTAATATTTGGTAAATAGCTAATACTTCTTTTTAATGGTTTTTATATATGTACAGATAATCCAGGTACCCCATCAGTCTCCAGTGACTTCCTCTTGAGGAACTTGGATACTGGAGAATCTTTTGCAAGTTATGACATTTCTCACCACTCAGAAATGGGATATTTGAACATAATATTTGTTTTATATTTTAATGTAACAATCTGTATTCTGATATCCGAACAAAAACCTTTTAAGCAGCCTTTACTGTCTAACTTTGGAGAATAGATGACATGTTTGAAGTAAAACTAAAACAGATGCTTCACCAGTGTCATTTGGAAACAAGATATAATTAGGTGATATTATTCTAAACATTATTCTACATGGATGTCAACATATCTCTATGTGCCCTATCAGAAATTACTTGACAAAAGCTTGTGGACTCCAATTCCCAGAATTCTCCAGCCAGCTATGCCAAGTTGCCAAATTTGGGGACTTCAACTGCTATAATCATTTGTGTTTAAAGCAACATACTAAACAAATCAAGTCAGATTATGCTTACCATAAATGTGGTTTAAGATTTTTCTTGACTCACACCAAATTCAAATTCATACTATGATTTATTTGGTTTTGGCTTATCCATTGTCATTTGTATACAACACGATGGCCAGAGGAAGCATACTTTATGGAATTCCAGAATGTAGATAGAATTGGTGGGCCACAAATAAACATTTATTTGTTTATTAACAATAGATTCATTATTGCCTCAAAGAGCATTTTGGATTGAAGTTTACAGTAGTCTCAAAGTTAAGTGCTGAAATTTGAAGTTCAGAAACACCTCAAGAATCACAACTTCCCCATGTTTTCCTACAAAAGGTTAAGCAGAAGGAGTTGGAGATTATTGTTTTTAGCAAGGATATTCCTGTTTTAGATTTACACTAGAGTTTCCATTTGAATTTTGCATCTCAAAATGACAGGAATTCAGGTGCTGTCAGGTTTCACAGGGCAGGATTTAAGGGCCACAAAAAGTGGGGTGGGGCTTGAAAAACCACCAAAGATTTGATATTAATCCAAGGAAAACAGCTTTATTGTAGCATTTCTGCAGAAACAGGTTCCTGCCCTGGCAGGTGGGAGGAACCCAGAGCAAAGTTTGCATTCTATTTTATACCCTAACCTACCCATCCTATGATAGCTTGGTTTACAATCTACTTATTGAATTTCAGTATACAATTCATCACCAAATATGGGACATCAGGAAGTTAGATGCTTCCTAACACGTACATATTTTCCCAGATTTTCCCAGAGCACAACCTGTGATTGTTCAATGTTTCAATTCTCCCTCTTGCAGTAGAAAAGTATCAAACTCGCAGTTTTGAAGTTTGAGTCACAGTTACACAATACACAATGGATTTTATTCATGTTTTCCTCTTACAATTCCCTCCTTTTCTGCTTACATTCTTGACTCAAATTCACGCAACAGATCCCCAGCCTCTTTCAGAGCCATCTCCTTCTGAAACATCATCAGAGGTTCTTCTTCCTTCTTCCCGGATCTTGAACCTAAAGTTTTCCCTAATCTTCCACACATTGCTATTACACCAGGGAAACACTGAACACAACAACATAACATCACACAGCATATAATAATTAATATAATTCCCATGATTGTAGATCTCAACCAAGCAGTGCTGGGAAGCCAAGACCATAATACCCCCCCACAAATCTGGAAATGAGGAATCACCTCTTTGTAATAATGAATTAGAACGAATGCGTTCTTCCATCGTTTGCACCGTTTTTGTAATATTGGGTTGGAAATCATAGATATATACACAGCAATGGGAATGAATCAAAGCACACACACACCCTTTTGCAGCTAATACAATGTCTAATGCATATCTATTTTGCAAAGCCACTTTTCTAACTTCAGAAAGCTCCATGTTGAGCATTTTGATTGTCTTGATAGTATCATTAAACATGGCTACTGTAAAGTTATTCAGAATATGTAAATCTCTATAATTCATGGCTACTCCCAACGGTGCCAGCATTCCCCATGCTATCTGTGTTTTCAACCTCCCCCCCAGCGTTAGTCCTGAACTGATTTCTCTTTTGTTCCGAATCCGTCCCTGGGGTAAGGTATTCAATTTATATATCACTGGTATCACGTATCCCATGGTACAAATCCCACTCCAACGTGATGGCATTTCTCTATACACATGTTTCCCACACAACACCCACCTAAAATTTTCCATGGCGTACTTTTGATTCGAAGTCCGAATCCAATTGATTATATCTTCAAAATACATACACATCTGGTATTGGTTGTGATTAAAATAACTCAACTGATGATGAGTGTTAGAATAACTGTGGTTACTACAAGATAAAGGCATATCAAAAGTTTTGTTGCATTTTTCCCAATCACCCAAATCCACTCCTTTGGATACATTTCTCTTGAAACACACATATGCTTTTTTCTCTCAAATGGACAAATACCTTCCCGGATAGGTTTCTTTTCATAGGAGCCTGTTCAAATTTATTTCCCTTTGGTCTCAAATCCTGTTGACTTAGTGGGATTGCATGTAATGTTAAACCCTCCCCTGTCTTCCCTGGCATGTGCATGCACATCCAGCAGTTAGTTATGTTCAATGCTTGTGATACCTTCTTCAAATCCTTCATGTATGTATTGTCTTCCCATAAATCTTGTCCCCAAGTCTCCAGCTGGTCCAATATATGGAATCTGTCCTCCTGATTCAATCATCAGTACTATCATCAAGGTGATTAGCTCAGTCCAGGGTCCAATCTTCTTCATCTTTTTAGGTGAGCTTCAGCGGCTGACCGCCCACGGGAACTGCCCTCCACGTAGAATTTGGATCTGGTGCCTTCTTGACTCTGCTGTAATGCGTCCAGCCTCCTTCTCGAGTGCGAACTGCAGATTCAGTTGTCAACAGCACCTGGTACGGGCCTTCCCAGCTAGGTTGCAGCTTCTCACTTCTCCAAGTCTTTATCAGGACCCAATCTCCAGTTTCATAGGGGTGTTGGCTTCCCGCAAGTGGTGGTCATTGTGCCAAAAATCCCTGTTTATGAAGAGAAAACAAAGACCTGGACAGTGTCTGAAAATATTTGCTGAGAAACAAATCTTTAAATTCAGGTATAGGATTTCCCAGTCTGGCCAGGTAGGGTTCGCCCCATTAACATTTCAAAAGGGGAGATCCCTGTGTCTTTCCTTGGGCATGTTCTAATTCTAAGGAGTGCCAAGGATAAGTTCTTTGTCCATAGTAACCCATTTTCTAATTGTAATTTGGTCAAATGTCTCTTCCATTCCCCATTCGCTCTTTCCATTTTCGCACTGCCAAGGGGTGTGCAAAATCCCATTTCACCCCAACAGCTCCCATCACAGATTGCAACAATTTTTATGTAAAATGTGTCCCCCTGTCAGAATCAATAGCTTCCATCATCCCATATCGTGGAATGATTTGTTCTAATAGGATCTTGGTTACTGTGGATGCTGTGGGTCTTCTAGTCGGATAGGCATCTACCCATCCTGTAAATTGATCTTTTATCACCAATAAGTATCTCCAAGTATCTACTCTGGGCTAGTGTCCACATCTTTGGGCTCCAAAAATGTGGTTTTACAGCCATCACCAATGTTTCCGTTCCCCAGTGTCTTTCCTCATTTACCTTCTCCAGAATTCTTCTCATTACATTCACGGGAACCACCCTCACCCCCTCTGAAGTTCTCCACCCATCCTCAGTTAATGTACACTCTTCTTTTTCCAAATCATCTTTCTCTTTTCCCTCAGGTTTCCAGTCCTCATCCTCTTCCATTTCTAGCAAGGGAAATAATGCCATTACCAGCTTTATTTCCCCTGCAGCTTTTTCGCCCATTTGTCTGCCTACTTGTTTCCAACTACCTCTGGAGTATTCCCTTTCTGATGAGCATTCACATGTACTATTGACACTTGATTTGGCAGTTGCAGGGCCTCCAGAACCTGTTCCACAAGCTGTAATTGTTCAACTTGTTTCCCATCAGCCCTGATAAAACCCCTCTCCTGCCAGATCTTACCAAAGGTATGGACCACACCCCAGGCGTATTTGGAATCAGTCCAAATTGTCACATCAATTCCTTCAGCCAAATCCAAAGCCCTCTTCAAAGCAACTGCAAATCCTGACTTCCTCTTTCCTTCCTTAACCCTGCTTGATCCATCCACAAACCATCTCTCCCCTCCTTTCAAAGGAGTTTCTTCCAGATCCTCCCTCACTTTTGTCATCAAATCTACTTGCAACAAACAATCATGATCCTCAGCTTCCCACTCCTGTCTTCTTCCTTCTAAAAATTCTGCTGGATTCAAATTCCTGTCTGTCCCAATCACTACATCAGGGCTGATTCTCAAAATGGTCTCATATTTGAGAATCCGTCCTTCTGTCATCCAAGTTGTTGCCAACTGACTTAGCCCAGAAGTAACCTGGTGGGGTGAATGCCCTACAAGCCCCCTCCCAAAGGTTAACTTCCTGCTCTCTACCACCAACATAGCTGTAGCAGCCACAGCCTGCACGCACACTGGCCATCCTCTCACCACCAGCTCCAGAGTTTTGCTCAGAAAGGCGATGGGCTGATACTGCCCCCCCTTTTCTGTGCCAACACTCCTAGTGCCGTTCCCTGTGCTGCTGACACATACAGATGAAATGGGAGCTTCAAATTGGGCAAAGCCAAAACCGGTGCGGATGACAATGCCTTCTTTAAATCCTCCCACTTCTCATCATCTTCTTCTAACCATTCTATACTCTCTCCTTTCCCTACCAACTTCCTATGCAGGAATTGGGCTAACAGTGTATTGGTCCACCCAAACTCTGCAATCCAAGAGCTTTATTTCACCTTCTTTTCCACAAACTGGATCTTTTCCCTTGAAACTGTCAATCCCTGCTCCTTCAGCCAATTTAGCAAAGCTACAGATGTTGCTCTGACTTCTCCCTCTTTCTCTCCAGTCAGCAACAAATCATCCACATATTGAATCAACATAAAAGACACTAACTTTCCAAAGCCTGTCCAAATCTTCCACTCTCAGGATCATCCCATTCAAATGCAAACAGGTCTCTACTTCCCTTCTCAAGGGGGCATGCCCAGAAGGCATCCTTCAGATCAACCCCTCTCTCCCCCTTCTACTCATTGAATATTGTGGGGTCCAAAGCTTTGTCACCCCAGGCTGCACTTGAATCTTAATCAGCTGAATGTTCATTCACCCTACCTTCTCATCTCCTGCCCAAACCTCATCCGAAATTGCCCTCTCATCTTCCACAGTCATCTTCCACATCCTTACTCTCTTCCCGGTATCCCACAGCTGGATACCAAACACAGGCAACAGATCTCTCCTTAGCAAATTCACTCCAGCAGCCTCAGTCACCACTTCATTCATTTCCAGTCTAATTTGTTCAAACACCCTCACATCCTGTGATTTTCCACTCACCCCCACTACTTTTATCATTTTCCTTGATCTATGTGCACCCTTTATCGGGTCACACACAGAAGTCCGGCTTGTGCTGGTGTCTATCAGGAACAGCCGCTCCTGATGGTCAGGACCCACTGAAATGTTTAGCAATGGCTCCCCGCAGGTCCTCTTAAAGGAGCTGGAACAACTCTAATCATACAATGCATAACTCCTCTCCTCCCGGTTGGTAGGACACTCGTGCGCAAAGTGTCCTTCCTTCCCACACCTAAAGCAGCTTCTATCCATTCCAGACTGTTTCATTCCCATCCCTCTGAAACCTCTTCCTCTGAAACTTCCTTGCATTCCGCCTCGCCTTCTCTCACCCTGGTCTCCTATTGCCTCCCTTACACAATCCACACTTTTCTTCACCTCATTCTTAGCTGCAGCCTGCACAGCTGCAACCATCATCTGTGACTTCTGTCTGGTTTTTACAGTGTCTCTGTAGTTCTAACTGTTCGACCACCTCATGAGCATTCTCATGAAGTTTTGGAAGAGTCTTTTTCAATTCTCGCAACTCGGCTGGTTTTATGGGGGCAGCCACAAAGACTGTCACTGGGTTGCCTGCAGCATTGATCCCATTAGGAACTTCCCTAAGAGGAAATGCATCCACTTCAGGTTTTTCTCTGAAGGGAAAATTTTGAACACTTCTCTTCTCAACTGTTTCACTTCTTTTCTCAGTCGCGGATAGGGGCGGCTGAGGAGGGGTTGTGCCACCGGCAATGGCGGTGGTGCCATAGGAACGTTGGCGGGTGCGTTATTCAAATTAGGATTTACGGGCGGCGGACTCTGCAGCCAATTGTCCGTCTCACTCTCATTGTCTTTTTGTTGAGACATGTATTGACCCTCGATTGGAGGGACGGGACCTTCAAATTTCACATGAAACCATACATCTATGTATGCAATTTGAGTAGTCATTTTGTGTTGGAGAATATAGTCTCTCAATTTGGTTATCCAATAGGCACTGGTTTCCCCATTAGGACTCCAGTGATATGGAAATTTAGGATCAATCAGAGGATATTTTGGCCATCGATCTCGACAAAGATAAATCATGTTTCTCTTTTTGAGATGTCTGGTGAATTCCTTTAGATTCGGGGAGAACCTACTGCTGGAGTAGCTGTCCCAGGGGCGAATCTACCGGAATTGATTTCCTGCCATTGTCAGTTTTTCCCTGTCCCAGACAGGCTTCTTCCTGGTCTCCAAGACCCTTGCTTTGTCCCTTTCTCATCTCTACTCTTTCAGACTCCCAGAATCTCGACTCACCAGTCCAGTCCTCCAGCAGATGCTGGATTCTCCCAGAGAGTTTAAGGACCCCTCTCTTTCAGACTCCTAGTCCTAGTCCTCCAGCAGATGCTGGATTCCCCCAGGGAGTTTAAGGACCTCTTCCCCCCCTTTTCTTTTTCTGACTGCAAATGAAAGGAACAAAGTTTTACCTGATCAATCCAGACCTCCGAGGTAGTGGATGTGTGGGCATCCCCAACTCAGGCTTTCCTCTATTCTCTTTTTGATAGTCCCAGACTATCAGCCAGCAAAACACTGTTTCCAAGGATCGTCTGGATTTCCAGTCGCCTCTGGAGCAGACCAGAATTCGGGGAGGAGGCACCACTCAATGGGAGGTCGTGGCCACTACTCACCTAGTCCCCAGCTTCCGGAAGACCACTGTTGAGACTCCTGGCTTGGCTCGCCAAATTGTGGGGTGGGGGCTTGAAAAACCACCAAAGATTCAATATTAATCCAAGGAAAACAGCTTTATTGTAGCATTTCTGCAGAAACGGGTTCCTGCCCTGGCAGGTGGGAGGAACCCAGAGCAAAGTTTGCATTCTATTTTATACCCTAACCTATCCATCCTATGATAGCTTGGTTTACAATCTACCTATTGAATTTCAGTATGCAATTCATCACCAAATATGGGACATCAGGAAGTTAGATGCTTCTTAACACGTACATATTTTCCCAGCATTTTCCCAGAGCACAACGTGTGATTGTTCAATGTTTCAATTCTCCCTCTTGCAGTAGAAAAGTATCAAACTCACAGGTTTGAAGTTTGAGTCACAGTTACACAATACACAATGGATTTTATTCATGTTTTCCTCTTACAAAAAGTTGATGAAAAATTAAAAAATTGTTGGGTTCTAGGCATTTGATCAAATTTGAAAAGCTTGTAATAGAAAATTCAGAACCTCAGTGATAGCTTATTTACAAGGCGTTTATGAAATATGTCTATTTATATCTAGGTAATATTTTTAAAAAGTGCTAAGTTGTCATCACCAAAGTCACCAAGACCCAGTAACCACCTACTCTACTGCTATATGCAATCTGGGAAGATAATTTGGAGAAGAGCAGAAATGACAGAATTAAAATCTAGATAGATGGTGGTTTTGCAAATACCTGGATCCAAAATGTTTCTTCACTTTTTAATTTTATTTTATTCTGGTTGAAGACCAGCATGAAACTAGTTACATAAAAGTTATCTCAAATAGAAATAAAACAAAATTATATTGATAGAATAAAACAATTTAAAAATAATGAATGTAAAATTACAAAGGACAGGGATTAAGTCCCGGGAGAAGCCTGCAAAATTGCAATTTTATTTGTTGGTTTGTTCAGTTTCTACAGCCACCCATCTCAGTAAAAGAGGCTGGTTGGCTCACAATTCAAAATATATATTACAATTAATTTATAATCATGGCATGAAAATTATACATGTTAAGATAGATAACTATAAAAGGACATAAATAGTAGGATTTGTAAAGTATATTTACAAATTTGTAAAGTATATATATCTACAGTATATTAACTTATATTTAGTCTAATACTTGTTGATATCATACTAGGATTTATTGGGATCATGATAATTATGACCCAACCAATTAAAACAGGTATATAGCAAATTCAAACATTGAATATTATGTGTATATTTAAAAGGGAAAGAAAAAAAGGGGAGGGAAGGAGAGAAAGATTATAGAATATATTGTGAGAAGTCAGAGAAAGTCTAAGTCTATACAAATCAAAGTTTAACTAGTTAGCTGCATTCCCCTCATGAATAATTATATTTGATAAAATCAAAAAGAAGCCTTGAAAAAAAACAAATGTTCAGGTAACAATATTTCAAGAGCTTTCTCTGGATGAAAATTACTTAATTTGGAGCACATCGTAAGGTTGCACAATCCTGGTTTTTTTTTTTTTCATATTTTGATGATAGTTCCCTAATTTTAGGTGGTCTACAAAGTGAGGCATTGCTCCTCTGTAGCACCACAATCCCTTTGGAATGGGCTTCCATTAGAAGTTAGCCCAAACTTGATTTTAGCCACCTTCCAAAGCAGTTGAAGATGACAGTGGTTTAGGGGCTGGAACATGCCTTTTGGATAATTTTGTTGGATAGTTTTTGGAGGTTTGTTTTGTGTGTTTTAGGTTTTTGGATTTACAAGATTATGTATATGTGTTTCTATGTATGTATCAAGCACATTTATAGGATACCCAACTCCTAGTGATACTGCATTGGATGTAAATTAAAACAAGTCCAATACGGAAAAAACAAAAGGAAGGTAAAAATGCGAAGATCAATATTGCAACAACATTAGTATAGTCCCTACACATTTCCCAAGTAGTGCTTGGAGAAAGAAGCCAGGTTTTTCAAGGCCCAGTTAAAGAAGGTAGAATCAAGGCAACTCAACTTCTGCGGAGATACTATTCCAGAGGGCAGGCACCAGGCAGAGGAGGCATTTTCTGGGTCTCATCAGATGGCAATATTTAAAAAAAATGAGACTTGGAGAATGCCCACACTGGCAGAATTTGCCAAAGGGGCAGGAACAATTACAGAATGAAGGACTTTAGTTCAGAATCAGAAGCTCCAATTTTTAAAATTCGTATATGTACCTATCTATTAAAAAGGTACAGTGACTTCCACTTATTGGAAGTTTAGGTTATTAAAATTTTTAATCACAAGGCAAGATATCTTACCAACTTTTTTCCCTAGTATTTTCCTTATGCAGCATGACAGTAAAACTGCCAGCTGCATAAACCTCCTCTTTATTATAAGTTAACTATTGTGACACCTGAGAGTCTTATGGGAGTGCAGTAGGATACTGGTGTAATAAACAAATAGTCATGTGCGACAGCCTTTTCTCTTTTATTTTCAGCTTTCATTAAGCAAATATAATTAAGGCTGTAATCTCAATCTCATTTATTCGGGAATCATTCCTATTGAAGCCAGCAGGGTTGGCTTTTACATGGACATTCAAAAGGTTGGATTGTCAGTTTCAGTTACCAATTAATTCCTCAATCCAGGATTCAAATAAAAAACTTTTGCAGATCTTTGCATTGTCTTTCCTTGAGTGATTTGGAAATGATGATCTACTCTTGTGCCTTTCCAGTGACCTGATAACCAAAAGTTTATCACTGTTGTTTATCACTGTTCAGCATTCCTTTCTAACATGAAAATCTATCTTCAGAGCTGCACAATTCATAGTGCTGCAAATGCTGAGAAATATTCATCTCTGCTTTTTCTTATATATTTTAGAACAAGCTCCAGCATTGATTTTTATGCAATAGAAAACAGAAAATTCATACAACTAATATCCTTGTGCCCAGATCAGACTGGTAAAATTGGGAAATATCTCACTATATTATTATTTCATATCCTTTTCTATAGATTTTATTTCTGTTCTTTGTTCAGTGGGATTAGTGCATTCTGGTGGCTCAATTATCATATATTTTCCATTTAAAAAAATAATGATTGTGATGTTTCCTTTTCTATTATGTCATTTGTATGATGTTAGTATTGCAATGGTTGATAAGACTCCAAGTTTATTTATAAATTTGATACAACTCCATTGGCTGAGCCATTACAGTAAGATTACTGAAGGAACATTACGTTCTTCCCAAAACCAACTCATATTGGTGAATTTACATTGTACAAAGTAAATAATATGATTTACCATATAGGATATAGTATAAGTTGAACTCATACACTGTGATATTATAAATCAAGTTTATGGTTTAGTATGATATGTGAACCTGGGTAATTATGCTTACTGAAAACAGTTAAACAGTATTCTTTGCAGTTGTAATGAATGGGTTTGAAAGAATACATGGAGGAAAAAAAGAGAGGAAAGAATATTGAATATTGAGTCAACTTAATTCAATAGCATGAATGTATTCCAAACAAACAACTGATTATTATGGTATATAAATCGATTCGAACAAGCTCCTTTGTCAAAACAGCTAGTCAGAATAATGACTCAGTTCATGCAATTCACTAAGTCAAACTTGCAATGCAATATGTGAATCTATTTTATGACTAATTTGGAAGCTTGAGCAAATGGATCAGAGAAGTAACTACAAGTACCCAACCCGTTAGCACATATCTGCCCACATTGAGTATAGAATTCTGTATAGAATTCCATGCATAGGACGGAGTAGATTAAATATAACATAGATGGATGAAATATAAGGTAACTGTAATGTTTGTATGACACCTATGGAGAATTTAATGTGAATTAAATTTAATGTGAATAATCTATGGTCACTTTGTGAATAATCTATGGTCACTTTGTGAATAATCTATGGTCACTTTGAGATTACTATCATTTTTGTTGTCCTATGTTTCTAATTTATTTGTATGTACAGCTAGAATGAACCAGTCTTTTAACTGTTTACAATTTTAAACAGACCTTAGAGAACAAATCAGTTGCTATCTTGGCATCAAAAATTATTATTCAATTCTTGCTCAGTTATTGGCCAATTTTACCTTCCTCCCTACATTTTTGCATCTAAACACAAGCCTGTCTCACTCTTAAGCAAAGCACATTCAACTCTGAATGGCAAAGCTTCATGGCCTTCAAATCTCTTTTCCTGGCATGCTCTACACAAGGTGCAGGGAAGTTATGATCCTAGGAACTGGGCACTGGTATGCAGAACATGCCAGTGCCTCTCCAGTGCATAGCCAAACTGCACATTGACTTCAAGGCAGAAAAAATGCTGCTGCTACTTCAGTAATATTCCCTGAAAGAATCACAATATGCTTGCTGGAGGCCTATTTCTGCTGCAGTCACACAAGTAATGTATTTGCCTATCAGCACACTGCTATTGCAATCTGGATGACATATATAACAGGATAACCATTTTCAAATCACTATGCTTCATCACAAGAAACTATGGGAGATGGATAAGTAGACATGTTAAATTTTTGTAATTGTTATTGTACAGTAAGCATGTGTTTAACTCAATGACAGAGATGTTGTTATTAAGATTGCTTAGATTTTATTCATATCCGTGATATTCAAATAGTTCCAGTGGAGTCAGTGCCCTGCTAACCCTTTTTCTTTTGAGTTCTGTAACATGTAGTGCAATGAATCATTTTAGTTTTGAATTCCTTGGGATGTGTACTTACCAGTGCCAGGAAGGTCAACACAATCCAGCTCAGTGTATACCATTCACTGTTCCATGTAATTGACTGGTGTTCCCCAAAGAAAAGGATGTTACAAACCAGTGTTAATAATATTTCCTCTAGAAGAACTTCACAAAGACTCTGTGTCAAAAGCACCATAAACTACCACTTTCCACATTGCAGAAGGTTTTTCCTTTCCAAAATTCTTGTGCCAGACATTTGGTTAGAATGAATTGGAAATTAAAATTTGCCTGACTTAGATGTGACTCTAAGGAAGGATGTAGCTTTGTGCCCTTAGGCCATGTGGCCCATGAATGGTGGCAATTTTTATTTATTTATTTATTAGTCAAGCAAGTATTAGATAACAGGTATAAGTATAAACATGGTTATGAACACATGAAATGGATACAAATAAAATGAAACATTAGGACAAGGACAGTAGGCACGTTGGTGTGCTTATGCAGACTTCTTTAGGAAAGGGGTGAGGTCAATAGTAGACAATCTAAGGTTAAAGTTTTTGAGGTTTGGGGAAGAAACTACAGAGTCAGGTAGAATATTCCAGACATTGACCAGTCTGTTGCTGAAGTCGTATTTCCTGCAATTAAGTTTGCTGCGCTTTACCTTGAGTTTGTATGTATTGTGTACTCTTGTATTGTTGTGGTTGAAACCGAAGTATTCATTGACAGGTAGGACATAGCAATAGATAATTTTATGTATGACACTTAGGTCGGACTGAATGCGGCATAGTTCTAGGTTGTGTAGGTCTAAAATTTCAAATCTGGTGGCATAAGGTATTCTGCTACGAGTAGAGGAGTGGAGAACTCTTCTTGTGAAATATTTCTGGACTTTCTCAACTGTATTAATATCTGATATGTAGTACGGGTTCCAGACTGATGAGCTGTATTCAAATATTGGTCTAGCATGTTTTGTATGCTCTAGTTCCATGATGGTAAACTTATGGGATGTGTGCCAGAAATGGCACACAGAGCCACTTCTGCCAGCACGCGAGAGGTCGTCCGGAAGAACCTCACTATGCATGAGCTCCTGCTTCCCACCCAATAACTGATTGTTGGGTATGTGGTGTATATGCGTGGGAAGCAGGAGATGTGTGCGCATGTGCAGAGAGGCCCGGCACATGGGGGGCACGCATGCACTGGGGGCATGAGGGGGGTCGTGTGCATTACCTTCTGGGTGCTGGCACCTGAGCGCAATTTTCGGCACGTGAGCCTAAAAAGTTTATCCACCACTGCTCTAGTTAGTAGTGCGATATCTCCTAATCTTCTAATGAAGCATGACTGACAACAGATATATAACTTGCAGGAAAAGAATAATAATTAGAAATGCATCTTATCATAAATATTGCAGTACTTGAAATAAATGTATGCTATGAAAAAACATGCTCCTATGAACAGAGGTCTTTTAAAGCTATAAGATCCATCTCACACAATTATTTATTCTTTAGAGGCAGGGGAAAGAGCACTTACAGCCTATTCCCTGTCTGTTCAATAATATTTAAGTGGGGCACAAGAGGCAGCAGAGTGGTTTAGTCTTCTGATGGATCATAAAGGTTTGTATTGGTAACTTGCTCTGAACAATCAGATTGCTCTACAGCTTTCAAAGGCCTCTTGGCCACAGATCATTAGAGTGGAAATGATGTAACTCTCCCTGCATTTCTACGTATTTAAAAGATCCATTGATGCAAAATTGGACAGTGAAACAGTGATTAGGGATTGCTGTGGTTAATCAGTTGTTTCAGAACTGTTTGTGTGCAACTTAAAGAGCCTCACTCAAGTCTCTTCTGTTGGTAACTTGTTACAGGACAGTCATTTGAATAGAGGAGAGTTCTCATTTAGCTGTCTGAATGAAAAAAATAATTCCTTTATGAAGAAAACTTTCTCCCTGGGATTGGGCCAATTAGTGGAAAGGTGATGGTAGGTTGAAATTTTGCAGATTTAAACTTTTAATGAATTCCTTTCATGTAAATTTTTGTCTTTTGTTCCCTCTCTTCCGTCAATAAATTTATTTCTTGTTGTACGACATACCTTGTAAGGCCTGTTTCAGACATTGCAATGAGATAATTGTAGAAAAGATGTATACATTTCTGTTCAGAAGGAGATATTTGTTTTGATACTTTGGGCTTTATCTCCAATTTTGTGCTTTAATTGATGGAAGTAAGTAACTAAATAAATAAATAAATGCATTAATTTCCTGATTTTGTCTTAGTATGAAGCCAACCAATTGTACTTTATTCATTAAACCATGGTAATTATGACTTAATGTTATAAGAACTCAGTAAATTGATTGTAATCCTATGGATAAGGTCTTCAGATGCTGATTTTATTAAATCTTTCTGACCAAAGAACAGATAGAAAAATCATTAGAGTCCAATTTGTGTATTTTATTTATTTCATTAACTGGAATTTGCTTACAAACCCTTAGGTTCTATGATAGGGCAATCCCTATATATGTATATACTGAGAACCGAATCAGCCCAAGTTCCATGGAACTTAAAACGAATACTGCATAGGATTGCAGCATTAGTCATTTCTGTGCTTATACCAAAATGCACTTCTGTCATTCTATTCTAAGCGAATTGTATTTTGTCTTCCCCACTTGCCAAGTCCCTCAGTACAATTTTATGAAATGTGATGACAATAATGAGCACAAAATAAAACAAGCACTTAAAATAGCAACAAAGTGTATTGTCCTAGAGGACCTATTAAGTAGAAGTTTACACTGTATTTTGACATTTCTTCTTATTTGGAGGGCAGACATAAAACCTAAGGTTGTGTAATACAGTAGATAGCCTCAGCTTCAAGATGGGCATTATTCATTGACATTCATGATTTAAATGCCAGAGTTTTCTTTTTGACCCTTCATTGCTTTCCATAAACAATTTGATAGCAAAGTTTGAAATATTTGACCTCTTTCATAGCCATATCCATCCCTAGGCAGGACAGCATTCTGAAGAGAAACAATTCTTTTCTTAAAATCTTTTCTTTTAAACTCAGATCCTAAATGTTATGCTTTCTACAAAATTGTTCTTCATTGTGAAATAATTTCATTTCATCTCCAAGCAGTTTAATAAAAACAAAAGGCTTGCTATCACTCCAAATAGTCCTCCTACAAAAACCACTCAGTTACTCCATTCCTTTTGTTGTTGTTTTTACTTACTAATTTATTTATTTGATTTCTGTTTTACCTTTAGTTATGTTAACTAAAGTGATGTTTCTTCTGATGAAATGAACTTTAGGAAGGACTTCAATACTTGTTTTCTTTTCATCCTTACATTTCACAGAAATCCCTTAAAAAAAAAAATCACTGTCGGTTGATGAACAAGAAGAAAAGCTGTAGAAATTAAATTACCTAGGAAACATCAGTTGACAGGAAAAGCACAAAAACACTAAATAAGACATTTATGACAGGACCAAAACAAATATATATATATATTTTGAGGGGTTGGTAGAATTCCTAGTAATGCCAAATTCCATGGTATTTTATCAACCCAAAATAAATCAGATCAATAAATCTATTTCTCATTAATTAAATCCCCACTCCTGAATTCAATCTCCCCCCACTCAAAAAACAACAACAAATAATTTCTGCAAGGTTTGGTATAGCTTATGATAAAGTGTCTGGTTTGTATGCAAGAGATCCCAGGTTCAATCCTCAGCATCTCCAGTTAGGAATATAACATTCTTTGTGAAACCTTGTTGCCTATCACAGTGAGATTTTGTGAATCATAGCAAGCCTACTTCTATGATAATAAGTACGATTTATGGAAAATATGCAAGAACAGTTTAGATCAGGGCTGTCAAACTTGCAGCCCGCAGTCTGGAAGCGTCACATGCTGGCCACATCCACACCCAGTTTAGCGAAGGAGAAAAAAGTCCCGATACATCATGTGATGCCTCTGTGACAATGTGAGTTTGACACCCCTGGTTTAAATGAGTCTATGAATAAAAATGCCGCCATATATCATCATACTAACTTGATGGCAGTTTTCATTCCAGTTAAGGAACTTTAAGACAGCATGAGTATAGGCAAGAAAATTTCCACAGAATGGATAGATGTTTTAATTCAAAATCAGTGATCTTTTAACAACATGGCATTAAATACACTGGTACAATTGCACCATCAGATTCAACAGCAACATGTCTCTGAATAGTAATGGCTGAAGAAAATATTATCCTTTGTTCTCATATGGGTGGTTGGTTTTTATAGAAAGAAAAATACTGAGAAACAAAGGCATTGGATTGATCCAAGAGGGTTACATTTTTGAATTCAGTTTTTTCATTTCATCCCATGTTCCCATGATAATCAATTTTTCAAAAATGGGAAATCTTACATGCTATATTACATTGTTTTTATAGATCAATGGTAGTGAACATTTTTTCTCTGTGAAATAATGCAGAAGGAATCTCTGACATCTCCCCTCTGAAATCATAGACAGAGGATAACTTCAAATCCATACATATATTTTAAATATTTTACTTAGATATTTAACTTTTACATTGTCCTCCTGGAATAGCTTAGGAGGTAGTGACATTAATATGTAAGGTTTACATTACAACTTCCATTAAAACAAAATGATAAATTAAAGTCAGCATAAAAGTCATGTTAAAGACATTTAGAACAAAATAACTTAGTCCTATGCTAAAAGCCAGGTCTCTGGAGATAGACCACATATTAATGGTTACAATCATGTCTTTTGAGGCAAGCACTCTGTTGCTCCATTTCTTACATGAGTGATGAAATAACCTATTACACCCGTTGTCAGGACAGAGGCAATATCTGTCGGAAAGGATTTTTAGCAAGTCTTTTTTTTTTACATCTTCAAGGGCAAATAAAGGGAGGCAGGGCAAGCCTGACAAATCTTTGCCAGGGATAGTCTGGAAGTCTTAAGTTGTTTTTAAAGTGCCAATGTAAAGCAATTTCCTGTGTTCTTTTGCCCAGGCCACTAGTCCTCAACTTGTCCCAAAGGTTCTTTTTTTTTTTTAAATTTCAAGAGGCAACTAGACTTTCTGGTTTTTCCTTGAAGACATTTCCCTTCTCATCCAAGAAGCATCTTCAGCTTCCTTCCATTCCCCACCATCCAGTCAGAGCTGAAGAAGCTTTCTGGATGAGAAGCGAAACTTCTTCAAGAAAAAAACCCAGAAAGTCCAGTTGCTCTTAAAATTAAAAAGCACCTTTGGGACAACCATGACCTGGATGACTGAGAATCTCAATAGATATTTAATCCTCAAGTTACTATCATAATTGAGCCCCAAATTTCTGTTGCCAAGTGAAACAGTTGTAAGTGAGATTTGCCTCCTTTTTTGACCTTGCTGACCCCAGTTATTAAATGAATCATTGCAGTTGTTTTAAGTTAGTAACATGGTTATTAAGTGAATCTGGCTTCCCAATTTGGTTTACTTGTCAGAAGGTCACAAAAGGAGATCACATGAGCCCAAGACACTGCAACCATTATAAATATGAATCAGTTGCCAAGCGCCTGAATTTTGATCATGTGATTATGGGGATGCTGCAACAATCGTAAGTGTGAAAGGGGTCATAACGCACTTTTTTCAGAGCCGTTGTAACTTTGAATAGTCACTAAACAAACTGTTGTAAGTTGAGGACTACCTGTATTCCTGTCTCATGTCATATCACCCAAAATTACTCCTCTTTATTGGCTTGTATCTTAGCAGCTGGATAACCTTATCAGGGCTGAATGTTACATAAGATCAGATCTGGTTAGAATTTGGATAGGAACCTACCCAGGTATTGCAAGGCTGGTTTGGCTAGTTTAAGAAACACACAGACAAAAAAAATACTAGAAGAAGTCAGTGAAAAGTACTTCCACCATGTTGTTAAGAAGAATGCATAGTGGCTTCCGGGAAGTCATTAGGAATAACCTGAGAATGTTTACTTTAATCCAAGTGTCTGATCACTGACAAATAGCTGAGAAGTGGGCCGATCTGCCCACCGAATAGCGATCGCTGCACCCACATGGTTGCAGCCTTTGTGCCTGGGGCTGAAGCCCAGGGCTGTGCTGGGAACAGCTGGCCATTCTCAGCCCTGATCGCTGTTTCTGAAGCTGCTTCAGAAATGGAGAAAATAGCCTCCACCACTGACCTTCTCCTTCCCAATCACACTTTATCACCAACGAAATTGAAACTGCAGATCTCTCAAGACCATGTCCGTCCAGGCTGAGGGACTGAGTAGAAACCTGGGGTGGAGCCAGCAACAGAGGTGGAGCTTAAATAACTTTAGCACACTCAATCCAATCAGCGAGGAGACGAAGTATACACGATACTCTGGGCTCTCGTAACCACATAAAGGAAAATGGTTTTACCTTACTTTAATCCAAGTGGAATCCTTTTGCTTAGCGCATCACGTTTCTCCATTTACTGCATGTGTTATAAAATATAATTAAATAATATCAACATAAATAAACTATACTATAAATGCACACTTTTACTTTTGCTCACAGAATCTGGCCTATTTTATTGACAATTATCACTGGGCTAGCACATCATAGTGTAGACTCTGCCATAGTATGGGAATAATGCTACGAAGAAGAGGACTGGGCCAGCACATAATACTGAGCTAAATCTCAAGCATAAACCTGGATGTTCTCTCTTTTGCTTGCCAGAGTATCTCTTCCAAAGGTAGAACAACAATTTCAGGGACATATAGTCATCTTGAGCTATTGTTTCTAGAGTATGATAGCAAGGAATTTCAAGATAAAAGGCAATTTCCTTTCCTACCTTCCCTTTAAATCAAATGAATGCATTTGGAGATAAATTCAGAGACAAGGAAAATTCTGTTTTGATGAAGACTTGAATTTGCTCACATCTGCATATCTGTATATCATTTATCTCTCACTGCATGTTGACTCAGCATTTGGGTCTGTGCTGAGATCCATTAATATTTTTATTATTTCACATGACATAAACAGCTGTCTTGTTCTGATCAATAAGCAACAATTTGCTGACAATCATGGAGGTATAGTATAAGCATCACTGCTGAAGCTTTTCTGGAATGACTGCACCAAATGATACTAACTTCTTACATTGGAGGTTAAACAATTTACCATTAAATCAGAAAAATATCCAAAGTATTTTTATATATTTATATTCTATCTTTCACCCCAAACAATGTCCCATTAGAACACTGGGCAGAAACTTACACATTACTCCCCACAGCAAAGAGTAGCAGAGATGGTCAATCGGATTCTCTTATCCAAAGAAGAGAATATATCTAACTTTGTTTCTATTTTGAAATTGCTTCCGCATTTTGGGCTTGCAATGAAAAAAAAAGATGAAACTTTGATTTTGTTTTTGTTAACTAGATAGGATTATTGTTATAGAAATGGCTTATACATACTCTTGTGTATTTTATATATATATATATATATATATATATATATATATATATATATATATATATATATATATATATATATATATATATATATATATATATATATATATATATATTTGTTTTCTGAGGTTCTCGTGGGTATTTGTATGTGGATCTTTGGTTATTCAGGTTTTCTCCCGCGTAAGATTGGAAGTATCTAGGCAACGTTTCGATGAAGTCTCATTCATCATCTTCAGGCTTGGTCTTCAGCTCTGTGCTTCTCAGAGTGATGTGAGCTTGCAGCTGCTTCTTCCTTTTAACTGCTAGTGGGGGTGTGACTTGATTGGTTGGGGACTTGGCTGTATATATATATGGATCTTTGGTTATTCGGGTTTTCTCCCGTGTAAAATTGGAAGTATCTAGGCAATGTTTTGATGAAGTCTCATTCATCATCTACAGGCTTGTATCTTCGGCTTTGTGCTTCTTGGAGTAATGTGAACTTGCAGCTGCTTCTTCCTTTTAACTGCTAGTGGGGGTGTGACTTGATTGGTTGGGGGCTTGGCTGTGTTCTGATTGGGTTGGGTTGTGTTCTCATTGGTTGGGGGTTTGGCTGTGTTCTGATTGGTTGGGGGGTTGGCTGTGTTCTGATTAGCTGGAGGTGTGTTCTGTTAAGGTGGGGGCTTGGTTGTGCTCAGGTTAGTCTTAGTTGTCGGGGGGTTTGAGCTGGTGAGCACATATATATGGATCTTTATATCCGTGCTTTGCTATGAAATTATGTGGTTGGCTTAGTTTTGGGGGAGGAAAATAAGGGGAAAAAATTCTGCCTCTGCCTACCAGCATCCATTGGTATTCATCTGGCTAGTGTCCTGTCAGTGTGTGAGAGAGTTGAGGGCTGTTTGGAAAGTGAAACAGGAACATATGTGCCAAATTTCAAGTTTGTAGGCTTTATGGTTCTGGAGATTTTGTGATGATGTGTGAGTGGTTTTTCACTTATATATAGATAGATATATAATAGATATATGGTGGCGGGGAGAGGAAGAGAGAGAAAGAGAGAGAGAACACTTGAATAGAACAGGTTTGAACAGGTTTGCTGCATCTTGCATCTTGACTCTATATTTTGAGAACTTTTCAGTCTAAAGCACTATAATGTTAAAGTTTTATCTACTGAATCCATTTAGCAACCTAATTTGAAAAGGACTGTCTTCAAAGGAGAGCACATAGCTTTATAGAGGTGAATGTACTGAACCATTACTACTCACCTAAAATATCCTCTATCTGCAGACAGGTCAGATTTAATATGCTAAATTATACATAAAATGCAATCTTAAATACATATTTTGGAAATATACACTCCAGATTCACTTGAAGTCCATATTGGATTTGTGCATGTCTATGTGATCAGCTTTTATTCCTTTCCAGACATACAGCAGATATTTTCAGTCAGTTTTAAGACTTGACAGCCTGTCTCTGGCAAATATCCAAGGGAACTCTAGAACAAGGCTGACACCTGGCATTGGTACAAATAAATTCTTGAAATATTTGAACTTTTCTTTCTTTCCCCCTCAAAGGTCTTAGAAGATAAATGGTAAAAATGAATGTATGTTTTGTTCATATTAGTCATACCCACCCTCAGCTTAAAAATCCAGCTGTTCTTTGTTAATAATAAATAATCAGAAACTACAAATATAGAATACATTTTTATTTCTCCTGTAAGTGAGCTCCAACACCTATTAACTGGTTTGATGACTGGAAATCCCTTGTAATAATATTTCTGCACATGACATGATAAAACACTATCAATCAGTTTGATTGAAAATGGATACATGTACATAAAACATTAGCGTAGAACACTATTCTTCTAGTTGCTCCTTGACTTACATATTGGTTAGTGTATGTGAGTTTTCTAGTCATGTTTTACATCATGACATGGTTGGATTAGAAGACCTCCAAGGTTCCTTCTATTCTATTCTATTCTATTCTATTCTATTCTATTCTATTCTATTCTATTCTATTCTATTCTATTCTTTTTTAAAGAAAGAAACTTTATTGATTATAGAACTAAAATATCAAACAAACACATACACAACACACAGAAAAAAAAAGAAAAAGGAAAAAAGAGAATGATTAAAAACTAGCAATTCTACTATCGACAGTCTATGGTTCCTTGTTTGTTATCAATATTGGTGATATATTTACAAATACATCTTATTGCGAATATATAATTACTACCTCTTTTACATTTTACATTGTTTACTAATATATTTTCTATTTTTGTTCTATCCAGTCATACCAGCATTCCCAACTTCTATAATATTCTGATGTTTCTTTTTCCTTAAGTGCTAAGGTTAACTTATTCATCTAAGGTTAACTTATTCATCTCCGCACAGGCTGTTATCTTCTGAATAACCATTTCCTCTGTTGGAATATCTGCTTGTTTCCAACACTGTGCAAAGGTTATTCTGGCTGTAGTAAGAATGTTCAGTATTATATATTTGACTTTTTTAGAAAATTGTCTATTAAATATCCCCAATAAGAAAAATTCTGGTTTTAATTCAATTTGCTCCGCCGTTATTTTCTCTAACCATTTTTTTATTCTATGCCAGTATCTTTGGGCTTCAATGCAGGACCACCACATGTGAAAGAATGTTCCCTGTTTCTTTTTATATTTCCAGCAATTCGGATTCATGTTAGGAGACATTTTCGCTATTCTTGAGGGCGAGAGATGCCATCTATAAAACATTTTATAGGCATTTTCTTTATATGTTGCTGATTTTGTAATTTTATTATTCCTTGTTCAGACCTTTTCCCATTCTAATAATGTAATGTTACATCCTATGTTTCTGCTCCAAGCTATCATGTTGCCTTTGACTACTTCCTCTTCTAATTCCATCTCTAATAAGTAATTATAAAATTTAGTTATATTTTTTTATCTGGACCTAATAGGATTTTATCTAATTGTTGTGCCATAGAATAAATTTCAAAAATTTTCTTGTCCTGGCTATATCTATTTTGAATTTGCAAATAAGCCCACCGGTCCACTTGTAGCCCTTGTTCTTGGATATCTTGCCATGATTTTAAAGTTCCTTGCGCATCAAGAATGTTAAGCCTGTGTTCCCCAACCAGGGTTAAGGAGACAAGCTAAACAGAATGTGCAGCGTTAGTCAGATAGGCACACAGATAAATGAGTGAGATATGTTTGTATGTTTGTTAACATACAGTAAAAATAACAGATACGCTTGTGCTATCAAAAATATAGTTTATTCCACTTAGAGTTATATAGCGTAGTCAAAATAACAGTCCATTAGTCATGTATCATTTTAGTCAGTCCATTCAAGGATATTCAATTAGCAAAGTCCGTGTAGAATATCCTATGTCAGTTCACTTACAAATCAGTCCTTTCTCTCTCCTTTTCAGTAGGGGAAAAATGCAGTCTTCATCCAGTAATTAGGGATCATCAAGCCAGAGAGAGCAAGCTGACGTTCCTTGCTTCTTTTATGGTGCTTTCACAACCACTCCCTTAATTACATTCCTATAGTTAAAGTTACAGACACTCTAACCAATAAACCATGATAACATATTTATTATCTTACCTAAACCAGTTAGGGTAAACAACGTTATCCCTAACATTCTCCCCTTTTAGGTAATAATAATAATATAACTAATAACTATTTACATCTTTAAATCATATTTGTTACAACTCTCTTTAAACTTAATTACTCCTTGAGCTTTTGTAAATTGGTCTGTTTTCTTCTGTCATGCAGTATTCCAATTTAATTAGCCCATTTTTTACAGATTCTCTAACATTTAAGAATCTTAAATCAGTATGCTTTGATCTAGTTTTTACAGCAATATTAGTAGCTAACTTTATGGCTGCCTGGTTGTCCTCGTACACAATAATGGAATCTTTAACAGTTACACCCATATCTAATAATAACTGTTTGTACAAAATTAAGTCAGTGCATAGTAATGACAGACATGAAAATTCCGCTTCCATTGTGGACAAGCTAATATGCTGTTGTCTGATTGACCTCCACCCTATTAGTGTCTTACCAAATAATATAGCCATCCCAGATGTTGATTTTCTAGTGTTTATGTCAGTTGCAAAACTTGCATCTGCATAGCACTTAGATTCAAATCACCCTTTGGTTCTATATACAATGCATGGTTCATTGTTCCTTTAAGATATCTTAAAATTCTTTTTAATGATTGCCAATGACATTGATGTGGATCCGAATTAAAACGAGCCAGCTGATTAACACTATAAGCTATATCAGGCCTTGACCAATTGCTTATATATGATAAGCTACCAATCAAAGATTGATATATAGACTTATCAAATTTGGGACTTTGATCATTAGTTTGGCAAACTTCCTGACTCATTGGAGTCTTTGCCAGTTTACAAAGTTCCATTTTATATGTTTTAATTAATTGGCAAATTTTATCTTCTTGAGATATCTTAAATCCATTTTTTGTTTTGTTAATTGTCAATCCTAGATACCTTTTAATTTCACCTAAATGCTTTAATTTTATCTTTTTGGCTAATAATGATATAATCTCATTAGCTTCATTATTAGTCTTAGTTATCAAAGCAATATCATTTGTAAATAATAACAATAATGACACCGTTCCATTATTTTCTCTTTTAAACACACATGGATCTGCTAAACCAGATTTAAAACCTCTATTGTTTAATTCTTTCACAATATATTGGTTCCATCCAAAGCCAGATTGTTTCAACCCGTAAAGACTCTTTTTGAGTTTCCAACAATCATTACTATTTACTTTATTGTCTTTTATAATAACTGCTTTTTCAAATATATAGTGTGCTGCAATGGTGCATGCAAATAAACAGTTTCTACATCTAAATGGTTAATGACATAGTTTTTCTTAGCTGCCCACACTAAAGCTGCTCTTAAAGATGTTGCTTTAAGACTTGGTTCAAAAACTTCATCATAATCAGATGCAGTTTGATTAAATCCTTGAGCTACCAATCTAGCTTTATGGGTAACAGTCCTATCATTTCCAGTTTTTACTTTAAATATCCATCTGCACCCAATGGATTTTTCTCCTGGAGGTATTTTGGCATCTTCATATACTTTCATTACCTTTAAAGAATTTAGTTCTTTTTCCATTGCCTTTTGCCAATTCTCCTGATCCTTAGCAGGATACATCCTAAGTTCATCTACACTAGTTGGAACTTTAGTTACTTGGCAAACTATACTTGCTTGATATCTATCAAGTGGTCTAGTTATACATGTAGTACGTCTAGGTATTACAGGCCTTACAGGTGGACTTTCATTTATTTACTGTTCTTGATTATCTAACTCTTCCTGATCAACTGTTTCCTCTTGTTCTGGTCCTATTTGCTCTTCGTGGACTTCTTCTTTAATTGGACTCTTTTTATAACTAGTCTGATCTTTTTGCTTTTTGTAGGGTTCAATAATTACTTAATTATTTAAATCTTGCTCTAATCTATTCCATCCTACATGTTCTAGGAATTTAGCACTAGCACTGATGTAAACTCTAGATGTACCTGGTTCCCAGAATCTATAAGATCTATGATTAGATTCATATCCTACAAAAAATAATCTTTTAGCTCTATGCTGTCCTTTGTGTCTGAGTTGTGTAGGGATATGCACCCATGCTGGTGCTCCTAATGTGTGCATGTAACTTAAATCAGGTTTTGTACCATGTCACAGTGTGAATGGTAATTCACCTGTTGTTGAATTAACAACATTATTTAATATATGATTTCCACACATTATTGCTTCTCCCCATAAATTGTCAGGTAATCCTGAATCAGACAACATAGTAAGTGCCATTGACTGTAGTGTTTGGCCTCGTCTCTCTATAAAGGCATTATGTTGTGGCCTATATGGTGCAGACTTTTTATGTTGAATACCTAACATTCTAAGTCTATTCTGGAATTTATTATTTGTAAATTCCGTACCATTATCTGTTATAAGAGTTACTAATTTCTTTTTAGTTTTCCTTTCTGCAAATTTAATCCAATTAAAGAGATTTAGATACGTTTCAGTTTTGTTCTTCATTAAATAGCAAAACCCATATCTAGAATAGTGGTCCATTATACTTAGTATGTATCGAGCACCTCCTACACTTGGTTTTTTTGGACCTATTAAATCGGCAAATACTACTTCTAAAGGCTCTTTGCTGGTAAATCCATCAACTCTATTAGCCGGTATGACCCTGCTTTGATTACAAGCATAACATTGCAAATACTCAAACTTATTCCTTTAGATAGTTGAACAGTTCTCTTAAGCATTTTAAAATTTAAATGCCCTAGCCGCCGGTGTAACAAGTGAATACATTCATCATGAGGTTTCTTATATCATAAACCGTGTTAGCCACCTCTAAACCATTATCATTTAACACATATAATTCACCTCTTAAAGATGCAGTAATTCTCTTATCTTCTTTCTCAATTATGCAGTTATCTCCTTTAAAGGTAACTACATATCCTAGTTTAACCAAAATTCTAACTGAAATTAAATTAAACTTAAGTTGTGGAACATATAACATTTTTAAATTCTCTTTTATGAAAGAACAATATGCTATACCTTGACCTTTAGCTTTCAGTTTCCAGCCATTGGCTAACGATATCTGCTGTGTACTCTTGGACATTTTAATAAAACTTTTGTTATCATTTGTTATACAGTGGGATGCTCCACTGTCAACCACTCATAAATTATTTTTTACAGCTCCGTTAATATACATGGCTAACTCTAAAGTTCTATTTATCTTTTGATGACTTTTAGTATTCTGGCCAGCATTCTGGCGCTTTGCTTTTTGACAAAATCTTGCCAAATGTCCTCTTCCTCCACAATTAAAACACTTTTTAATTGCGTATGCAGTAGGAGATTCAATATCTTCTTTTTGAGGTTGCTCCCTCCTTAACTGATCTCTTTCAAGTCTTCTTCTGGCCTCTTCAATCAATCTGCCAGTTATTTCAGTTAAAGTTAGACTTTCCTTAGGCAATATTTCAAGGGAAGTGACGTAGTTATCATAACTTTCATTTAGTGATGATAGAATTATGTAGACTTGGTATAGTTCAGAGAAAATAAACTCTTTCTCGTGCAGTTCTTGAAAAATGCTTTTTATAGAATTCAAATGACTCAGCATATCACCATTCGTCTGGAGATGCGTCCTGAAAAGCTTCCGTGTTAGATTTATGTGAGCACCAATGTTATCTCGGACATAAATCTTCTTCAGCTTCTGCCAACACCCAACAGCTGTTTGCTCTCCACGGATATGAACAAGTTGCTAGTCAGACAGTGTTAGTCCTATTATGCAAAAAGCTGAAGTGTAACAACACAAACTCTCACTTTTTACATAAATCTGTTTTATCCTAGTTAAACTGACTTTGCCTCTGGGCCCATAACCAGTGTTAAGCCTGTGTTCCCCAACCAGGGTTAAGGAGACAAGCTAAACAGAATGTGCAGCGTTAGTCAGATAGGCACACAGATAAATGAGTGAGATATGTTTGTATGTTTGTTAACATACAGTAAAAATAACAGATACGCTTGTGCTATCAAAAATATAGTTTATTCCACTTAGAGTTATATAGCGTAGTCAAAATAACAGTCCATTAGTCATGTATCATTTTAGTCAGTCCATTCAAGGATATTCAATTAGCAAAGTCCGTGTAGAATATCCTATGTCAGCTCACTTACAAATCAGTCCTTTCTCTCTCCTTTTCAGTAGGGGAAAAATGCAGTCTTCATCCAGTAATTAGGGATCATCAAGCCAGAGAGAGCAAGCTGACGTTCCTTGCTTCTTTTATGGTGCTTTCACAACCACTCCCTTAATTACATTCCTATAGTTAAAGTTACAGACACTTGAACTAATAAATCATGATAACATATTTATTATTTTACCTAAACCAGTTAGGGTAAACAATGTTATCCCTAACAAAGAAGGTCTTCGTATTTTATCATTTTATTAAGATCTAGATTATTTGGATGTATCATTATTCTATTCTATTCTATTCTATTCTATTCTATTCTATTCTATTCTATTCTATTCTATTCTATTCTATTTTTTCTATTCTGTTCTGTTCTGTTCTGTTCCATTCCATTCTATTTATTTTAGATAAGCTCCGATGTATTCCAAAACTGATTAAGACATTTGTTTTCTTACTTCCAGGGTTCCCGTGGTAGTCTATGAAATTTGTGGGAAGGGAAAAGGAGAATCTATTAAAAGCAGCACCAAATAAGTCATTATTTTTCTTTTAATGACAAAGCTCCTGTAGACAAATGCATACTAATTAGAAGCAGTACATTTTTAATATCCCTAGATTACCCACAATTACTAGCTATTAGAATCAGAATAGAGCTGAAAGGGACCTTAGAGGTCTTCTAGTCCAATCTCCTCAACAAGCAGGAGACGCTATACCAGTGGTGGCTAACCTTTTTGGGCTCCTGTGCCAAAAATTAGTTACCGTATATACTCGAGTATAAGTTGACCCGAATATAAGCCGAGGCACCTAATTTAACCACAAAAAACTGGGAAAACTTATTGACTCGAGTATAAGCTGAGGGTGGGAAATGCAGCAACTACTGGTAAATTTCAAAAATAAAAATAGATACCAATAAAAACTTTCACTAGGACAGTTGAGAATAAGTTTGATGTTCACAATTTCCTCTTTGAAAGAGACCAGTAAATAGGGAACAAGAAGATGAAGAAAAAGAAGTGTGTTTTTTCACACTTTTCACACTGAAGTGAACAAAAATGGCATCATAGGAACAGGCTTATTCTCAGCCCAAAGGTTTGTTTCTGATTTTTTCCCTGATTTAAGGGAAATTTGGAAAACGATCTCACTATCATGAAAGGTTTGATTGATTCACTAACCCAAAAGATGATGATGATGACAGTGGTAGGCAGGAGTCACTCTCTCCCTTGCAAGAAAAAACCAAGAGCCATTCTTATGATCTCTCTCTCTCTCTCTCTCTCCCCCCCCCAATAAAGTCAAGCCCTTTCCAGCACGCGCGCGTGATCCGCCCCCGCCCCTTTGCACCTTGCAAATGCAAAACCCCAGGGTTTTTGCACTTGCAAGGTGCAAAGCGGTGGGGGCGGATCGCGCGCGCGTGCTGGAAAGGGCTTTACTGTATTACGGGGAGAAAGAGAGAGAGGGAGAGATCATAAGAACGGCTCTTGCTTTTTTCTTGCAAGGGAGAGAGTGACTTCTGCCTCCCACTGTCATCAACATCTTCTTCTTTTGGGTTAGTGAATCAATTAATTTGGGAAATGATCTCACTATCAGAAAACAACGCGAGCTGCCACCACCACCTCCTCCTCCCCCTACTCCCAAGTGGACTGAAAGCAGCTGGAGCTGAGGAAATGAAGCTGAGTGGAGCGACCTCGGCTCGCGTTGCTTTCTCAGCCTAGAGCTCAGAAAACAACGTGAGCTGCCACCACCTCCTCCTCCCCCTCCTCCCGAGTGGACTGAAAGCAGCTGGAGCTGAGGAAATGAAGCTGAGTGGAGTGACCTCAGCTCGCGTTGTTTTCTCAGCCTAGAGCTCAGAAAACAACGCGAGCTGCCACCACCTCCTCCTCCCCCTCCTCCCCTCCTCCCGAGTGGACTGAAAGCAGCTGGAGCTGAGGAAATGAAGCTGAGTGGAGTGACCTCGGCTCGCGTTGTTTTCTCAGCCTAGAGCTCAGAAAACAACGTGGGCTGCCACCACCTCCTCCTCCCCCTCCTCCCGAGTGGACTGAAAGCAGCTGGAGCTGAGGAAATGAAGCTGAGTGGAGCCGAAGCAACCTCGGCTCGCATTGTTTTCTCAGCCTAGAGAAAGGGGAAGGGGGCTCATCTGGACCAAGGGTGAGTCTCCCCCTCAGTTTCCCCTGAAGGATCTTCTGTCGCTTTTGCCTTCTCCCTACATCTTCCCTCTGTTAAACCCCCCCCCCACACACACACTTATTTTCGGTTGGATAGATTTCGTGTCTGAGCATTCTCACATGGCGGTGGGTCTTCCCCCCCAAAAAAACAGTTAAAAAAAGAAAAAACAATATATCCTCAAGCAAGAACTTTTCTGCTTCTGATTACCCCCATGCTTAAAAGTTGCAAAGGAAACACGGAAGCAGGGAAGTGGCTGCCCAGCTTCGGAGCTCCGCACCATTTTTTTTCAGAGGGGAATCTGACTCGAGTATAAGCCGAGGGGGTTTTTTTCAGCACAAAAAATGTGCTGAAAAACTCGGCTTATACTCGAGTATATACGGTAGTTAGTTAGTGTTATGGATTCACTAACCCAAAAGATGATGAGGGTTGTTACTACGCAGCAGTAACAATCCTAAATAGCTTTACTTTGCAGCAGCTCGTAATCCTGCACTCCTCATTGGCCCGCGAATAGCGAGTTGTGATTGGTCATTTCTGGCCAGTCTGATTGGCTGTTAATGGGCCCCTCTGATTGGACGCTTGTGAAAGTGGTAAACTCAAATCATTGGTTGTTTTGACAGCAGCCAGCTCCATAAAAGAGCTGCTGCTGCCCAAGTATTTGCTCTATTCTTATTTCACAATAAAGAGTTGAAGTCACCGTTCAATGTCTCGTCTCCATTCCTTGCGCCCATGCTCAGGACTTAACACTGGTGATGAGGATGGGATGCGGAGACGATAGAGTTGACTAAGTACGCATCGAACAAGACAGAGCACGTGGTGAAAGAGCGCACGCAACAAACAGCAAGATGACCAGCGGTGCCATAACACCCGCTCCATTCAACCCAGCAACCGAAGACTGGAACTTGTATATAGATCGCTTCCAGATGTTCCTAGAGACCAACAATTTAAAAGATGCTACGCCTGGCAAGAAACGAGCGGTGTTCCTGACTCATTGTGGCCCCACCATTTTCAAAATGGCTAAAGCACTTGCCAAACCGGTGGAAGTGAAGACCATGGATTGGGATACCCTCGCCCCAATCCTTTGGGCCCATTATGCACCCGCAGTACCTTCACTGATACAAAGACATGAGTTTTACCAGAGGACCAACGGAAGAACGAGAGCGTTGGGGATTTTGTAGCCGACCTCCGGAACCTAGGAGGCCTTTGTGGTTTTGCAAACCTTGAGGAAGCCCTGAGAGACCGCATAGTTCTGGGATTAGATGCACCACACGTGCAGAGTAAACTTATGGCGAAAGGCGACATCAGCCTTACAGATGTCATCGCCGATGCTATTGCCGCAGAAGCAACCAGGAAGTCAGCCGCTCGAATGCACCGAGTGAACGCACCGCTTCGCCAACTCGCTAACGATAGCCTGCTCACTGCTGAGAAGCACACTATCACCACCCACCACGAAGACCTCGAGTCATCCTCAGACAGTGAGGAAGAGGAGGTCAACCGGCTCCGCTCGGAACAAGAGCAAAGGAACCAGAGACGTCCGCGCCAATGTGCTGGTTGCAGGGCAAACCACCCGCGATTGGACTGAAAATTCCTCGATGCACTCTGTCCTACCTGCGGGAAAAGAGGCCACATCACAAAGGTCTGCAGAAGCAAGCGAGAGTCCAGTCCCAGCTGAAGGTAGAACAACCTCCACCGGGAGACAGGCAAACCTCCTGAGAATCGGGACTGCCTGAACCACCAATGGAACAACCACTACTACTACAGAAATCGAGCATCTGTCTCTTCAACGAGACGAGAAGTGGCCCACCAAACCATTATTATCGGCCACGCTTCATCATTCGATGCAAGAAAGATCCATGTAAAGGTTACTATTGAGAATTGACGGTGCGTGATGGAAGTCGATTCAGGATCATCCCTATCGATGATATCCTGGAAAACCCTCAAACAGCTGATCCCTGCCATCTGCTGCCAGGACCTCAGCACGCAACGAATCCTCCTGAAAGACTACCAGGGAAACAGAATTCCAGTTGTCGGTTCGCCCCACTCGGGATTGAACTAGCCGGCATACACCAAACCAGAAGCGACAACTGGGAAGAGGCCCTCATCCAGGAATTCCAGGACGTGTTCACAGGAACATTAGGCAAGTACAAGGGGACCCCTATATCATTTAATCTCAGCCCCGACGTAGCTCCCATTCGGCTTAAGCCTCACCGGGTGCCTTTTGCCCTCAAGCCGAAGATCGACGAGCAGCTAGACAAACTGATAGCCCAGGGCATGTTGGAACCGATTGACCATGCCCGCTGGGAAACTCCAATAGTAACGCCCATGAAGCCAGATGGCTCGTTAAGAATTTGTGGGGATTACCGGGCCACCCTAAATCATGCTGTTCAACAGAGCGCTTACCCAGCATCGGTGGTCCAACACCTTCTTCATTCCCTGGGTGGTGGAAAAATATTTGCGAAATTGGACTTAGCTCAGGCGTACCAGCAACTACCTGTAGACGCGACAACTGCAGAAGCCCAGACAATAGTTACACATAGAGGCGCCTTCAAGTGCAATAGACTCCAATTCAGAGTAAGCGTGGCGCCTGGCATTTTCCAAAGTTTGATGGAGAGACTATTACAAGGCATAAAAGGCGTCGTGCCTTATTTTGATGACGTCCTAATAGCTGCCCCCATGAAAGAGTTATTAGTACAACGACTCAGAAAAGTTCTTCAGAAATTAAAAGACGCTGGTCTGAAAGTAAAAAGGGACAAGTGTCAACTTTGCACAGAGAGAGTGGAGTTCCTGGGATACCTTCTCGACAGACAGGGAATCCACCCCACTGAAAAAAAACTAACTGCAATTAAAAAACCCCTGAGAACTAGGAATAAGACAGACCTCCAAGCCTTCCTGCGACTCATTAACTTTTATAACATCTTCTTGCCCCAGAAGGTGACCATAGCCGAGCCCCTACATAGACTTCTCGACAAAAAGGCTCCCTGGGTCTGGGGACGGAGTGAAGAAAGGGCATTCCAACAAGTAAAAGACCTCTTAACCTCCGATGCTGTATTGATGCAATACAACGAGACTCTACCCTTGACAGTTACCTGTGACGCCTCACCATTCGGAGTGGGAGCCATTTTAAGCCATGTCCTACCAAATGGGAATGAGGCACCTATTGCGTTCTTTTCGAGAACCTTGTCTAAGACCGGAAGGAACTATAGCCAACTTGATAAAGAGGCTCTCACTATTGTATCCGCAATTAAACATTTCCATGAATATGTGTTTGGGAGACCCTTTGCCATAATTACAGACCACAAGCCGTTACTTGGTATTTTGGCGGGAAACAAACCAACTCCCCATATCTTATCACCAAGAATGACATGTTGGTCAGAATTTTTAGCTGCCTACGATTACCGATTGCAACACCGCCCAGGGAAAACCATTCCCCACGCTTATGCTTTGAGCCGGTCTCCACTACCAGACGTCATAGAGGACCCAGCTCAACCTTAACCGTATTGCAAATCGAAACCCTCAAATCGCCTCTGCTGACCACTTAAGACATCACCTCAGAAACAAAAGAGGACCCTGTTTTGGCATGAGTCCTCAGCTGGGTGGAACGGGGTTGGCCGGTCAGCACACCCAATGACACTTTCAAGCCATTCAGGAATCAACAGACAGAACTATTCTCCCAAAAGGGCTGCATCTTGTGGGGAGACAGAGTTGTAATCCCGGAGAAATTGCAACATAAGGTATTAAAAATGTTGCACGATGGACATCCAGGCATCGTGCAGATGAAGGCATTGGCCAGGAGTTACGCATGGTGGCCTGGGTTAGACAAACAGATAGAGACCTGGGTAGCAAAGTGCAGCAAATGCCAGGAGACTCGTTCTACTCCTCCAAAAACTCCCCCAACTCAGTGGGAAACGCCTCGGGGCCCTTGGTCCCATATTCACATCGATTTTGCGGGACCCACAAGAGGACACACTTTCCTCCTAACAGTGGATGCCTATTCAAACTGGCTCGAAGTCCACAAGATGAAAAGCACCACCACAGAGGTGGTCACTAAAAAGCTGAATAAGCTATTCGCTATCCACGGATTTCCGGATGTCCTGGTCTCTGATAATGGCCCCCAATCCACTGCCCTGGCATTCGAACAGTACCTGGCAGATTGGGGCATCCGCCATGCCTTAACATCGCCAGCTCACCCTGTGCCCAATGGTAGGGCTGAGCGAATGGTTCAATTTGTAAAAAAGACTTTGCACAAAATGGACCACGGCGACATTGACGACAAAATAAACCGGATGCTTCTCCTCCAGCACATAACCCTAAACAGTACCACGAACAGAACCCCAGCTGAACTTCTGATGGGCCAGAAACTTCGCTTGCATCTCGATCGCCTCCACCCAAACTACATGCTTGAACAACTCCCAGGATCCAGCAGCAAGTGTCAGGCATTCCAGGAAGGTGACCCCGTGTTTGCGAAAAACTTCTCGGGTGACCCATTGTGGGTCCCTGCTACCATAATGCAATTTACGGGACCCCGATCCTATCGCCTAAAAACTGCAGATGGTAAGATGTGGAAGCACCACATAGACCAACTCCGTTCCAGACTAGCACCTAGTCCTATCTCAGCCCCTGAATTTCTAACTGGCGGGGGGGGGAGGAACATCAAGGAGGCTGAAGAAGAAATAACAATCAAAACCTAACAGTCTACACAACCAACCAGGGGATACTCACCATCAGAAGGAGAACCGAGCCAGGGAGTGGCCTCACCGCGTGACAGTACTGCGATGGAAACAGATCCAGGGAACCCAGAAGACAGCACTGGCGTAAGCAGGGAGAGCAGCCCAGAGCCATTCAAAGGAACAGTGGGACTGTTTTCACCAGCCAGCCCAGCCAGCAGCCCATCGGAACCAGAGCCAGGACAGAAACCAGTGGAACAGCGCAGATCATTGCAGACAGGTGAAGCAACCTGCCTATTTACGAGAATACGTCACCCCACCCCTCAGATGGAACCTAGGGGGGAGGGGTGTTATGGACTAAGCCAACGCAGCAGTAACAACCCTAATAGCTTTACTTTGCAGCAGGCTCGTAATCCTGCACTCCTCATTGGCCCGCGAATAGCGAGTCGTGATTGGTCGTTTCTGGCCAGTCTGATTGGCTGTTAACGGGCCCCTCTGATTGGACGCTTGTGAAAGCGGTAAACTCAAATCATTGGTTGTTTTGACAGCAGCCAGCTCTATAAAAGAGCTGCTGCTGCCCAAGTATTTGTTCTTTCACAATAAAGAGTTTAAGTCACTGTTCAATGTCTTGTCTCCGTTCCTTGCGCCCATGCTCAGGACTTAACAGTTAGTTTACTTTAATTAGTTTACTTTGTCATTGCACCTTTTACAACAAAATCAAACACCATCTTCAGTACACATCATGGCCATGACCATGAAAATAAACACAAAAACAAATTGTGTGCCCACTTGCATGCACATGCTCACATGCCAGCATCCACACCCCCTGCACATGTGCACACAACCCCCCCACCCCCTTACTGATTTTCAGGCCATTTGAGGCCTTTTTTGGCCTCCCAGAGGCTTGAGGAAAGCTTCTGCAGGCTTTGCAGGATGAAATATGGACCCATTTCATCATTTCCGATATTTCTGGAAATACAGGAAGTGACAAAACAGGCCTATTTTTTGGCCTGCCAAGGCTTTTCTCAAGCCTCCGGGAGGCCAAAAAAGGCCTCAAAAAGGCCAAAAATCAGCTGTGAGGTGGGCGCATGCCCAGTGAGGTAAGTTTGTTACGACTCGTGTGCCAGCACAAATGGCTCTGCGTGCCACCTGTCACATCTGCGTGTCACAGCTCTATACCATTTCAGACAAGTGGCTGCCCACTAGTCTCTTCTTAAAGACCTCCAGTGATGAAGCATCCACAACTTCTGAAGGCTAGCTGTTTCACTGTTTAATTGTTCACAGTGTTAGGAAGTTTTTCCTTGATTCTAGGTTGCTTCTCTCCTTTATTAATTTCCATCCGTTGTTTCTTGTCTTGCTTTCTGGTGCTTTAGAGAATAAGCTGATCCTCTCTTCTTTGTGGTAGCCCCTCAAATACTGGAATACTGTTATCATGTCACTCCTAGTCCTTTTCTTTAGACTAGCGATATCCAATTCCTGCAACTGTTCTTTATATGTTTTAGTTTCCAGGCCTTTAATTATCTTAGTTGCTCTTCTTTGCATTTTTCCAAAGTGTCAACATTGTTTTTGTAATGTGATGATTAAAACTGTATGCAATATTCCAGATGTGGTCTTACTAAGGATTTATAAAGTAGCATCAATACTTCATGTGATTTTGATAATTGCCTCTGTTTATACAAACAGGCTGTGTTAGAAATGGTTTCTTTCTATAGAGATCTACCAAAATTTTAGATGATGATGACAATACAATAATGCAGGATCCAAAAACCAAAATATGCAATTATTTTTCCAAGTAGCTTTCTTTATAAATCTATACCTATAGACAGACACTTATCAAACTAAAACAAATTACTATGTACAGTACATGAAGCATATACACTGGGAACTATTAAGGAGGGGCTGTCTTCATCCTCTTTCTCTCACACAAACTTTCTGAACTGAGATGTCTCTTACTCTTCTGAAATATATCCCCTCCCTCCTGGAAATCCATTACAGAAATCAAGGAAAGCTCTGAGGCAGACCTGTGCCAACCTTGGCACTGCTTTGCCTCATAGCCTCATAGCAGTAGCCATTTGTGACAACTGCCTTATTCTACTAAATAGTACTGTAAGTTCAGCCTTCAACTGCTGTGAATTTTTAGTTCTGTGTGATAAGCCTGCATCTTCATGTTTGGGCAACTTATTTCCCATCTTTAGCAAAGATCATGACAACAGTGACTGCCTTCTGACATAAATGTGATAGTTATAGGCATTTTCAGACAAGATTGCATGGTATACTCCAAGCAATCGCCATGGAGACGCAGCCAAGTAGTCAAATGCTACATGTGTGAGAATGATATACAACTACTTGTGTGTATCTTGCTATGTTAATGAAAATTGGTTGACATGGGTTGCAGGGTTAGATAACTGATCTTAGAGACAGTGTCGTATCTCCAGGGAATACGGTAAATGCTGTGAATGCATAATACCAATAAAGTTATCATTGAGCTTGAAGTCTAGTGCAGGGTTCTGGCCCTGCACTTCTGATTGGCTGTTGATGGCCCGATCGGATTGGCCCGTTTGGAAGCATCCGATTGGCCACTAACAGACCATTCCTATTGGTTAAATGGAGCTAGCACTCCAGGTTCGCTATTGGTTAAGTAGTTAATGAGTTGCCTATATAAGTAAGGCTTGAGAGCCTTTGAGTTGAGCAGTCACAATATGTAAATAAAGAGTTTGAAGTTCACTGTTTCCACTGGCTCGTCTCCGTCATTCGCACCCATGCTCCAGACTTAACTCTGGCGACGAGGATGGGATTGGATGACATCAGAGCCAACTAAGCACATGACTGAAGCACAAAACGGCGAAACCAATATCCGGCGGTGCCATACTGCCCTCTCCGTTCGATCCGGCTCAAGAAGACTGGGAGTCTTACATGGATCATTTCCAAATGTTTTTGGAAACAAATAATCTAAAGGATGCCATGGCCGGAAAGAAACGGGCGGTGTTTCTGACACACTGCGGCCCAACGGTTTTTAAGATGGCTAAGGCATTGGCAAAACCGGCTGAAGTGAAGACCATGGACTGGGACGTCTACGAACCGCTACTAAGGGCCCACTACGCACCTGCTGTTCCAACGCTCGTAAGACGACACGAGTTCTATCAACGGAACCAGCGAAAAGGAGAAAGCGTCGCTGATTTCGTTGCAGACCTCCGGAACTTGGGAGGCCTGTGTGAATTCACCGACCTGGAGGAGGCTTTGAGAGACAGGGTAGTCCTAGGGCTCGATGCTCTAAACATGCAGAGCAAAATAATGGCAAAGGGCGACATCACCCTTAAGGACACCATAACTGAAGGCACGGCAGTGGAGGCAACCAAGAAGTCGGCTGCCCAACTATGCCGAAATCGCACTCACGCCCACCAGCCAACCGGCGAAATTTCACTTAGCGCAGAAGGGCAGCTTTCCACGGCCCATCATGAGGACCTCTCCTCATCATCAGACAGCGACAAAGAAGAGGTCCATCGCCTACGGACTGATCGGGAATGACACCCAAAGTTCAACAACCCCATAGGTTGCGGGGCCAATCATTTTCGCTCTGACTGCAAATTCCGCGACGCACTCTGCCACGAGTGCAGGAAACAAGGCCACATTGGACGGGTCTGCAGAAGCCTCCTTGGACCCAACCTGACCTCGAAAGGAACCAATCTCTGCCAATCGACAGGGAATCACCCTGTAAGGCGAGAACCAGTAAACCACTCCTACGGAAACCGACCCGTGAATCATCTAGCGAGACGAGAAGAGGCGCAGCAAACACTATTGGCCATGCCTCTTCACTAGACACTCAGAAAATTCGGGTCAACGTGAACATTGAAAATCGGCCCTGCCCAATGGAAGTAGACTCGGGATCATCCTTCTCGATGGTCTCATGGAAGACCCTCAAGCAACTCATCCCCACAATCCGACGCCAAGACCTTCAATTTCAACGGCTCATCCTAAAGGACTACCAGAGGAACCGAATTCCAGTTGCGGGATCCAGCCGAGTCCGAGTTACATTCAAGAACCGCACGGTGTACTTACCCCTGACAGTGATCGATAACGACCGGCCTAGCCTGTTGGGCCTACAGTGGTTCACACCACTCGGCATTGAAGTGGCAGGCATTAATCGAATCGGCGGCCGTGACTGGGAGGAAGACCTCGCCCGCGAATTCAGGGACATCTTCGAGGAAAAGTTAGGCGAGTGCAAGGGGACCCCGATATCCTTTAGCCTTAATCCAAAGATAGCGCCCATCTGCCTTAAGCCTCGTTGAGTTCCGTTCGCTCTAAAACAAAAAATTGACGAGCAGCTAGATAAGTTGATTGCCCAGGGAGTTTTAAAACCAACAGATCATTCCCCTTGGGAAACGCCGATCGTGACACCCATTAAGCCAGACGGCTCCATTAGAATTTGCGGGGACTACCGAGCCACTCTGAACCACGCCCCTGCAACAGAACCCATATCCGGTGCCAGTAGTACAGCACCTCCTCCACTCCATGGGGGGCAGAAAAGTCTTTGCTAAATTAGACTTAGCTCAAGCTTACCAGCAATTGCTAGTTGACGAAACAAAGTCACAGGCACAGACTATTGTAACACACCGTGGCGCATTTAAGTGTACAAGGCTTCAATTCGGAGTCAGTGTAGACCCAGGGATCTTTCAGAGCCTAATGGAGAGACTATTGCAGGGGATCAAGGGCGTTGTCCCCTATTTCGACGATGTGCTTATTGCTTCCCCCAATCAAAAAATTTTGTGTTTAAGATTAGTATTACAAAAATTTCAGGAAGCAGGCCTGAAAGTTAAAAAAAATAAATGCAAAATGTGTACTGATCGTGTTGAATTCTGAGGTACCTAATTGACAGTCAGGGTATTCACCCTACTGATAGTAAATTAAGAGCAATAAAGAACGCTCCCAGACCCCAGAACAAGACTGACCTCCAGGCGTTCCTAGGCCTCATCAACTTCTATAATGTTTTCTTGCCGCACAAAGCTACTGTTGCTGAACCGCTACATCGTCGTTTAGACAAAAAAGCAAACTGGGTATGGGGTCACAAAGAAGAGCAGGCGTTCCGTAATGTAAAAAAACTACTGACTTCAGACGCTGTGCTTATGCAGTGCAATGAGACTTTGCCATAAAACATAACCTGTGATGCATCGCCTTTTGGAGTGGGCGCCATTTTGAGTCATGTGTTACCTAACGGTAATGAAGCCCCTGTTGCTTACTTTTCAAAGACGCTCTTGAAAACCGAGCGAAATTACAGCCAAATTGATAAGGAAGCCTTGGCAATTGTATCAGCAGTTAAGAGGTTTCATGAGTATGTGTACAGCCGGAATTTCACCATTGTAACTGACCACAAACCATTGCTGGGGATCATTGCTGGGGACAAACCAACTCCCTACATACTATCTCCCCGAATGACCCACTGGTCAGAATTCTTGGCTGCCTACACTTATCGACTACAATATCGTCCAGGGAAATTTATTCCCCACGTTGATGCACTGAGCCGTACACCGCTCCCTGAAACTATCAACGATCCTGCACCAATGATGACAGCATTGCAGATCAAGACACTCCACATGCCACCATTGACTGCCCGTGACATCGCGAGAGAAACAAAACGTGACCCCATCTTGGCGCGAGTCCTCACGTGGGTGGAACGCGGATGGCCATTGGACCAAGTACCAGACGACTTTGCACCATTCAAAAGTCGTCAAACAGAGTTGTTTTCGCAGAAGGGCTGTGTCATCTGGGGTGATAGAGTCGTTATCCCAGAACGACTCCAACAAACGCTGCTAAGAACCTTGCACGACGGCCACCCTGGCATCGTGCGCATGAAGGGCCTCGCACAAAGCTACACGTGGTGGCCAGGCATCGATAGACAAATCGAATCATGGGTTAAAACTTGCAAGAGATGCCAAGAAGTAAGCAACGCTCCACCAAAGGCAACACCAACCAAACGGGAGATGCCGCGGGGACCCTGGTCCCGCATCCATCTGGATTTTGCTGGGCCGACCAAAGGCCACACATTCCTGCTAACCATCGACGCCTACTCAAACTGGCTCGAGATTCACCGAATGAGCAACACAACCACTGACGCAGTCATCAAAAGACTAGAAAGACTTTTTGCAACCCACGGATTACCAGACATCCTGGTATCCGACAACGGGCCCCAATTTACCGTGCTACCTTTTGAGCAGTACTTGGCTGACCCGGGCATTCGACATGCGTTCACTTCGCCTGCGCACCCTGCTGCAAACGGTAGGGCTGAGCGCATGGTTCAATTCGTCAAAAAGACTCTGCAAAAGATCGATTACAATAACATCGACGAAAAAATCAACCGGATACTCTTCCTGCAACACATTACACCTCACAGCGTCACCAACAAAACTCCCGCCAAACTGCTAATGGGATGAAAGCTCCGCTCCCACCTCGACCATTTACACCCAGCCTATGAACCCGAAAAGCCACTCGGATCCAGCAGCCAATGCCGTACCTTCCAGGTAGGCAATCTCATATTCGCTAAAAACCTTTCGGGCGATCCGCTGTGGGTGGAAGCGACCGTAATTCACGTAACCAGCCCTAGATCATACCTCGTTCAGTGCCCTGATGATAGACTTTGGAAGCGCCACATAGATCAGCTCCGATCGCGGCTACCACCTCGCAATTCCGAACTCCCTTTTGATCAAACTGAGGGGGGGGGGAGATACAGAGGAAAGCAAATTATTATTCGAAGGAAAACCCTTCGAAGAGACTGATATTGGAACGGAAACGCAGGGACAGGAACCGGGGACCGGAGTGAATGCACCTCAGGAAATGGCCAGTGATACTGATGACAACGAGAACGCGAACTCAGAACCAGAGGCACCCTTACCACTAAACAACGATCTACCTCAGCAAGAGTGCAGCCAACCGACTGGCACCTTGCGAAAATTGAAAAGACTAATTAAACAACCGTCCTACCTTAAGGACTATGTAACCGTGCCCCGTGGGCAGAAGCCGGGGGAAAGGGGTGTTGTGAATGCATAATACCAATAAAGTTATCATTGAGCTTGAAGTCTAGTGCAGGGTTCTGGCCCTGCACTTCTGATTGGCTGTTGATGGCCCGATCGGATTGGCCCGTTTGGAAGCATCCGATTGGCCACTAACAGACCATTCCTATTGGTTAAACGGAGCTAGCACTCCAGGTTCGCTATTGGTTAAGTAGTTAATGAGTTGCCTATATAAGTAAGGCTTGAGCAGCCTTTGAGCTGAGCAGTCACAATATGTAAATAAAGAGTTTGAAGTTCACTGTTTCCACTGGCTCATCTCTGTCATTCGCACCCATGCTCCAGACTTAACAGTAAATGTGAACATTTACCATGTAATAAATGAAACTGTTTCTTTAAAAGGAAAATAAAGAACTATTGCTTCTTCTTGAAAAGGACAGCAACACTTGGGGGGTTAAGACAATTCTTTTCTTGTTTTATTCAGTAATTTAGTTTGTTTTTCAGTATGCAGGAAGAGTGTCTTGCATTACAACAGCTTAGCTGCCCTTTTCTCAGTGTGATCAACCAGCTATCAAGATACGCAGTGAGGCCAAAGATATTTTGACTGTGTGACACAACGTGGGAGTCCAATGTGACTCTCAAGAAGGACCCAGATGGTAGCTGGAAGTAGGACAAAATTGACCAAGCACTTCATATCTACTAGCAAATTTACTGGGCAGGTTCTCTGCCCACTCTGTCACTGCTAACAACAAGGAGACATCTAAAACGTGCTCCAGGGGAAACAGGCATCTTCCACTTGCCTGCCATCAAGTGCCCTTCTGGTGGCTTCTCTCAGCCTGCCCTGGACAAAAAGAACAAGGTATGCAGGCACAGCCTGCAGATATTAGTCATTGCAAAGGAGTAGCTCAACAAATCTAGAGCGGTGGAGGAATTGGGCTTCCTGAGGCAAAATTAGGCTGGCTACTGTTCTGTCCAGTTGGGCAGGAATGTAAAAGTGCTTCTAGAACAGCCTCTGCCAGCTGTTTGGGGCCAGGCCACAGTGCTGTCTCTCCAGGATTCTTCCTCATCTGGCATTGCAAAGGAGTGGAAGGGGAGCTCTGAAATAGCAAAACTATCCAAAGGGCTTGGTCCCAGTTTCTGCCCCAAGCAGTTCATGTTCCACTCATGTTCCACTCAGAACAACTTTGGATGATAGGTTAGAGTGGCTTAGATCTTACCAGAAATGCCAAATGGCCTTGTTTTCCTATTCATTACAATTGGAAAACACCAGATGGCAATTGCTTGCTTCTGCATGACAGAATGCATTTATTTAATCAATTTTAACGTCCTGCCATTAATTTGTAAGTGAGCTAAATTTGCCAGAGTTGTAGCCTGATATAAAAGGGTAGCAGGCAAATGGAAGGCAAAACATGACTGGCTTTTCCTCTGAAGAAAACTGCCAACATTTTTATTTCTTGGCAGAAGCTGATTTTTTAAGGCATAGTTGCCTCTTCTGAGAAGATAAACCCTGCCAGGTTTCAGATGATTAGGTTCAAGGGAGTTTTGTTGTCATTTAACCCCAACCAAACCAGTGTTCTGGTTAATGGAGTATGTTGCCAGATAAATGGCCAAAGTTAAATCGAGATAAAGGAATTAATGAATGAAATTAATGAAATTAATAATAATTAATGAAAAAGGATGAATTATTTTATTTTATAAATGCAAGTTTAATGAAATACTATTCTGTTTAGGCTGAATATGCACATGGAGAATCAATTTGCAAGTAAATCATTAGTGAGTAGAAAGCAATTATACACAAGACAGGCAGAGTGCAAAACACACATACGCCAGCACTATTTACAGGATCATAATGTCTTGCCTGAGTTTAATCCGAAGCCAAAACAAATTTACTCCATAAAAGTTCCAGAATCATCTCACCAATTCAGACCAAGTTCAAAGAAGCAACTAAGAATCAGACACACAGGAACATGGAACCAAGGTTGGTGTAGCTGTTCCCAAAGAAGAAGACAGTTCCTGGCCTAGGGACTCTCAGTAAGGGTGAGCACGTTCTTGTTTCTGCTTCATTCTTTTGAACACAAGACATATCACTGGGCTGGATGGTTTTTGGAATTGAAGTCAATGGAGTCCTCTGCCTGAGCTGCAGGAGATTGTGGGCTGGATCAGGTGGGTTGATTGTTTACTCAATCCTGACATGGCTGCCAACTCTCACGCAATCAGCGTGAGACTCACGCAATTCAACCAATTTTGACTGTCTCACTCTGATAAACGAAATCTCACGCTAAACCCCCAAAATGGAATGTACAAAAATAAATATATCTCTACATTCTCTGATATTCCGAATATCGATATGCCCAAGCCCAAAGTTTCGAGAAGTGAAGCCTCCGATCCTGGGCGGCTTCAGAGGGCGAACAGAGCATGTGCGAGAGGACGTTGCCCGCATTGATTTCTGTACTGGGGTGAGGAGAGAATTCCACGCTGCAGGAAGCGGTTGCTCCTTTCCACTCTAGGATGTCACAACTCTCTGGGCTTAACCCTTGAGCTGCACTCTGCTCTGGCAGGCGGAGATGAGAGAGACGAACTCTCTATCCCCCATGAAGTACGACTACAGGGCATCCCTGGGCCTTTCTCGAGAGCTGAGCTCCCATCATCCCCTCCCCACACCCGTCTGGTCTCAAGGCCGCTGGGATTGGGGCGCAAAGGCGCGTCCCTCTCTGGCCTCCCTCTCGCAAGGGGAGCTGCCGTGGCTGGCCTCTTGCGCGCCTCGGCTTCTCTCGCTCCCCAGCCTGATGGGAAGTCCCTGGAGAGGGAGGGGGAAGAGGGGGGGAGGGCTCCTTCCCGGGTACATTGTGTCCCTCCCCCCACCCTTTGCACCTAGATATGCGCCCCCCCCAGCCTCCCCTGGGTCCAAGAGGCTGCAAGAGGGTCTGGCAGGGAGGAGCCTCTCCAGGAAGGGGGTCCCGCCAGAGGACAGGCTGGAGCGGGGTGGGGGGGGCTTGCAAGGAGGGGGGGTTCCTGTCCCCTCCGAGCCCCAATCGCAGCCGGTGCAGGAGTTTCTCTCTTTTTAGGCTTCTTTCCCCACTTGATGCCAGGAACGTTTGGATGCTCTTTGGGAGCCCCTGGGAAGGAATCTCGCCTTGAGGGGTCTCCCCACAAATGCCAAGCAAAGGGGGGGGAGTGGCCACTGTCCTCTCCTCTCCTCCCCCAGACAATCCAGGACTTCCCTGCAGGGGAGCAGCTGATGGCAGCATTGCTGGGGGTCCCATGCACAGACTGGGAGGGGGGCGTTTGGGGAGTGAAGGACACCAGCCTCCCCCCCCATTCTGTGTGTGTGTGTGTGTCCGTGTGTCCATCTGCCTGCCTGGCCCTTTCCGACCCTTCAGCTGGACTGTGAGGCTGGTGGGTCCAAGACTCAGCCTGGATCCCCCTCCCCTCCGCAGGTGGGAGGCCCAGAGGGTGGGAGAGGGCTGGGAAGGGCCGTTTCTGCCCAGCTCCAAGGCCGGGAACCCTGGCAAGGCCCCCTCCACCCCCGGGGCCATGTGAGGGAGGCTTCTGTGGCCCTGAAGAGGCAGCCTGGAGGGGCCGGATCCCAGGCACTTGGGACGCCCCTCTCAGCCAGGGACCCTGGAGGAGGAGGAGAGCCGGAGCAGCCCAAAGGGACGGAGCAGATGGGCAGAGGCCCAAGAATGTGGACCCTTTCCGGCCAAGATGGTCAGTGAACTGCATTATTAATATCTTACAAATCCAGTTCAAGTACATTGGTGCTGCTTGCATGTATGTATGTATGTATATGTCCAAATCATGACTAAAGTATGCATCAGATTGCACCATTTAAAATGTAAAATTGTCAAAGCTCCCTACCGTGGAAGGGGGGACACCCCCCTTCCAAACCATCCCCCCCTCGGTCGCTCCGCTCCCTCGCAGTGTCTCACTCCGAACTATCACTCAAGGTTGGCAGCCCTGTCCTGAGGATGACAATCTGCTGGAGTAGATTGCCTCACCAACCATAAAACATATTGTGATATTCTGTTTCATTTTCAGCTCCCTAGAGACTTTTGCATCAGTTTATGAAATTCCTTGACTGGAAATGCTGTTGTGCCCTTGGAATTTTAATTTCTCCTTATGCACCCTTATGATTTTTTGAGTTTGAGAGCTTTGTGCTAAGTAAAGTAGATACACATTTTTTTCTGATTGCACCCACTATCTATGATTAGTTTTGTCTGTCACCAAGCCAAGGATTCTATAGGGAAGTAAATGCCTGAGAAGAGAAGCCAGTGGACCCAGTAAGAACTGCTATGTTTATGGCTTGTTCATCACTAAGCTCTATCTTGATTTCAATATCATATGAACTTTTATGTTTTTAGAGATAACAGATAATCAGAGTTGGAAGGGACCTTGTAGGTCATCTAGTCCAACCCCCCCCCAGTCCAATCTCTTCTTGAAAGTCTCAAGTGATGGTGGTCACACAACTTCCGAGGGCAAGCTGTTCCATTGGTTGATTGTTCTCACTGTCAGAAAGTTTCTCCTTGTTTCCAGGTTAAATCTCTCCTTGTTCAGTTTCCATCCATTATTCCTTGTCTGGCCTACAGGCACTTTAGGAAATAGCTTGACCCCTTCCTCTCTGTGGCAGCCCCTCAAATATTGGAAGACCTCTATCATGTCTCCCATGGTCCTTCTAGACTAGCCAAGACCAGTTCCTACAACCATTCGTTGTATGTTTTAGCCTCCGGTCCCCTAATCATCCTGGTTGCTCTTCTCTGTACTTTTTGTAGGGTCTCAATGTCTTTTTTATAATGTGGTGATCAAAACTGGATGCAGTACTCTAGGTGTGGCCTTACTAAGGCTTTATAGAGTGGTATTAGTACTTCCCTTGATCTTGATTGTATCCCTCTGTTAATACAACTTAGGATTGCATTAGCTATTTTGGCTGCTGCTACACACTGATGGTTCATATTTAGCAGGTTGTCCACTAAGACTCCAAGATCCCTCTCACAGTTACTACTATTGAGCCTGGTTTCACCCAGTCTATATGTGTACTTTTAGTTTTTCTTGCCTAAGTGAAGGACTTTACTTTTTTCTACATTGAATTTCATTTTGTTAGATATGGCCCAGTGTTCTAGTCTGTCAAGATCCATCTGGATCTTGAGCCTATCTTCTTGGGTGTTAGCTATTCCTGCCAGCTTAGTATCATCTGCAAATTTGGTAAGTTCCCCTTCTATTTCCTCATCTAAGTCATTAATGAAGATATTGAAGAGTACTGGGCCTAAAATGGAACCTTGTGGCACCCCACTGCTTACTTCCCTCCATGTAGATTTAGACCCATTAAGGACTATTCATTGAGTATGGTTTGCCAGCCAGTTGTGAGTCCATCTAGTTGTGGAGCTATCTACTCCACTTTTTTCTAGCTTACTAAGAAGTAGGTTGTGGTCTACTTTGTCGAATGCCTTGCTGAAATCTAAATATATTATGTCCACAGTATTTTGCTGGACTACTAATTTAGTCACTGTGTTGAAGAATGAAATAAGATTGGTTTGGCATAATCTGTTCTTAACAAACCCATGCTGACTGCTGGCTATTACTTTACTTGTTTCTAGATGTTGGCAGATCTGTTTTTTATTATCTTTTCCAGTATCTTCCTGGGTATTGATGTTAGGCTGATTGGTCTATAGTTTCCAGAGTCTGTTTTTTTTCCCTTTTTTGTAGATGCGAACCACATTAGCTCTTTTCCAGTCCTCTGGTAGTTCCCTGGTGCTCCAGGATTTTTGAAAGATATGGTACCGTGGTCCTGCGATGACCTCTGCCAGCTCCTTTGAAACTCTGGGATGTAATCCATCAGGCCCAGGTGATTTGTTTTCATCAAGATCAGACAGGTATTCTCTTACTATTTTTTTTTGCTTATTTTAACTTTTATTTCTGGTCTGTCTTTTACAGTTATGTTTTTGGTGGGTTGAGCTATAGTTTCTTTTTGCGTGAAGATGGATGCAAAGAATGAGTTAAGCAGTTCTGCTTTCTCTCTGTTGCCTGTTACTTCCTTGCCATCTTCTCTCTTTAGTGGACCAACTGTTTCCTTGATTTTTTTCTTGTTATTTATCTGTTGGAAGAAACTTTTTTTAAAATTATCTTTGACTTTTGTGGCAAGTCTTTGTTTGTGTCAGCCTCAAGATATCTTCCATAATATATATATTCTGCATCCTAACTATTGCATCTTCTCTGCTGCTATGCCAATCTATTTCTTTCGGCTGTCATTAGCAAAGGAGGGAGGGGGGAACTTGGAGGGAAAGAAAACTGGAGGTGTTTTGCATTCCTTTGCTGTGAGTAGCAAGGGGGGGGGGGTGATTCCTGTCTTTAACTTTCCATTTCTTGGCTAGCTTCTATCCCCTTTTGTGCAACTGCGAACTTTTATCAAAATATGTTAAGGTCAACGGACAGAAGACTCATTACCACCTGGAGATGGCCACATGATCATATTCAGAACTTTTAATTGGAAGAGTCATTTGGACTTTGGGGGGTGGGAGCATTTCCATTCCTTTGTTATATGTGATCTGCGCGCCAATTTCTCATATTCGGAATTAAATCTGTAGCTTTCACTTTATTTTCCAGTAAAAGGATAACTTTGCTCTAACCCATGGAGTCTGAGTATTTCAGGGAGCACAGACTGACATTATTCTGAATCTCAGCATCAACCCACCCGGAGAAAATATCAACTTTTCTTCCGAGGGGGTTTCATCTCATGTCGTCTCCAGCCAGTGATGAAGATGACCAGGGAGCTGCGGGGGGGGGGGCAGTCGATGCTGCTACCAGAGATGCCAGCTGCTGACCTGCTGGCCGACCTGACTCTGGAAGAAACCCCAGCTGAGATGCCTAGATGGTCATTGGGCATTGGTTGGAGAGACCCTCCTCCTGGGATCACTGTAAGTCAAAGAGGTGCGAGGGAACGGCTGTGGCAAGAGAGGGAGGAGATGGAATGAAGGCTGGATCAAACCGGGAAATTCCTTATGGATGTTTCTGAGAAGCCCAGCACGGCTCCAAGATATGAGGGGGAAGGGGGAGCAGGTTCAGCCTGGGGAAGTCGAGCTGCCCCCACCCCCCTAGCCCAGCCTACGCCAACGCAGCCGCCTGCTGCTGCCTGGGGAGCCCCAGCAATAGGTGTGATTCCTGGAAGACTCCACCTGCCCCATTAGATGTGAAGTTTGGAGGAAATCCCAAGGATTTGGGGTTTTTCCTGATACAAGTCAGGAGCTATATGGCAGAATTTGAGCGGGAGTTCACCTCTGAAGCAGCCAAAGTGAGATGTGTTACCAGAACCCTGGAGGGGAGGGCAGCAGACTGGGTGGTGACTTTGTACAATGATAACTCCCCCCAACTGCGGAGCCTCGATGTTTTCATGACTGCATTGAGGAGGAGGTTTGAGGACCCTCTGGCGGAGAGAAGGGCCAGGATCAGAATGAAGACCCTAATCCAAGGGGGGAGATCGGTTGCTGACTACACCCAAGAATTCAGGCAGCTGGCATACCACATCAGTGGCTGGTCCCAAGGGGCTCTGGTAGAAGCCTACAAAGATGGCTTAAATGAAGATATATACCACATGTGCATCTTCAGAAGGGATCCACATGATTTGCAGTCGTGGTACTTGCTGGCGGAAGAAGTAGACATAGATCTGACCTGAAGCAGACGCAGAGGTGCCCCCGTCTGGAGCAAACTGCTCCCCCCACATCTCTGAGAGACCTCCAACCCCCAAAAGGGAGGGGCGATGGCAAGAGCCAAATCCACGTCCTGTTTTCATTGTGGGAAGGAGGGCCACCAAATGGCGAATTGCCGGGCCAAGCCAGATCCAAAGGGACTGCGGGGCCCAGGGAGGAAGCCCGAAAACCCCCCAACCAAGCCTCACAAAACCAGGCTGAAGATAAGAGAGGTTGTAGAGGTCGCCCCTCCAGCGGGAGAGGAGCTGGGACCTCCGACCCCACCTCGATGAGAGTGAGACTGACTCAGAAGATGACATCCTGGTTAGTCCTAACCAAGGGCCCATGACCATCCCAATAAAGTTAAGGTTGCCCACCTCAGGGACCAAGGGAGAGATGTTGGCCTTATTGGACTCGGGGTGCACGAGATGCATAATTAACATAGTAGGTAGTCAAGGGTATGGGCATTGGACTGAGAACTTTAAGAATGCCCATATCCTTCTGCCAACTGGATGGATCTGAGGCGGGTGGTTGCCCTGCACGTTTTATAATGGAGCCCCTAGAGATGACCATGGGATCCCACCGTGAGACCCTGTGTTTTATTGTGGCCCCTGGAATGGAACAGCCTCTAATATTGGGATTGCCCTGGCTTCGGAAATGGAATCCCCATGTGAACAGGAGAGAGGGATGGATACGTATCCGCACCGATCGGTCACCGGAAGGGGAGGAGCAACCCTACCCGGAAAGGGAGGAGAAATCCCATCCAAAGCTCCAGGCTCCAGCCGAGACAGCTTCTGCAGGTGCCAAACGTGTGGAGGGGGAGGAGAAAATCCCGAAGGAGTACTGGGACCTAAGAGAGGTGTTTAGCAAAGAGGCCTCCGACAAGCTCCCCCTCATCGGTCAACCTATTGTAGTATTGAATTTCTACCAGGGGTGACGCTCCCGAAACCGAAGCTGGAGGAACTGAGAGCATTTATCGACAAGAACTTGAAGCGTGGTTTCATCAAACCCGCCAGACCTCAAGTGGCGGCCCCTGTGATGTTCCGGGAGAAGAAAGATGGTTCCAAATGCTTGGTGGTGGACTATAGAAACCTAAACGCAGTGTCCATAGAGAACGTGTACCCCCTCCCTCTGATGAAGGACATGTTAGCCCACCTGGCCAAAGGGAAGATTTTCACAAAGTTAGACTTGAGGGAGGCGTATTACCGAATCCAAATTAAAGAGGGAGACGAGTGGAAGACTGCGTTCAACTGCCCGATGGGTTGTTTCCAGTTCAATGTTCTCCCTTTCGGCCTACAGGGGGCACCTGCCATTTTCATGCAAATGATCAATCAAGTGCTCCATGAACATTTATACAAGGGGCTCCTGGTCTACCTTGATGATATTCTTATCTACACGGAGACTAGAGATGAACATGTGAAACTGGTATACTCTCTGCTGCACTAACTGAGGGCCGCCAAATTGTATGCCAAATTATCCAAATGTGAGTTCCATCAAGAAAACATCAACTACCTGGGATATCGTATCTCACCCGAGGGCATTGAGATGGACCCAGAGAAAGTGCGAGCTGTATTGGACTTGGCCCCACCGAGAACCCGAAAACAGCTTCAAAGTTTCCTTGGATTTGCTAACTTTTACCCGCAATTTATCCCGTCTTTTGCTAAAAAGCCATGCCCATCACCAACCTCCTGAAGACAAAGGGAGAAAATGCCTTGATTCTTTGTGCATTGTTTTTATAAAATTGATAAAAATGGTTTTTATATATATATATAAAAAAGAAAATGATAATAAGATTTGGAAGGAGATATGGGTTGAATATGATGTTTGAATTTGTGTCTGTGTAAAGAGTTTTAACCCGGGAACAGACAACCTTCAGAAAAGATCTTTTAGTTTTGTTTATGTTTTGTGTTTGTATGTTTGTGTATTGTGCTTATGATAAAACTAACAAAATTTGTTTTTTATAAAAAAAAAAAAGGAAAGAATCAATAAAACCTTGGAGGAATGCTAGACGAGAATAATTTATACAAGCCAGAAAGAAAAGAATATGATGACTATAAAATGGATAAATATGGAAGAGAAATGAAATTGAATAGGAGTAAAGAGAAAAAATGAGAAACTTGCTGAAAGATGTTTGTGTGTCCATATGGAGATGGGATAAATTGGAATTATGCTGTATAAAAATAATGTTTTGTTTGACTTGTAAGGGTTTACAATGTTAAGAGGTTTTATGTGTTTATATATTTAATGGTTAATGATGTGTTGTTTTATCTTTAAAATTAATAAAAATTTGTTTCAAAAAAAAAAAAAAACTCATCAAATTTGGTTCTTGATGCATTTTGATGTTAAAATGTTGTCCTGTAACTCATCGCTTTGGTATTTAGCACATTGCAAAAAGAAGAGTGGGATGGCCACAGAGGGTAGACAGGAAGTTGGCCATGTTGGGAAGGTCCTTTAAAAGGAAGAAGGGGACAGTCACAGAGGGCACACATGGGACCATGCTGGGATGGTTGCTGACATAGGAAAAAGGACAGACCCAAAGTTCTTCCCAACCAAAGCAAAGGGTCATATGGTAAGTCACCTGGTTTGTTTTTAGTACTTGTCATGCCTCCTGGAATAATTAATGTTGAATATCGAGGTACCACTATATTCTAATCAGAAAGTCAAAACTGGAAGAAATCAATGTTCACTGTATATTAATGCACTTGGTTTTGATAACACTATACTGGAGATAAATTTTATTTATTTATTAATGTTGCAGTAAGCATCAAAGTCCATCACATTCTTTAGTATACCATTACAGATTTCTTTTACTAAAAATAGAACTGCTGCAACAAAATTATTAGCAATTAAGGGAGCGTAAATTGTGGTTATCTAGATTTTTGAGCACAGTTGCTAGACTTTGGCATTGGGTATATTATCTAGGGATTTGAAATCTAGTGCACACTCCCTCCTCTCCAAATTACCTATCAATTGTATATATTAGCCAGCACTTCCTAACTGGGTGCCTACAGATCAGTATAGAAGACTGAAATAGCAACAGCACTTAAATTTATATACCGCTTCACATTCCCTGTCTAAGTGGTTTACAGAGTCAGCATATTGAACCCAACAAACTGGGTTCTCATTTTATTGACCTCAGAAGGATGGAAAGCTGAGGTCAACCTTGAGCTGCTCGGAATTGAACCCCTGGAGTAAGCAGTGAGTTAGCCTACAGTACTAGATTCCAACCACTGCACCACCATGGAACAAATAGGCTTAATCCCTCTATTTGTAAGGTTTTATAAGAATCTATTTTTCACTTCAGTAATTTCAAACCAGAGCATCATAATGATGAGCAACAGTATACTAGTACATATTTTGTAAACATGCTGTTAAAAAAAGACATATTGCAGATAAATAAACTGCCAATCAGTCAATAGAAATTTGGAGAGTAACAATTGTAGGTAAAAAAAGATTGAATCATATGACTATTGCAATCTACCAAACTCAGTTATTTGCAAATACAAATAATGTACCAGAGCTTAGAAAGCAATTTATTTATATCCTGCTTGCATTTTTTTCTTTTTGTATCTGTTTACACCCTATCAATAAAAAACAAACACAAACACACACACACACACAAACACACACAGAGAGTTGTCCGTGACTTACCACCACAATTGAGTCTAAAATTTCTATTGTTAAGTGAGAAATTTGTGAAGTGAGTTTACGACTTTTCTCGCCACACTTGTTAAGTGAATCACGGCAGTTGTTAAATTAGTAAAATGGTTGTTAAGTAAATCTGACTTCCTCATTGACTTGGCTTGTCTGAAGCTTGTAAAAGATGATCATATGATCTTGGGAAACAGCAACATCATAAATATGAATCAGTTGCCAAGCATCTGAATTTTGACCATGTGGATGCTGCAAAGGTCATAACTGGGCAGAATGGTCATAAATCACATTTTTCAGGGCCATTGTAACTTTGAATGGTCACTAAATGAACTCTTGAAAGTCGAGGATTACCCATGCTTGCTATGCAGTAGCCAATTATAACACTGGGAGGTCCTTTTGCTCCTGCCAAGTGACCCAAAACCAAGTATTTTTTTTTATGGTGCCTTTAGTTTTTATTTAATTGAAACTTTAAATCTTTTAAAATTATAAATTATATAAAATGTATAGATTATAAGGCATATAAATATATAAAATTGTACATTATTTCTAAACATATTTAATATGAGTATAATGTAGAAATTACATAATGTTACAAATTATAAAATTTAAGTTTTAAATGAAGTTGTTAATTAAATCTCCCCCCCTTTTTAACTGAGTGTGCACCAATCCCTCAGTAGCAGTTCCAAATCAGTACCAGCTTTACTGTCATGGTTTTGGGTGGTTGGGAAAGCTGAGCTGGCTTTGATTGAACCTATGACCTTCTCTAGCTAACAGGATCAGTTAGAAAAATTCTATGTGTTTGTATATGTGTTAGTTTGAGCATACTCCATATTTGATTTCTACTGTAATGGACAACCTCTTACAAAGGAGAACTTGTCATTTTATGTATGAGCTACTAGATCATAATCATCCAAAATGGAGCACTATAGAAAATATATTTGACATAAACACATAAATTACTGCAACAAAGATGATTCTACCAAAAGCTGTGACCAATACATCGTAAGTATAAATCAAGACTGGGAACCTTGTGGCTTCCAGACTAATAAATGACAGCTTCTATTCATTGGAGGTATTTATTGGAATTCAACAACACATGGAAGCCCATACGTTCATTTTCTTAACATCGATCATACTTTCAGTTTCTTTATAATTTTTTTAAAAGTCAGCTGCAATGCATGGAAATCTTATAACTGTTTAAAGCTACCTTTAATAAGTATTTCTTCAGAACAGAATACTGATAGGTGTTAGTTACAAATAGTAGCCAGCAGTTTTCATTGGTTGAGAAACACATGCTTGATTTTGCTTAGTAAGTTAGAAAAAAAGAAATCAGCAGAACTCTGTAGTCTGGTGTCAATTTAAAGATATTAAATCTGCAAGTGTTCAGACAAATAAGCAATTATTTCTTCAGTTGAAGACAATGCCTTTTTACCGTTAATGTTTAACAGTAAAACAGACTGATCTGTATAAGAAGAGCAACTGGATTCTAATACAAGTTGTCATTAGACTGTAAAGATGTGTGAAACAGATGAGTCTTACAAAGTGGGATAGCATCATTGTTTGGAAGAAACTTCAAGGATGATTTAAACTAAGAGTATTAGAAGCGCAATCTCTGGTCTGCATGTGGCACACCAACACCTCTTTTGTGGCCCCCAGAATCCTTAAGATTGGGTGGGCCCATTTAATTCAGCCTATTTGCTTTGAATTTAAGTGGCATTGCAGGAGTTTGATTCCTGAATTATTTCTACAGGTATTCCTGCAATGCCAATGATCATATATCTTATGTAAGAGGGGGTTTTTTTCCCCACTCTGAATGCAGAAATTTATATTTGTCATTGTGGAAATTCATTTTGCTAGTTTCTATCTTTTCATCTTGAATTCTGTTTCTAAGGCATTTAAGCATTTATAGAGAGAAAAAGCAAGGCAGTGGTAGGATTCAAAATTTTTTACTACTGGTTCAGTGGGCATGGCTTGGTGGGTGTGGCGTGGCTTGGTGCGCATGGCTTGGTGGCTGTGGCAGAGGAAGGATACTGTAAAATCTCTGTTGTGAATGAATAAATGTTAAATAAAGTTATCTTGAGCTTGAAGTCAAGTGCAGGGTTCTGGCCCTGCACTTCTGATTGGCTGTTAATGGCAAGATTGGATTGGTCCGTTCAGGAGAATCTGATTGGCCATTAACAGGCCATTCTCATTGGTTAACGGAGCTAGCGCTCCCAGATTGCTATTGGTTGAATAATTAATAAGTTGCCTATATAAGGAAGGCTATAGCAGCCATCCAGTTTGAGCTGTCACACCATGTAAATAAAGAGTTTGAAGTTCACTGTTTCTACTGGGCTCGTCCCCATTATTCGCACCCATGCTCCAGACTTAACACTGGCGACGAGGATGGGATGTGGAGACGTCAGAACTGACTAAACAAGGAAGAAGACAACCGAGCATGTGGCTGAAACGCACAACGGCGGAACCATGTCCGGCGGCGTAGTACCACCCGCTCCGTTCGACCCAGTGCAAGAGGACTGGGAGTCCTACATGGACCGTTTTCAAATGTTCTTGGAAACGAATAATCTGAAGGATGCCACAACCGGGAAGAAACGGGTGGTATTCCTGACGCATTGCCGACCGTATTCAAGATGGCCAAGGCGCTAGCAAAACCGGCTGAAGTGAAGGCCATGGACTGGGACGTCCTCGAACTGCTACTAAGGGCCCACTATGCACCGACCATTCCAACGCTCGTAAGATGGCACGAGTTCTACCAAAGAAACCAGCGGAAAGGAGAAAGCGTTGCCGATTTCGTTGCGGACCTCCGAAACTTGGGAGGCCTCTGCGATTTCACTGACCTAGAAGAGGCTTTGAGAGACCGAGTAGTTCTAGGATTAGATGCTCTAAACGTGCAGAGCAAAATAATGGCTAAGGGCAACATTAGCCTTGCCGATGCCATTGCTGAGGCTATGGCAGCGGAAGCGACCAAGAAGTCGGCTGCCCAATTACGCCAAAATCGCGCTCCAACGCACCAACCAGCCGGCGAACTTTCACCTAAGTCGGAAGGACAGCTTTCGACAGCCCACCATGAGGACCTCTCTTCATCGTCAGACAGCGACAAAGAAGAGGTCCATCGACTGCGGTCCAATCGGGACCGTTACCCGAAGTCCCAGCAACCGTGCACTGGCTGCGGGGCCAACCATTACCGCTCTGATTGCAAATTCCGCGACGCGCTCTGCCACAAGTGTGGGAAATGAGGCCATATCAGACGGGTCTGCAGAAGTCTCCTTGGACCCAGCCAGACCTTGAAGGGGGCAAATTTTCACCAATCAACAGGAAACTGTCCTGTAAGGTGAGAACCAACAAACCACTCCTATAGAAACTGAGCCGTGAATCGCCTAACGAGGCAAGAAGAGGCTCACCAAACAATCACTATTGGCCACGCCTCTTCATTGGATGCCAAGAAAATTCGAGTTAAAGTGGACATCAAAAATCAGCCTTGCCAAATGGAAGTTGACTTGGGAATCGTCTCTTTCAATGGTCTCCTGGAAGACCCTCAAGCAACTCATCCCTATATATCTGGCACCAAGACCTTCAATTCCAAAGGCTCGTGCTAAAAGACTACCAGGGGAACCGGATTTCAGTCGTAGGACCCAGTTGAGTCCAGGTTTCGTTCAAGAACCGCACAGCGTACTTACCCCTGACAGTGATCGACAAGGACTGGCCTAGCCTGTTAGGCCTGCAATGGTTCGCACCACTCGGCATTGAAGTGGCAGGCATTAACTGAATCGGCGGCTTTGACTGGGAGGAGGACCTCACCCACGAATTCAAGGAGGTCTTCACGGAAAAGCTAGGCGAGTACAAGGGGACCCCAATATCCTTTAGCCTTAATCCAAAAATAGCTCCCATCCGCCTTAAGCCTCGTCGAGTTCTGTTCGCCCTAAAGCTGAAAATCGACGAACTGCTTGATAAGTTGATAGCCCAGGGAGTGTTAAAGCCAACCGATCACTCTCCCTGGGAAACCCCAATCGTGACACCAATTAAGCCGGACGGCTCCATTAGAATTTGTGGGGACTACCGAGCCACCCTAAACCATGCCGGTGGTGCAACACCTCCTCCATTCCCTGGGGGGGGGGCGGAAAAGTCTTTGCTAAACTGGACTTAGCTCAGGCTTATCAGCAACTGCTGGTTGATGAAAAAACGGCACAGGCACAGACAATTGTCACGCACCGAGGTGCCTTTAAGTGTACTCAGCTCCAATTCGGAGTCAGTGTAGCCCTGGGGATCTTTCAGAGCCTAATGGAGAGACTCTTGCAGGGGATCAAAGGCATTGTCCCCTACTTTGATGATGTGCTAATTGCTGCCCCCACTCCAAAAATTTTATAGGATCGTTTAAAACTGGTTCTACAAAAATTCCAAGAAGCAGTCCTTAAGGTGAAGAAAAATAAGTGCAAGCTGTGTACAAATCGTGTTGAATTCTTAGGGTACTTAATTGACAGTTAGGGTATTCACCCTACCGATAACAAATTGAGAGCAATAAAAAACACTTCCAGACCCCGGAACAAAGCCGACCTCCAGGCGTTTTTAGGCCTCATCAATTTCTATAACGTCTTCTTGCCGCACAAGGCAACTGTTGCTGAACATTTACATCGCCTACTAGACAAAAAAGCAAATTGGGTATGGGGTCATAGAGAAGAGCAGGTGTTCCATAATGTAAAAAAGCTACTGACTTCTGACGCTGTACTAATGCAGTACAATGAAACCTTACCATTAAATATCACATGTGATGCATCGCCTTTCAGAGTGGGTGCCATTTTGAGCCATGTATTGCCTAACGGTAGCGAAGCCCCTGTTGCTTATTTTTCAAAAACACTCTCGAAAACCGAGCGAAATTATAGCCAGATTGATAAAGAAGCCCTGGCAATTGTATCAGCTGTTAAAAGATTCCATGAGTATGTGTACGGCCGGGCTTTTACTATAGTGACTGACCACAAACCTTTGCTGGGGATAATCGCTGGGGATAAGCCAACCCCCTATATACTATCTCCCAGGATGACCCGCTGGTCAGAATTCTTGGCTGCCTATAATTATCAGCTACAATACCGCCCCGGTAAAGCTATTCCCCGCGCCGACGCGTTGAGCTGTGCACCACTTCCAGAGACCATCAACGATCCCGCGCCAACGATGACAACGTTGCAGATCGAGACACTTCATATGCCGCCATTAACTGCCCGTGATATTGCGAGAGAAACAAAACACGACCCCATCTTAGCACGAGTCCTCACGTGGGTAGAACGCGGATGGCCATTGGACCAGGTACCACACGACTTCGCACCATTCAAAAGTCATCAAACCGAGTTGTTTTCTCAAAAGGGCTGTATCATCTGGGGCGATAGAGTCGTTATCCCAGAACGACTCCAACAGGCACTGCTAAGAACCTTGCACAATGGCCACCCTGGCATCGTGCGCATGAAGGCTCTCGCATGAAGTTACGCGTGGTTGGCAGGCATCGACAGACAAATCGAATCATGGGTCAAAACTTGCCAGAGATGCCAAGAAGTAAGCAACGCTCCACCAAAGGCAATCCCAACTGAATGGGAGACACCGCGGGGACCCTGGTCCCGTATCCATCTAGATTTTGCTGGGCCGACCAAAGGCCACACCTTCTTGTTAACCGTAGACGCCTACTCGAATTGGCTCGAAATCCACCGAATGAGGAACACAACCACCGAAGCGGTCATCAAAAGACTGGAAAGACTGTTTGCAACCCACGGATTACCAGATGTTCTGGTATCCAACAACGGGCCCCAATTTACTGCGCTGTCCTTTGAGCAGTACCTGTCTGACTGCGGAATCCGACATGCGCTCACTTCGCCTGCGCACCCTGCGGCCAATGGTAGGGCTGAGCGCATGGTACAATTCATCAAGAAAACGCTACAAAAAATAGACTACGACAACATCAACGAGAAAATCAACCGAATCCTTTTTCTACAGCACATCACACCTCACAGCGTCACCAACAAAACTCCCGCCGAGTTGCTAATGGGACGGAAGCTCCGCTCCCACCTCGACCGGTTACACCCAGCCTATGAACCGGAAAAACCACTCGGATCCAGCGGCCGATGCCGTACCTTCCAGGTAGGCGATTTAGTATTCGCGAAAAACTTATCGGGCGATTCGCTGTGGGTAGAAGTGACGGTAATCCGCGTAACCAGCCCAAGATCATACCTTGTACAGTGCCCTGATGATAGACTTTGGAAGCGCCATATCGATCAACTATGATCGCAGCTGCAGTCAGGCAATTCCGAACTCCCTTATAACCAAACTGAGGGGGGGGGGAGATACAGAGGAAGACGAATTTCAACTAGAGGAAAATCTTTTCGAAGGGAACGATAGCGGAACAGAAACGCAGGAACAGGAACCAGGGATGGGAGTGAGTTCACCTCAGGGAGTTACCGAAGATATTGGTGACAACGGAAACGGGACCTCTGAACCAGAGGCACCCCTTTCGCCAAACAATGATCTACCTCAACAAGAGTGCAGCCAAATGTCAGGTGCACAGCGAAAATCAAAAAGACTAATCAAACAACCGTCCTACCTCAAGGACTATGTGACCGCGCCCCGTAAGCAGAAGCCGGGGGAAAGGGGTGTTGTGAATGAATAAATGTTAAATAAAGTTATCTTGAGCTTGAAGTCAAATGCAGGGTTCTGGCCCTGCACTTCTGATTGGCTGTTAATGGCAAGATCGGATTGGTCCGTTCAGGAGAATCTGATTGGCCATTAACAGGCCATTCTGATTGGTTAACAGAGCTAGCGTTCCCGGATTGCTATTGGTTGAATAGTTAATAAGTTGCCTATATAAGGAAGGCTATAGCTGCCATCCAGTTTGAGCTGTCACACCATGTAAATAAAGAGTTTTAAGTTCACTGTTTCTACCGGCTCGTCTCCATTATTCGCACCCATGCTCCAGAGTTAACAATCTCCATTTCCCATCCCACTCCTGGGGGAAGGTTACTGCAAAATCCCATTCCCTCCACATCCAACTAACCTGCTTTCTAGCTCCGTTCTCCTTTGCAGGGCAACAAAAGAAGACCCAGCCAATCAGTGGGACTTGGGAGGCAGAGAATAGATGGGGTGGGGCCAGTCAGAGGTGGAATTTGCCAGTTCTCTGAACTACTCAAATTTTCTGCTTCCAGTTCTTTAGAACTAGTCAGAACCTGCTGAATACCACCTCTGAATCAAGGGTTCTTCCACTTTACAGACTCTTCCAAAATTTTATAAGATAAACTATCACAATATTAGTAGAGGCATTGTCAACAAATGTTACAGAACCAAAATAATCATACAAATGGTATCGCTACCCCCTCGGTCTTCCCCAAAAGGCTTCAGTTTGCCAAGTACAAGACAAATTATCTCATATGTATTTTTATTACTATTATTCTCTGTCCCTTTCAGAATACATTTCAAGTTCTGGTTTGGAAAAATTTTAATCCACCACAATAAATTTGTAAAGGACATTATACGTGTGACATAATTTAAATATAAATTAAACAGTTCATTATTCTGGCTTGCCAAAAGCATTAGCAAAAAGAAATGGTTTGTGGATCCTTGGCACATTTTCTTACAATATTATTAGCCTGTTCAAGCTTTATTGCCAATAGAGATAAGTGGAGGAGGGCAGGTGGGAAGTACAGCACTGAATGTGTGCAGGAAGCAAGAATAGCTGTCAGGGATGGAAGGGAACTTTGAAGAACATAGTAATACAACCCATCAAAATCAGTTCAACCCAATTATGGCTTAGAATGGGGACAGGAATGCTTAAGCTTCATCTGGCTCTTAAACTCCCAGTTTGTGTTTCCTGTAACCCTGTCTGATCTCCACATTAGTAACTCCCCACTGCTTTAAGAAACATATGAAATTGTAGTGTAAGATCTACAACTGGCTTATTGAGATGCCAAAAGGCAGAGCCTCACAAGGTCCCTTCCAAAAACAAGGCACAGCGAGCTGCATCCACTTTGCATCTTAGAGACGTCTAGTGCAGCCCCAGCCTCAAAAATCTAATGAAAAAAAATTTCACCTTTTTTTCACAGAAAAATTGATCTGGATGACTTGGGATCTGATCTCCATACCAAAGTGCAAAAATGTTAAGAAGGCAATCGGAGAAATCCATGAAGATCCTTATTCTGATCAGTACAAGTATTAAGCTATTCTTATAATAATAATAAAAAAAAGTGTTCAAATTAATTGAACTCAGATTGTAGTTGTTTCTAACCATTTAGTTATGTCTGACTTTTGGTGACTTTGTAGGCAATTGCTCTCCATGCCAGGGGTTGCCAACCTTTTGGACCTCAGTGGCGGTATTTAGCCGGTTCGCACCGGTTCACATGAACCGATAGCAAGGATTTGGCATGGCCTCAACCCGGTCACCTGATCACTGTTCGCTCGCTTACCCTGCCTGCCCAATGCCTGATGCTCATTCACCCCATCCACCCGATGCTCACCCACTCAGTCACTCTGTAACGTATTACTTTTTTTAACCTCCTGACAATCAGCTGTGCTGGGATTTCCCTCACTTCTTACTGCTTCGCTCAGGAGGCTTCCCTGAGGCCCAGGAAGGCAAAAAATGGAGGGAGGAGGGCACAGCCCCCCCCTCCATTTTTTTGCTTCCTAGGCTCCAGGGAAGCTTCCTGGGAGCAAAAACACCCCCCTAGAGGCTCCTCTAGGGCCAGGAAGGCCCCAAAACAGAATAAATGTCAACTAAAAAGATACTTTGGTCTTTTTAGCTGCCAGAAAAAAGGGAGTGGGGGAAAACAAGGCATTCTTGAAATGCCTAGATAATCACTCTGGCAGCCCAAAGTTGTCGGAGCATAAGAAGGTTATTGGAGAGCATGATGGATGACTCTTGGAGATGGATGTGTCCCATTAGAGAAGTCACATCCAGGGTGTGGGGGAAGACAAGCATCAAGGGGGAAATGTATGATGTAAGTTAGTATCAGCTGCAACCAGCTTACGCTGACATGGGCACTCCTAATAAATTAATTTACTTTTCTCTGAGATGCAGCTAGAGACTTTTGATTTGAATGAGGGTGGAAGTGTTGGAGCCCTGACAGCATGGAGGAGTGCTGCGTGCCCCTCCTATGCTACATTTTTTTTCTTCCTGAGCCCCAGGGGAGCCTTCTGGGAGCAAAAATATCCCCCCCCCCCGAGGCTCCTCTGAATAGAATAGAATATTTTTATTGGCTAAGTGTGATTAGACCAGTGGTGGGATTCAACTTTTTTTACTACCATTCTGTGGGCATTGCTTGGTGGACATGGTGTTGCTTGGTGGGCGTTGCTTGGTGGGTATGGCAGGGGAAGGATACTGTAAAATCCCCATTCCCTTCCACTCCTCGGGGAAGGAAGGTTACTGCAAAATCCCATTCCCTCCACACCCCACTAACCTGCTTTCCAGCTCCGTTCTCCTGTGCAAAACAAAAACAAAAAAACAAAAAACAAAAGAAGACCCAGCCAATCAGCTGGGACTCAAAAGGCAGAGAATAGATGGGGGTGTGGCCAGTCAGAGGTGGTATTTGCTAATTCTACTCAAAATTTCCACTACCAGTTCTCTGAACTACTCAAAATTTCTGCTACTGGTTCTCCAGAACTGGTCAGAACCTGCTGAATACCACCTCTGGGTTAGACACACAAGGAATAATTTGTCTCCGGTGCATAAGCTCTCAGTGTACATACAAACAATAAAGTGATAGGTCATAGATCTTAAATCATAGTTAAAATCATTAATCATAAGAACAAACAAGTGATAAATCATAAGTTACCATAGGAGAAGATAGAAGGAAAGATGAAAAGATGAGAAAGTTCAGAAGGTGAAAAACATAATAGCAAGCTAAATTGCATTATCTCCTTGAGATTAGATTTCTAGGTCAGGAATATTCAGGCAGATCTTCAGGCCTTGGATAAAGATGTGAAGTATAAATTATGCCTGCTCCTCCACACTTTAAAAAGTGCTGTGACCTCTTAGTCTAAATTAGAACACTTACCCTAGCAAAAGGGTGAACATAGGCTCAAATTATGCCCTGGATGAATGTCACAAAGACTATTCCTCTGAGACATAATACTATTTTCCAATAGCAATTAATGCCCTATTTGTGAAACCCCAAATGGAAGATTTAAAACAGAGCATAAATGGATAACTAAGAAGAAAAGAAACCTCACTGCCTTGCATATTTTTGCTAAACATTTTTCTGACATCTGGGAATGTCACAGAAGGAGAATAAATGTTGATATAGAATGAATTCATTTTTCCCGCCTTCACTTTCCACGTTGGGCTTCAAATATCATACCAAACTAAAGTACACATCTTATTGAGCTCTGACACATAAGGCTGCATCTCTAAATGTCTAGCAGAGCTTCTGATAAGTGTTTCTATAGTATATCATATGTCTTGGATTTCAACTCCCATAAACTTCAACCAGTATTTGTCTATCTTGGAATTAAACTGGTTAGAACTAACAAGGAACTTGATAATATGGTGTCCATAAAAGACATCTCTTCCTGGTGGCCATCTTTGCTTGGTTTTTATTCTGTAAATTATTTTGAGGAAATAAACTGAATTTTATAGACAGCTAAGTACAGGAAATCCTTTATATTTTTCAAAGCTCAAATTTGTTGTTTGGGGCGGGGGTGGAATCTACTATTAGCACAACTGAAAAAGACACTGTTGAATTCATGTACATCAAACCACTTACACTGCTCGTTAAAACTGCCTGACTATTTTCATTAGATTAATTGGTTTTTAAATGTCATGTGACAGGGACTGAAAATCATATTTGAGAAATCTTTTTGTTTCGTTTCTGCTAATTTTCTAGTGGCAATACTAAAAGAGAAAAGGCACTCCCTGAAGAAACATTTAAATGTTAGGCTAGTAATTCTCTAACTGAATCTAATTAATTGCCTATACCAGAGCTGTCAAACTCCTGACCCATGGGCTGGATGTGTCATGTGCTAGCCACACCCACGCCCGGTTTAGCAAAGGGGGAAAAAGTACCAATACATCACAGGATGCTGCCGTGATGACATGAGTTTGACACGCCTGGCCTACACCATAGACATTATGGACATGAATAAAAAATTAAAAAAATAAAAATTGAGGCATGTGTTATTAGAATTTCATTATTGCCGTAGTCAACATAATGGTTATACTTTTTACAGCAGCAAAGATATCTACTGTAAATCAATCTAAGATTTCTATTGGAAATAAATCTAAATAGCCATAAAACATAACAAGAGTTTGGATGGATTAGAGGCTCCATCAAAGCGATAAAGGAACAATTTTATGTGACCACTCTTTGCTAACAGAAGAATATGCCCTATTGAATTTAATGGACCTTCATTTCAGAGTGTTGCATAGAGTTCAGCTATGATTATACAATTGTGATTATGCCTTGCCATTATCTTTGCTCCCTTTACAGTACTGGTACCAGATTAATGTGACCACCCTGCCATTACTTTTCTGTGCCTCTCTGGATCTTTCCATATACATGCAGAAACCAATTATGGCATTAAGTGACCTAATTTCTTCACTCGCACACATTTATTTTTAGTAAATGTCGGATTAAATAAGAACATCATTGTGCAGCAAGAATCAAATCAAAGACCTGCATTTTCTTTCTAGATATACACATGCTCCTTGGGAAAATTAGTACTGATTTATTATTATAATATCTCTGATCATAACTGCCTCCCCAAAAATTTACATTTCAAGGCTAGGAAATCAACTTCACATTGTTTTATAAGGTAAACTCTGCAATATATACAACTAGGTTTCAATTGCATAATTTAAACTGATTATAGACTAAAGGATCTGTTTTACTATGGAAAATTCCAGTTACTTCAATAGACAGTGATATTTAAGGCTGAGTGTTTCCTCTTGGTTCTGTGGCATGCTGCCCCTACAAGGATGTAAATCAGACTGTTCTAGGTCAATCAATCAATCAGTCAGTCAGTCAGTCAGTCAGTCAATCAACCAACACTGCATGAAAATCCATGTAGGTTATCCAAACTGTTTTCAAATGGAATTTACAGAATGCTATGGCTTTCTGGGGCTACTTATATCTACCTTGACCACTGGGATCTACAGGTGAAACTCAAAAAATTAGAATATTGTGCAAAAGCTCATTTATGAGCTGTAAGCCATAATTATGACAAATCACGTCTTGAACTATTTTGTTTTCCATGTAATGAGTCTACCTCATACATTAGGTTCACCTTTTAAGTTGCATTACTGAAATAAATGAACTTTTGCATGATATTCTAATTTTTCGGGGTTCACCTGTACTCCCAGATTTAATCCATTCACTATATTTTCCTGCCTATAACCCACTATTAAAAATGTGGACTTTATTCTAGAAATTTCATTCTGAGTAATATAAAGCAGCTTATAATTTGAGCAAGATCTTAATATTGGAATTGAAGTTATAAAAATTTATTTATTTATTTATTTTTTCCTTCCTTCCTTCCTTCCTTCCTTCCTTCCTTCCTTCCTTCCTTCCTTCCTTCCTTCCTTCCTTCCTTCCTTCCTTCCTTCCTTCCTTTCTTTTTCTATAGTCACCCACCTCAACCAAGTGACTTTTCAGAAAAGATGGTATTTACTGTAAATTAATTCTGTGGGTTTACATTAGAGTTTTGTAAGAGGAAAACATGAATAAAATCCATTGTGTATTGTGTAACTGTGACTCAAACTTCAAAACTGCGAGTTTGATACTTTTCTACTGCAAAAGGGACATTGAAACATTGAACAATCACACATTGTGCTCTGGGAAAATCTGGGAAAATATGTACGTGTTAGGAAGCATCTAACTTCCTGATGTCCCATATTTGGTGATGAATTGTATACTGAAATTCAATAGGTAGATTGTAAACCAAGCTATCATAGGATGGGTAGGTTAGGGTATAAAATAGAATGCAAACTTTGCCCTGGGTTCCTCCCACCTGCCAGGGCAGGAACCCGTTTCTGCAGAAATGCTACAATAAAGCTGTTTTCCTTGGATTAATATCGAATCTTTGGTGGTTTTTCAAGCCCCCACCCCACAGCTTTACACAGAAGACAAGAATTGGATCAGTTCTCATGAATATCTTCTGGAAAAGGATATGTTTTGCTTAGAACAACTGCAGATGATGTCCATTCTCCCCTTAGTATGTACACCACATGTACCTGGAGTATCCACAGAAATGTGTTTCCATAATAACTCCAATGGAGTGGGGAGTTGTCTTTTCTGTGGTTTTGTGGAGATTTAAAATATAAAAATAACACATATCATAGCACCCTTAGGTAAATAAGCTGCAATATTTGAAGCCAATGCAAATGTTTATGGAGAATTACAAAGATAGTTTGTAAGCTTTGGTTGGTTTTCTGCTCAATTAGCCACTGATAATCTATCCTCTCCCAAAAGTGATAAAAATGGACTGTGATAGGAAATGAAAATGATAATTATTTTCTAGATGGAAACTAGATTTGCAAATCAAACAAACTAAACTCTCTCACTTAGCCCTAATAGTTGTCAGGATGCGCTCCTTTTAGATCCCAAGAAAGAAATACTCAGACTCCATGGGGTAGAGCAAAGTTATCCTTTTACTGGGAAATAAAGTGGTAGCTACAAAGCAATTCCGAAACTGAGAAATTGGCGGGTAGAATGCATATACAAAGAAATAAGTTTGCTCCCACCCCCCAAAGTTCAAATGATTCTTCCAATTAAAACTTTTGAAACGGCTCATGTGGTCATCTTCAGATGGTGATGAGACGTCTTGTCAAATGACCTTGACATATTTTGATAAAAGTTCGCAGTTGCGCAAAAGAGGAAAAGATAGTTAGGAAACGGAAAGTTAAAGACAAGAATCCCCCCTCCCCTTGCTAGCCCAGCAAGGAATGCAAACACCTCCAGCTCTCTTCCCCTATAAAGTCCCCCCTCCCACCGTTGCCATGACAGCCGAGAGAAATAATGAAATATTAGCAGATAGGCAAGAAGGGGAAAATATCTTGAGGCTGACATTCGGACCCCCTAGAAGAAGGACATAAGTCCCTGAAAGAAAAACAAAATAGTTACATGTTAACATTATGTACATTTCTATGGTTTATCAGGATATTTGGCATGAAATTTCTTTAACAGTTCAGGAGCCCTAAGGTCCTTTTCATTTACCCACTCAGAATGGGACGGAGGAAAATGTTTCCAAGCTACAAGGTATTGGGTACGACCCCTCCATTTTCTAGAGTCCAGAATTTCTTTAATTTCGAAATGTTGTTCCCCCTCAATTAATATTGGCACAGGGGGAGCAGATTGGATTGGTCTCAAGGCACAGGTACGTTCTGGTTTCAACAAACTAACATGAAAAACAGGATGAATACGACGAAGAGTCTTTGGTAAAATCAATTGGACAGTCACAGGATTTATAATCCTCTCAATAGGGAAAGGTCCTACATATTTAGGACCCAATTTCTTTGATTTTTGGGTAGTTTGTAAATACTTGGTCGAAAGAAATACTTTATCGCCCACTTGATATGACATCTGTGGAGCTCGCTTTTTGTCAGCAAATTTCTTATGAGATTGGTGCGCCTCATCCAAAGCTTTGCGAACAATTGGCCAATTAAGTTGAAGCTGAGATATCCAATCACCCAATGACTGGACAGTTGGGTTTTCACCAGGCAGTTCAGGTATGGGTACAAAATCTTGCCCCGTTGCTATTTTGAAAGGGGTGAACCCCGTACTACTGTGAACAGAGTTATTATACGCCACTTCTGCAAAAGGTAACAGATCCACCCAATTGTCTTGTTGAAAATTTATGTAGCATCGGAGGTATTGCTCTAGTACTCCGTTAGTCCTCTCGCAGGCTCCATTAGTTTGGGGATGGTGGGCGGAGCTTAAGCTTTGGGTGGAGCCTATTAACTTCAGAAATTCCCTCCAGAAATTTGAGGTAAATTGGACTCCTCGATCAGAAACTACACGTTCAGGTACACCATGCAATCGGTAAACATGAAGAATGAAGAGTCTGGCTAAGGTTTTCGCCGAAGGGATTTTTGAGCAAGGAATGAAATGGGCTTGTTTGGAAAACAAGTCAGTCACTACCCAAATGACCGTGTGTCCACTACTTTCAGGTAGATCTACTATAAAATCCATGGAAATTTCCTTCCAAGGGGCAGTTGGTCTGGCCACATTTTGTAACAGTCCTGGTGGCTTACCCGGCGGTCTTTTTGCTGAGGCGCAAATCGGACAACTCGCCACATAAGTCTCAATGTCCTTTTTCAAGGAAGGCCACCAAAACTGTCGTTTCACCAAATGCAAGGTTTTCACAAAACCAAAATGACCAGCCACTTTGGAATCATGGGTTTGTTGCAATACATGGCTTCTCAGGGTTTGTGGTACATACAATTTCGCCCCCATCCAGGCTAGGTCATCTCGAATGGTGCAGTTATTCGCATTTGCTAGAAACCACTCATCTGTCTTCAGAGCCTCCTTAAACTGTTCCATCATATCAGTGGGTAGATCTCTCTCCTGGTTTCTTTTCTGTGCGCGGGTAACAACAGGGGCAGCCAGTTGTGTAGTGGATACGATTGGCCTAATCACTTCTTTTCGGATACTGTTGTATTGAGGCATTCTAGACAAAGCATCTGCCATAAAATTTTTTCCCCCCGGGATATATTTCAAGGAGAAGTTGAATCGCTTGAAGAACTGAGCCCACCTAACTTGTTTAGGGGAGAGTTTCCGGGGGGTCTTTAAAGCTTCTAAGTTTTTATGGTCAGTCCACACTTCAAATGGGTGTTTCGCACCTTCCAGAAAATGCCTCCAGGCTAATAAAGCCCAACGGACTGCAAATGCTTCTTTCTCCCAAACGGCCCATCTCCTTTCAGTCTCAGTGAATTTACGTGAAGTGTAAGCGCATGGTTGTAGTGTTCCCTTCTCGTTCAATTGGAGTAAGACCGCCCCCACTGCTACATCGCTTGCATCAGCTTGGATCACAAAAGGGGCGTCCATGTCAGGGTGTTTCAGTATTGGTTCTGCAGCAAAAAGTCTCTTAAGTTTTTCAAATGCAGCTTGGCACTCCATAGTCCAATTCAATGGTTGACTGGGCTTTGGTTTCAATTCCCCCTTTGTTTTTAGGAGGTTGGTGATGGGCATAGCTATTTTTGCAAAAGACGGGATGAATTGGCGGTAAAAATTTGCAAATCCCAGAAAACTTTGAAGCTGTTTACGAGTTTTCGGTGGGGCCCAGTCCAAAACGGCTCGCACCTTTTCTGGGTCCATTTCAATGCCTTCGGGGGAGATACGATATCCCAAATAGTCAATTTTTTCTTGATGGAACTCACATTTGGATAATTTGGCGTATAGTTTGGTGGCCCTCAGCTTGTGTAACACAGAGCGTACCAACTTCACGTGGCCGTTTCTTGTCTCCGTGTAGATAAGAATATCATCAAGGTATACTAGAACACCTTTGTACAAATGTTCGTGAAGCACTTGATTGATCAATTGCATGAAAACAGCAGGCGCCCCCTGTAAGCCAAAAGGGAGAACATTGAACTGGAAACACCCCATTGGGCAGTTGAACGCAGTCTTCCACTCGTCTCCCTCCTTTATCCGGATCCGGTAGTATGCCTCTCTCAAGTCCAGCTTTGTGAAAATTTTCCCCTTTGCCAGGTGGGCTAACATGTCCTTCATCAGGGGGAGGGGGTACATGTTCTCTACGGATACTGCGTTCAGGTTTCTATAATCAACTACCAAACGTTTGGAGCCATCTTTCTTCTCGCGGAACATCACAGGGGCCGCTACTCGAGGTCTGGCAGGCGTGATGAAACCTCGTTCCAAGTTCTTGTCAATAAACGCCCTCAATTCCTCCAGCTCCCCCGGTGTCATCGGATACATCTTCGGTTTCGGGAGCATCACCCCCGGCAGGAATTCAATGCTACAATCGGTCGACCGATGGGGGGGGAGTTCGTCGGAAGCCTCTTCACTAAACACCTCTCTTAAGTCCCAATATTCCTTCGGGATTTTCTCCTCTCCTTCCACGTGTTCGGCACCCGTAGAAGCTATCTCGGCGAGTGCCTGGGACTTCGGATGGGATTCCTCCTCCCCTTCCGGATAGGGTTGCTCCTCCCCTTCCGGTGGCCGATCGGTGCGGATGCGTATCCACCCCTCTCTCCAATTTACATGGGGATTCCACTTCCGAAGCCATGGTAATCCTAATATTAGAGATTGTTCCATCCCAGGGGCCACAATAAAACACAGGGTCTCATGATGATTTCCCATGGTCATCTCTAGGGGTTCAGTTACAAAACGTGCGGGGCAACCTCCCGCCACCGACCCATCCAGTTGGCAAAAAGATATGGGCGTTTTTAGAGTTCTCAGTCCAATGCCCATCCCCTTAACCACTTTCATGTTAATTACACACCTCGTGCACCCCGAGTCCAGTAAGGCCATCATCACTCCCTCAGTCCCCGAGGTGGGCTGCCTTAACTTTATTGGGATGGTCATGGGCCCTTGATTAGGACTTACCAGGACGTCATCTTCTGAATCTGTCTCGTTCTCGTCGAGTGGGGTTGGAGGTCCCAGCTCCTCTCCCGCCGAAAGGGCGACCTCTACAACCTCTCCTGTCTTCAGCCCGGTCTCGCGGGGTTTGGTTGAGGGGTTTTTTGGCCTTCTTCCGGGGTCCCGCACTTTCGGTGGGTTCACCTTTACTCGACAATTCACCATCCGGTGGCCCTCCTTTCCACAACGGAAACATGCCGTGGTTTTGGCGCCTGCCGCCATCCCTCTCGGTTGGGGCTCTGAGGTCTCCCGGAGACGGGGGGGAAGCGGTCTTCTCCAGGCGGGACCTCCTCTGCGTCTGTTTCTGGCTAGATCAATGTCCACCTCTTCCGCCAGCAAGTACCATGACTGTAACTCACGTGGATCCCTTCTGGAGATGCACGTGTGGTATACATCTTCATTTAAGCCATCTTTATAGGCTTCCACCAGGGCCCCCTGGGACCAACCTCGGATGTGGTGTGCCAGTTGCCTGAATTCTTGGGTGTAGTCTGCCACCGATCTCCCCCCTTGAACTAGGGTCTTCATTCTGATTCTGGCCTTTCTCTCTGCCAGAGGGTCCTCAAATCTCCTCCTCAATGCAGTCATGAAAACATCGAGGGTTTGTAGTTGGGGGGAGTTATCATTGTACAAAGTCACCACCCAATCTGCCGCCATCCCTTCCAGGGTTCTGGTAACACATCTCACTTTGGCTGCTTCAGAGGTGAACTCTCCCTCAAATTCTGCCATATAACTCCCAACTTGTACCAGGAAAAATCCCAAATCTCTTGGATTTCCTCCAAACTTTACATCTAGGGGGGGCAGGCGGCGTCTTCTAGGAGCTACTCCTATTGCTGGGGCTCCCGGGGCGGCAGCGGGCGGTTGCGCCGGCGGAGGCTGGGCAAGGGGGGTAGAGGTAGCTTGGCTCCCCCGGGCTGATCTCGCTCCCTCTTCCCTCTCATACCTTTGGGTTGTGCCGGGCTCTCCAGGAACATCCATAGAGATTTTCTTGGCTTCATCCAGCTTGCCTTCCATCTCCTCCCCCTCCTGCCAAAGCCGTCCTCTCGCACCTTTTCGTCTTATAGTGATCCTAGGAGGAGGGGGGTCTTCAGGGTCTCTCCAACCAACCCCCAACGACCATCTGGGCATTTCAGCTGAGGTTTCTTCCAGAGTCAATTCGGCCAGCAGGTCAGCCACCGACCCTTCTGGCAGCGGCATGGGCTGCCCCCCCACAGCTCCCTGATCCTCTTCATCGCCGGTTGGAGACGACATGGGATGAAACCCCCTCGGAAGAAAAGTTGCTGTTTTCTCCGGGTGGGTTGATGTGGCAGTTTCGGAATTATGTCAGGATGCGCTCCTTTTAGATCCCAAGAAAGAAATACTCAGACTCCATGGGGTAGAGCAAAGTTATCCTTTTACTGGGAAATAAAGTGGTAGCTACAAAGCAATTCCGAAACTGAGAAATTGGCGGGTAGAATGCATATACAAAGAAATAAGTTTGCTCCCACCCCCCAAAGTTCAAATGATTCTTCCAATTAAAACTTTTGAAACGGCTCATGTGGTCATCTTCAGATGGTGATGAGACGTCTTGTCAAATGACCTTGACATATTTTGATAAAAGTTCGCAGTTGCGCAAAAGAGGAAAAGATAGTTAGGAAACGGAAAGTTAAAGACAAGAATCCCCCCTCCCCTTGCTAGCCCAGCAAGGAATGCAAACACCTCCAGCTCTCTTCCCCTATAAAGTCCCCCCTCCCACCGTTGCCATGACAGCCGAGAGAAATAATGAAATATTAGCAGATAGGCAAGAAGGGGAAAATATCTTGAGGCTGACAATAGTTTTCATGATCACAGTGTCCATAGTCAACCCAGGCATTGTAAAATTAAGGATACTGACCATGAGAACACTCCAAATAACTATCTTCTGTTCATTTAAAGGAGATAAGTGCAATTAGAAGAAATTTAATATGTACATTAATAATGCAAGATCTTGGCTTGCATGGAAACCAACATCTCTACATTTATAGTCAAAAAGACTTTTTTCGTGAAAACATTTGTATCTGTGGCTGCAAGAATCAATTTTTTTCCAGTTGGGAATGCTGAGATAATTCTCAGTTATAATTCCTGACCCTTAGAAATTTTTAATCTTGCGGGGATGCCTTTGGAAGATACCTTCTTCACTTTGGATAAATTCACAAACTTATTCAATCCATTATAATTTTTTTCTCTGGAATTTGTTTTTTTTATTTTGATTCCCTAAAATCACTGTTTTGTAAAGAGGGGTATATTTTACCAAGCCAGTATCATGCTCTTAAATGAAAAAGCTTCCTGTTATTTTTATATACAGAATGATATGAAACTTGGGATATTGGACACTTTGATCCTTGCCCCTGAGAAATTGCTAAAATCGCTCTGAAGCAACCTAGTTTGTTTCAGAATTCAAGAACCATCTCTACTGAATGTTCATTTCCGATGTTTACAACCTACATTTGCATAAATACAGATTGCCATGATTTCTGTGGTTTGTATTGTTTTCTGTTTATCGCATTGTAATTAGTTCCAGTGTTTCTTAGTGATTTTGCTATGCTTTTATTGTATTAAAAACCCGAGCATTTGTCAGAAGGATTTATGTGAATATAAGAAAGTGTGGAAAAGAATACTAAATGTGATTATCATAAACTAGTAAACACAACATATAGGCCACAGATATTGATGACACCTTTCAAATCTCTAAATCCTTTCAGAACTATAGCAATTAGCTATATATAATATTTCAGCTGAGTTTCCCTCTTTTCCTTTTTTTTGTTTTTTTCTTGAAAATTCTATTAATAAAATTAAGCCAGTTTGTCTCATGAATATTAAATCTAGGCTAAGAAATCTATTTGTACAGGTATGATCAAAATGCAGAAAAGTTCTTCTGAAAAGTGACTGATTTGGATGAGGTGGATGAGTCATGATGGCATAGTGGTTAGAATGCAGCACTGCAGATTATTTCTGCTGATTGCCAGCTGTCAGCTGTCGACAGTTTGATTCTCACTGGTTCAAGGTTGACTCAGCCTTCCATCTTTCCAAGGTCGGTAAAATGAGGAGCCAGATTGTTGGGGGCAATATGCTCTGTAAACTGCTTAGAGAGGGCTGTAGGCACTGTGAAGCGGTATATTAGTCTAAGTGCTATTGCTATTTATAACAGTTTTAAAGGGCTACTCCTGCTTCCATCCCTTGGGATGAAACCACAGAAGTATGAGGAGTGTCCAGCCATAATTTTTTTGAGTTTGTTTTTTGGAAGCTTTGAGTAGAGATCTTCAAACTTTTTCAAACCATAGAAACTATTTCAAATATAGTTTATTTCAAAAACAAAACAAAACTCCTCAGAATAGTTGACATGCAAAATGGTAGCTTGCTCCCTCTCCCTTTTTTTCCATGAGAGAAGAAGTCCCACCTTCTCCATTGTATTGTTTAAAACCTGCTAGGGTTTTCCCACATTGACATCTGTTTTTTTTTTGCATATGCTTTTAGCCCTTCATGCTGCTCATTTAGTTTTCATGGAATCTGAGGGCACTATGGAACGGAGCTTGAAAAACATTGACTTACACTACTGATTGACAATTTAAGGTGTATGAATTTCAATCCCAGAATTCCCCAGTCAGCATGGGGAGTATATTAGTTGCCAAAGTTGTGAGGTACTGGATTAGACCATTAAAAAAATGCTCATGTACGTATGCCTTTAGCTGGCTTTGTAAACAGCCACTGTGTATTCCTGAAGCTGTGAGATTGCAAATCTTTGGTTTTAAAACAGTCAAATAAGGATAAACACATTCCTTTCTGAAATGTCTAGGTTTCCTTGACCTGATCGAATTAAGTTTACAAAAGAGAAATGTCTAAGAGGGAAAATGGACTGCAGTGTTATGTATGAAGTTCTGAAGGAATGGGAAAAGTTGCATTTTCATGTGAAATGTTGAAACTGTATGCATTGTATCAGGGGTGGGCTTCAAAAATTTTAGCAAGGGGTTCTCTGCCCAGTTGTCGAGTGGGTGTGGCCTAATCAGCCTCCTGCACCATGGTGGAGGGGGGAGTTTCTGCCCTCCCCAGGAAGGGTAAAAACGGCCTCCATGGCTCCAGAGGCTCTCTGGAAGCTAGAAATGGGCCCATTTCCAGCCTTCCCAAACTTCCAGGAGGCCCATTTTTTGCCCTCCCTGAACCTCTATGCATGCCCTGCACTTACCTTCATCCAAATAGGTCACGTGGGGACTTCTGGGAGGGTTGGAGCAGGGTGGGTAGGGCCAGCCAGGAGTGGGATTTGGGGGTTCTTCAAACTGCATAGAATCCTAGCTAGGGGCTCTCCCAAACCTCTGCGAACCCCCACCAGCCCACCCCTGTATTGTATATATTTCTTTCCTGTACATAGCTTGTTGTGTATGCAATATAATTAATAAAGTGTGAGCTTGGAGTAAGTGCAGGGTTCTGGCCCTGCACTTCTGATTGGCTGTTAAGCAGCCGGACCGGATTGGCCCATTCTGGGGAATCCGATTGACCCTTAACAGAGAGTTCTTATTGGTTATAAAAGCTAGCGTTCCTAGCTTGTTATTGGTTAAACGTTACAAGGTTTGCCTATATAAGGCGGGTTTTATTGATGTTAAATGAGCAAGTCACGATGTAAATAAAGAGCTGAAGTTCACCGTTCAGAAACTTGTCTCCATTCTTTCTCGCCCATGCTCAAACTTAACACTGGTGACGAAGGTGGGATGTGGAGACATCTGAACCAACGAAACTTCGAAGAACACTGAGCACGTGACAGACGACGCCAACAACGGAACCATGTCCGGCGGCATCGTACCACCCGCTCCGTTCGATCCATCACAAGAAGACTGGGAGTCTTACATGGATCGTTTCCAAATGTTCCTAGAGATGAACAATTTAAAGGACGCCACAGCCGGGAAGAAACGGGCGGTGTTCCTGACGCATTGCGGTCCAACCGTATTTAAGATGGCTAAGGCACTAGCCAAACCCTGAGAAGTGAAGGCCATGGATTGGGACGACCTCGAACCTATCCTGCGAGACCACTACACCCCGACCGTGCCTACGCTCGTGAGACGCCACGAGTTTTATCAAAGAAGCCAGCGAAAGGGAGAGAGCATAGCCGAATTCATAGCAGACCTCCGAAATTTGGGAGGCCTCTGCGGATTCACCGATCCAGAAGAAGCACTAAGAGATCGCATAGTTCTGGGATTAGATGCACCAGGCGTCCAAAGCAAGCTGATGGCGAAAGGTAACATCAGCCTTGCCGACGCCATTGCCGATGCTACCGCAGCGGAAGCAACCAAGAAGTCGGCTGCACAACTACGCCAAAACCACACTCCGGTACCACCATCGGCCAGCGAAATCTCACCTAGTTCAGAAGGGCAGCTCGCGACAACACACCACGAAGACCTCTCTTCATCGTCAGACAGTGACGAAGAAGGGGTCCATCGACTGCGGTCCGACTGGGACCCTCGGCCGAAGCCCTTACACCCTTGCGCTGGCTGTGGAGCCAACCATGCCAGATCCGAATGCAGATTCCACGACGCACTCTGCCATGAATGCGGGAAACGAGGCCACATCGGACGGGTCTGCCGCAGCTTGCCAGGACCCAGCCAGGCCTCAAAAGGGGCTAACTATCGCCAATCGACAGGAAACCGTCCTGTAAGGCGAGAGCCAGTAAACCACTCCTACAGAAATCGAGCTTTGCAGAGAGAAGAGGCTCACCACACTATCACTATTGGTCATGCCTCAGCCTTGGACACTAAGAAAATCTGAGTCATGGTAGCCATCGAGAACCAGCCTTGCCTCATGGAGGTCGACTCGGGATCGTCCCTCTCGATGGTGTCATAGAAGACACTCAAGCAACTCATCCCCACAATTCAACACCAAGATCTCCGTTTCCAGCGCCTCATCCTCAAGGACTACCAGGGGAATCAAATCCCCATCGTTGGGTCCTGCCGAGTCCGAGTCTCTTTCAAGAAACACACAGCATACTTACCTTTAACGGTCATCGATAGAGACAGGCCTAGCCTACTGGGCCTCCAATGGTTCATGCCACTCGGCATTGAAGTGGCCGGCGTAAACCGAGTTGGTGGCTGTGACTGGGAGGAAGACCTTATCTCTGAGTTCAGGGACGTCTTCGCGGACAGCTTAGGCGAGTACAAGGGGACCCTGATCTCATTCAGCTTAGATCCAAAAATAGCTCCTATTCGCCTAAAGCCCTGTCGAGTTCCGTTTGCCTTAAAATCGAAAATCGATGAACAACTCGACAAACTGATAGCTCAGGGGGTGTTGGGGCCCATTGATCACTCTCCATGGGAAACCCCTATTGTAACACCCATTAAGCCAGACGGGTCAATCCGAATTTGTGGGGACTACTGGGCCACTTTGAACCACACCCTGCAGCAGAACACATATCTAGTTCCGGTGGTGCAGCATCTTCTCCATTCCCTGGGGAGCAGGAAAGTTTTCGCTAAATTGGATTTAGTTCAGGCATATCAGCAATTACCAGTAGATGAAAAAACGGCACAGGCCCAAACTATTGTGACGCAACGAGGTGCCTTTAAATGTACCCGGCTGCAATTCGAAGTAAGTGTAGCCCTGGGGATTTTTCAGAGCCTTATGGAAAGGTTATTGCAAGGGATTAAGGGCATGGTCCCCTATTTTGACGATGTATTAATTGCAGCCCCTACAAAAAAAATCTTACAGGACCGGTTAAAATTAGTCCTAAAAAAATTCCAAGAGGCCGGTCTTAAGGTTAAAAAAGACAAATGTAAATTGTGTACTGACAGTGTTGAGCTTTTAGAGTACCTGATTGATAGCCAGGGCATTCACCCTACTGAAAGTAAATTAAAAGTGATCAAAAATGCTCCCAGGCCAAGAAACAAGGCTGATCTCCAGGCATTCCTAGGCCTCATCAATTTTTATAATGTATTTTTACCGCACAAAGCAACTGTCGCTGAACCGTTCCACCGATTGTTAGATTAAAAAGCAATTTGGTTATGGGGTTACCGAAATGTTAAAAAACTGCTCACTTCTGACTCTGTACTCATGCAGTATAACGAGACTTTGCCGTTCGTTATAACCTGTGATGCATCGCCTTTTGGGTTGGGCGCCATTTTGAGCCACGTACTGCCTAATGGGAACGAAGCACCTGTTGCATATTTTTCAAAGACTCTGTCAAAAACGGAGCGGAACTATGGACAAATTGATAAAGAAGCCCTCGCAATTGTCTCAGCTGTGAAAAGATTTCACGAATACGTGTATGGTAGGGTTTTTACTATTGTGACTGACCACAAGCCTTTATTGGGGATAATAGCCGGAGATAAGCCAACCCCCTACATATTATCCCCTAGGATGACCCGATGGTCAGAATTCTTAGCTGCTTATAACTATCGGCTGCAATACCGCCCGGGGAAGGCCATTCCCCACGCTGATGCATTGAGCCGAGCACTGCTTCCAGAGACTCTTGACGATCTGGCACCAACGGTAACCACGTTGGAAATCGAAGCGCTCAACTCGCCGCCACTGACCGCCTGAGATATCGCGAAAGAAACCAAATGCGACCACACCCTAGCACGAGTCCTAGGCTGGGTAGAACGCGGATGGCCATTGGACCAGTTATCAGATGACTTCACACCATTCAAATCTCGACAGACTGAACTCTTCTCCCACAAAGGCTGTGTCATCTGGGGCGATAGAGTCGTTATTCCAGAATGGCTCCGAAAAGCGCTGCTGAGAACTTTGCACGATGGCCACCCCGGCATCATGCGAATGAAAGCCCTTGCACAAAGCTACGCATGGTGGCTGGGCATTGACAAGCAAATCAAACAGTGGGTTAAAGCTTGTCCCAAATGCCAAGAAGTCAGCAACGCCCCACCAAAAGCCATGCCTACTGAATGGGAGACACCACGTGGACCCTGGTCCCGAATTCACCTGGACTTTGCGGGGCCAACCAAGGGCCACACCTTCCTGCTTACCGTCGATGCCTACTCCAATTGGCTCGAAATTCATCGCATGACAACTACGACCTCCGAGGCAGTCATCAAGATTCTAAACAGACTCTTTGCAACCCACGGATTACCAGACGTCCTGGTATCCGATAACGGCCCACAATTTACTGCACTAGCATTTGAGCAGTACCTCGCTGACCGCGGCATCCGCCATGCACTCACCTCGCCTGCGCACCCTGCGACCAATGGCTGAGCAGAACGCATGGTTCAATTTGTGAAGAAAACCTTGCAAAAGGTAGACTATGACAACATTGACGACAAGGTCAACCAAATCCTCTTCTTTCAACACATCACCCCACATAGCGTCACCAACAAAACTCCCGCTGAACTGCTAATGGGATGAAAGCTCCGCTCCCACCTTGACCGGTTGCACCCTGCGTATGAACCAGAGAAACCACTAGGATTCAGCGGCCGCTGTTGCACCTTCCAAGTAGGAGACCTGGTTTATGCAAAAAACCTATTGGGTGACCTGTTGTGGGTGGAAGCGACAGTAGTACGTGTAACCGGCCCTAGATCCTACCTAGTGCAATGCCTTGACGATAAACTTTGGAAACGGCATATCGACCAATTATGGTCGCGGCTTGCAGCGGCCAGTTCACAACTCCCCTATGACCAAACTGAGGGTGGGGAGGTACGGAAGAAGATGAAGCCCTAGGAAACCCATTCGAAGGAAACGACGATTTAATAGAAACTCAGGAAGCGGAGCCGGAGGGAGAAACGTTTGCACCTCAGGGAATCGCGTAAAATGTGGGCAACGACATAGAAGTGAACTCTGAACCAAAGACAGCCCCACTGCCAGACAATGATTTTCCTCAGCGGGATTGCAAACAACCGATACAACGAAAATCAAAGAGACTAAAAAGACAACCATCCTATTTAAGGGACTATGTAACTGCGCCCTGAACTAAGGAACCAGGGGGAAGGGGTGTTGTGTATGCAATATAATTAATAAAGTGTGAGCTTGGAGTAAGTGCAGGGTTCTGGCCCTGCACTTCTGATTGGCTGTTAAGCAGCCGGACCTGATTGGCCCGTTCCGGGGAATCCGATTGGCCCTTAACAGAGAGTTCTTATTGGTTATAAAAGCTAGCGTTCCTAGCTTGTTATTGGTTAAATGTTACAAGGTTTGCCTATATAAGGCGGGTTTTACTGATGTTAAATGAGCAAGTCACGATATAAATAAAGAGCTAAAGTTCACCGTTCAGAAACTTGTCTTCATTCTTTCTCACCCATGCTCAAACTTAACATAGCTATTGTCTCTATTGCTCAACCCCTCCTTCAGAAAGGCTGAGCCTGCATCTTACTCTAGTTGTAAACATTTTCCATGGTACTGCAAATTTAGCATGCTGCTGCACTGCTCATTTGACCCAATCTTCTGTCTGTGAAGGTTAGGAAGATACTATATTAATTCAGAACAATATAGTGAGAATGGCATGCTGAACTTTGTTTTTCATACATGCTTTCATTTTTGAGTAGAGATAATGATAGCAGAGGAACGGTGGGGGGGATAAATTGAAAATGAGATTGATGGCAGACGAACATTTGTGCAACTGCTTATTTGATTTAAAGTCAACAGAAAAGTCAGTAAGAAAAGGAAGTGAATTTGCCATATATTATTAAAGGCACATAAGGTGGTCTTTTTCAATTATTTGTTTCCTTGTTAATAAGTTAGCTACATAATTAGTGCTTTAAGTGATAAACATTAATGCTCTGATATTTTTGTTTTTACTTCTATAATAAGATTATTCTTTACAGCTTAGAATATCAGCTACAAGAAATTATTTCTCAACAATAAGGATTTGGAAGTTAAAAACCACACATTTTATTACAGTTTAAATAGAAGGTCAATCTGAGTATTTTCATAATCTGCAGATTTTTTTTTTAGAAAGACCACAGAAAGGAATGGGAGAAAAAATATAAATTAATATGTCTCTGGCAGAAAAGTTGATGTAGGTGCCTGGATATTTTTTTATGCATGTTGGTATGTGAGGAAATAAATAAGACATAAATAAATAATGTATGCATATATATACATCAACAGCCAGCTTAAACAACATTTTAGGTATGTTCAGCATATACAGATAGTAGATGATTTGCTATTAAGGAATTGTTGGCAATTCCCTAATTTGACAAAATTAAGCTTTAATTTATACTACTTTCAGCATATATTGAGAGTTGAAACTGAGATTAAAGCTGTTATTAAGGGCCCTAGTGCCAAATAAATATACTGAAAACTTTGTCCAAATAAATACTATGAGTCCTTGAGCAAGCAACAAGTAGGTACAAAATATTGAGGAATGGCCAAGGAAAATATTGTTTAGACTACAATCATACAGCAATTCCTGGACAGAGAGGTCTTGCTCAGGATCACTCATGCCTTAGTCCAAGGATCTTCAAACTTGGCAAGTTTAAGACTTGTGGACTTCAACTCCCAGAATTCCTGAGCTAACAAGACTGGAGGAGGAATTCTGGGAGTTGAAGTCCACAAGTCTAAAAGCTGTCAAGTTTGAAGACCCATGCCTTAGTCACTTCTTGGATGAACTATTGCAATGTACTCCACAAGGGACTGCCTTTGAAGACCACTTAGAAGTCATCTGGTCCAGAATGCAAAGGTGCACACAGTGTTGGGTGCCCCTTGGTCTACCCATATTACGCTACTGTTGTATAAGCTGCATTGGTCATTTCTGGGTACAATTCAAGGTGATAGTTATCACCCTTAAAGCTGTACATGGCAGAGAGGCAGATTATTTGTGGCACTGTCAATCTACAAGGATATCTGTTCAACTATCAAGTTAAATAGGGTGGTCACACTCCAGGTCTCCAACTTGCCTTAAATGTGGCCATGCTTTTGAACCTAGAAAATGTGCCTTTTCCATAGTGCCCCCTGTCCTGTGAAGATGGACCCCCCTTGGGTATCTAACAAGGCCTCACCCTTTTATCTTTCCAGAAGACCATAAAAACATAGAAGCCTATAGATGGTGGTACTGGAAGCATCCAAGGAGAATGATTGAGGCATCAGGTTTTTGTTTGTATGGTTTTTGTTGCTTCTTGGCTTTATTGCTGTTGTATGCTACTCAGAGTTGTATTCTCTGATGTGCAGTTATACAATATTATACTTAAATTGGTTAATACACATATATAAAGACTTGATTAAACATTCTAATCTATATTCAGGATATTTAGAATAAAGAAAGTCATTGGCATGTTTTATCTATACAAAACAATGTTTCTTGATTGGTCTCTTTTCTCTATTTAAGAAAACAGCTATTAAAGAAAGATTATTGTTAGAAGATGATAGTCTGGAAAAAAGTTACAATTTGTAGTTGAATTCTTTCCTTCATGGCTCTTATTTAACCATACAAAAGTTTCCTATGTGTATTTACTGGCAGAATATGGCTCTAATTAGATATGAAATACAACAGGTTGTGTTACAGGGAAATTCCCATAAGTGAATCAATCCAAGAGAATATCTTATTATTATCCATTGTCTTGTTTGGCTCTTGGTGATTCTATGGGCCAAAATCTTTCTACATCTTTCAATCTTGCACTACTTTGAATTATTCTATGCTCTGGCTGGTGTCTGCTTTGATGGTGTCCAGCCACCGTGTTCTTTGGTGGCCTAGTTTTCTTGTAGTGCTAACTCTTCCAAGCATAGTTGCTTTCTCTAGTGAGAAATTCACTCACATGATATGGCCAAAGTGATGAAATACAGTTTTGTGATTTTGCCTTCCGGAGACATGCCTGGTGTTATACGCTCCAGTACTTGCTTGTTAGACATCTTTGCTTCCAAGGAATATGCAGGAGCCTTCTCCAGCACCACACCTCACCATGAGAACATGTGCCTCCTCAATTAAGTTCATTTGAGAGTCACACACAATAGTAATCCAGATTATTTTTTTCATTGCTGGTGGTACCACTAACATTTTCCAGATGAGTCATTTTGTTCAGGAAAAAAAAAGTAAACTTGATGTGATAGAAAGCCAGAGCATTTGAACTGCTTTATAATGTGGAATCTTAAATCTTTTCTTACATCTATTCTACAATATATAGTGATTTAGTTTGCATAAATTGCATGTCTGATGATCAGGGAAAGAGAAAGAAATATATAGAATATAAAAGTATTTCTCATTTGGAATTGAGCTTAGCTCTTCCCATCTCTACCTCAAAATATGATATACTACCCAATATTTTAAGTCAGCTATACATAATGAAATTAGAAGAACCAAGGACTGGATGGAGAAGAGAAAACCCAGCAACAAGTTGGGTACTATTTGTACTAATTGTATACATAGAAGACACTGGGTCATTCTGTATCTGCAACATACAGATTTTAAAAAAAGTTTATTTAAGATATGTCAATCTCTTCCTTGGGTATCTGAAATGGTTAAATGAGTAAGTGAAAGAATACAAACAGAATTGCATCATTTCTACCTGAAACAAAAGTGCACAGGGACAGAGTTCACAGACTAGTCTGGACAAGTGTTTACTCATATGGCCAAGTCTTACTACGGTAACATGCATTATCTTCCTTACTGAATGACTCATTTCTCACATAAACATTAGCAAGAATGCACAGAATTTTTCAGTCTAGAAAGGGGCATGGCAAGCAATGGCCAGTTAAAAGGAATGCTGTAAAAAAGGAAGTAGCAAATGCAGCTTAGAACTTCCCTAGTCGTAAAAGCTGTTCCTGAAGCAATGAGAAAAGTACGTAGCATTGGTCATTGTCTATCTCCTCTTTCAAGGTAACAGTAAGAGGCTACAGGAACTTATTCACATTTTTTTCAGATATGATATTTCATCAAGTGTTATGAGGCAAATTGTCTTTGTTTTTAACTCAATAAATAAATAAATAAATAAATAAATACATACATACATACATACATACATACATAATGAGATGGCTTTTATGTTTCAGTTTTGGTATATATAGCAATATGGCACTATAAAGGGAAGTCAGTTTGATTTAAGAATTCGTAGTTTCTTCTTTGTTTAACACAAGAACGTATAAGTAGAAAATTCAAAACCTAACATTGTTTTGTTTGAGTAGCAGAGCATTCCTAGGTTCTCTGACTGAGGTTTTTCCCATCACTAGATAACCTGATTTTTGTCATTGGAAATAGATGTTTTCCTCCTCTATGTTTGCCATCAGTAAGAAGACATTTACAGCTAATGCATATATTTTTGAAGCTCTTTATAATGAGAAGATACTAAATTAATTTTTAATTAAAACATTGCTCTAAGAATGCTAAATACCAATAATCATAAATATTTTCTGTAGTACAAATCTGTAATGTTTTATCAGTATCTAAAACTTAGATAGTAAACATTGTGTCAGTGTTTCCAAGGCTATTTCCATCTTATAAAAAAACTTCTAGACATGCCACCTTAATTTCTTTTGCGTTTCCTCCCCATTTCAGCTCCATATGTTCCTAAAATCTACTTGAGAAATCTACTCAAATGTTCTGGATTAGTTTTTGAAGCATAATAGAGGATGTAAAGAAGGAGAGAGAATCTAAGCCTTCAGTCATTGCAGTTCTTCTGGCAGACACACACAGTTGAATACAATCCTTATTGAAAAGAAATCATACAAATAATGACAATATTTGTGAAAGAAAAAAAAGTTGTGTGAAAACGGTTTTCTGTAAAAGTGATAAATGAAAATTCCTGTTAAACAACTAAAACACTCTTTACCTGTCAGCATGTTATATAAAGTAATTTTGAGTAAGAACTTCTTTAGCCAATGTTTACAGGTATATTTATGTTACATGAAGTGATTTATCAGAAGAACATAATTGAATGGAAAAACAAGTGAAATACAATTTCATATCAACAAAATACTATACTGTATAACAGCCAAAGTAGAACAATGGAAGCCATAAGATCAAAGGTTGGGAAGAAAAAAAATCCATATGATCTTCAGTTTGAAAAGAAATAAATTATCCTCCTCAGACTAAAATATAAAAGAAAAGAAAGGTTAAAATATGGAATGGAACATTGAAACCCTTAGGGATATATTGTCAGAGCAACTCATGAAGTTTAAATTCAATGGAAACGGACATGGGCACCTAGACTCCATGGAAGTATCCTTTAAAGAAAGAAAAGAAAGAAATTATCATCTGTACTTTAGATATGAACACCAGGTTCTATTGATCTATATAATTTTCACAGATGAAGGCATGTCCTATGATAATGTTGCAGGATATACACATTCTGGTAGAGAGAAATCCTATACAAATTTTAAATAAAATTTTAAATTTTAAATAGGGTGCACATTTTTCATAAACAGGAAATGTAGGTAAATGATTTATATTGAGTCAAATGGCAAGACAGGTTGTGCAGATCTGTTCTTAAATCCTAGCACAGTTGATTATCATAATTTGTTTGCTTGTGTAGTGCTTCTATTAATAAAAATTATATAATGGTCCAATTATCAGAATAATACTTCAGAGGTCATTAGGATAATTCAGGAGACGTTTTCTTGTGCCTTTCTCCTTCCTATTTTCATAGTGATGTCTTCCAGCCTCTACTTGCATTCAGCAACACTTTCCATAGGTTTGAAAGTACAGTTAGTCCTCATTCAAGAACTATAATTGAGACCAGCAATTCAGTCATTAAGTGAAGTCATCACTAAGTGAAACCACAACTGTGCTTATGGTCTTACCTCAGCTTTCCTTTGTTTTACAGACTTGCAAAAATGAGTTATGCTTGGCTGTAAAGTTATTTTTTATCACTATTGTAACTTTGAACAATCACTAAATGAAGTGAGAACAAGAGCTATCTATATGTTTACCAGAGGTTCTACAATTTGTAGCGCTCTTTACTTATTGATTACATTTACAATCACAGGCCAAAAGAATAAGAAATTAGATAAAACAGGTAAAAAAATTGCAGTAGATTAAGTAGCAAATATAAAATTAACGAAAAACAAGTTCAAATAATAATACTGGAAATAATAATGCCAATAGTGGCAGCAACATCAACAACCCGTGTGGGAATTATGCAAAAAGTTACCAATCCACTGCCAAGGTAATACAGATAGTCCTCGACTTATGGCCACAATTGAGCCCAAAGTTTCTATTGTTAAGTGAGACATTTGTTAAGTGAGGTTTGTCCCATTTTACGATCTTTCTTCCCTCAGTTGTTAAGTGAATCATTGCAGTTGATAATTTAGTAACCCTATCCTTAAGTGAATCTGGCTTCCCCATTGACTTTGCTTATCAGAAAGTTACAAAAAGATGATCACATGACCTTGGTATGCAGCAATGGTTATAAGTATGAACCAGTTGCCAAGCATCTGATTTTTGAGAAAGCATTATTGGGATGCTACAAAGATTGTAACTGTGAAAAAGGTCATAAGTCACTTTTTTCAGTGATGTTTTAACTTTGAACAGTAATTAAATGGACTGTTGTAAGTTGAGGACTACCTGTCCAGTATGTGTCAACTCTGAAGTGAACCTGGCTGAGGCCATCTTTAAGGCTTCCAGGTTGCCACAGGGCAGAAGAAGACGCAGGGAAGGGGGAAGATAGATCGTTGGGGTTTGTAGCAAAACAAAAAGTTTTCTTATGGGAACCAAGGACATTCAAACAGGTGTTGGGGAGAAGAGGAGTGGTGTAACCAAGCAACCGACCAGCACCTCTATTGGACAATGTGACTGATGATGTGGGGGGAAGGGGGAACTTTCATTTTTTAATAAGGTGAAAACCGTGGGAACTTTCAGAGTCAGTTTTCACTAATTGTGCCAATATGATGTATCCAGGGGTGGGATTCTACCAGTTCACACCTATTCGCTAGAACCAGTTGTTAACATTCTAAGCAGTTCAGAGAACCAGTTGTTAGAAGAAATTACTGGCCTAATCCTGTAAGGAAGGCAGGAAGGAAACATTCTGGCATTGCTTACAGAAACTGCCTCTCTGTTCACCCTTATTACATTCTTGGCAGGACTAGACTTCCTGTCTCAAGAATGTCTCTGGAGTTTTTTTTCCCTCCTTTGCTGGTACTTTGCTTGTATGGAGTGACCATTCAAAGTTATAATGGCACTGAAAAAAGTGACTTATGTCCATTTTTCACACTTACAACTGTTGCAGCATCCCCACAGTTATGAGAGGCCCGGCGAGGAGATGTGTGCCTCGATGTGAGTGATATTGAGGTGGCCACATAACATGACCACCAAGCCATGCCCACCAACTAAGCCACGCCCACAGAACTGGTTGTTAAAAAATTTGAATCCCACTCCTGGATGTATCCAATAAATTGTTTTTTGAGGAATATACCTGCCTCTGAGTTCTGCTTTCAATGGGTGTATTACTTGGAACGTTGACAATATGAGGTTTTGGATTAGTTGATGGCAACAGCACAATATCTAACTATGAACCCCCATCAAAGGCCATATATTTACATAGGTAATATTATTTTGGGTTTGACAATTACACTATTTAGTTATGAATCTGAATATTGCCCATAATAGAAAAATATATAATCAAATAGTTATGATTCTTCATGATTACAGACAAAAATCAACAGTCAATCTAAAAAAAATCTAACTTTGATTCAGAGCAGAGACTGAGGTATCGGTCACCCACTAGGTTTTTTTCTTTTTCTTTGGCCTTGCAGTCATTGTTGATAGCTGGCAACTGCCTGGACAAATCCCTGCAATTTTCTTGGCAATGTTTCAGAAGTAGTTTCCCATTTCATGCTTCCTAGGGCTGAAAGAGTGATTAGCCCAAGGCTTTGTTTCTAAATTACAGTAGGACTAGCACTCCCAGTTTCCCAGTACCAGACTGATAAAGCACAACTTTTAACAACTTCAGCCTCAGCACTTGAGTGGCCAGTAGTGAAAAAAATACTAGATAAATAACATAAGAAGGAATTTGGTATCTCTCTTTGACCTTGAGGTTTATAGCCCTATTTTAAATTTTATTCTGCTGGAAAACAACAACAGCCTTAGATCAAGCTACAATTTTTGTAGCATCTGGTTTAAAATCATGAACTGTGACTCTGGATTAACATTACACAATCTTTGAAAATTATTGGGTGATGTCTAGGATCAGTGTGGCACCGATGAAAGATGGCAACTGATAATCTCTGTGTACTTACGTAGAAATAGCTGCACAAAATGTAGATGGTGCAGTTCAATTTATGGGCATGAATTGGTAAATTTGTTCCTGATTAAAATGTTGGAGTGAATCTGAGAGAGTTTAGTTTGTTTGTTTGTTTGTGGGTATGCCTCCTGAACATTTCAGTACACAACAGATCCATTTCAGTACACAACAGATCTTGAAATAAATTAATATCTAGAGGGCAGATTGAGAAGGCAGGACACTTTCAGAGGGTATAAATTTAAATAGCTATGAATTTTCAGTGACAGGCTTCCAATGATCTATTATATTGGGATGCAGAGCAATCATTCACTGAACTTCTGGATACCCCTGAATGTCCTCAGACTAAAGTTCAGAAGTGAGCAAGGTCATTACAAAACATAAACAAGAAAACTTTGTTTTGTTTTTTTTGAAAGAAAATTTTATTAATTTTCTACAAACAGACAAGACAAACAAAACATTAAAACATTCAACTCTCATATGTACATCCAGTGTGTCAGTTGGTTCATCATTTTTGTGCATTCATTCTGTAGTCCCAGTTACAATTATGTTACATAACAACTCATATTATCAATCCAAACTTATATATCCTATAATCACTAAACAAAAAAAAAAGAAATTTTTGACCATACTTTTAATCATTCATGCTTTATGAGATAACAATACTTTAACCAGATTATTCAACAAATCATATAATCATACCAAATCAATCCTAAAAAAAACAAAACCTTTGTAAATATAATATCAAATAACAAAATAATAGCAAAATAGCAAGATAAAGATATTTCTTACTATCTAAAATATTCTATTATCGTATTTTATCATCTAGCCATTTATAAAAAAGATCCCAAATTTCGTAAAATTGTTTATCCTCTTGCTCTCTGATTTCAAATGTCAATCTACTCATCTCAGCACATTCCAATATTTTCTTAATAATTTCTTCCTGTAATGGTATTTTCTCATTCTTCCAATTTTTAGCAAATACAATCCTGGCCGCTGTTAATACATTTACAATCAGGTATTTCAAATCTTTACTATATATATCAGGTAAAATTCCCAATAAGAAGATCTCTGGTTTCAAGTCTATATGTTTCTTTGTCATTTTTTCCAACCACATGCGAATTATAGTCCAATATTTTCTAGCATCCTCACAAGTCCACCACATATGGTAATACCAGCCGGGTATCTGATGACATTTCCAGCATTTTTCAGATTTATTCTTAAACATTCTTGCTATTCTTGTCGGAGGAAAGTGCCACCTGTAAAACATCTTATACAAGTTTTCTTTATATGCTGTTGACATTGTCATTTTATAATTTTGAGACCACAATTTCTGCCATTTCTCTAAATCAATCCCATATCCAAAATTCTTCCCCCAAACAATCATAGTTTCTTTGACTTGTTTTTCCTCTAATTTCATTCCCAGTAAATAACCATATAATTTTTTAATCACCTTCTCATCAGTACCCATCAAGATCTTATCTAAATCAGTCTGCTTATCATAAAATCCCTCCATTTTGGAATCTTCATCATACCTTGAATGTATTTGTGCATATGAAAACCAATTCATCCTTATACCTTGTTCCTCTAAGTTTTGGATCGATTTAAGTTCACCCTTTTCATCCAAAAGTTCCCCATATCTAACTGTTTGTTCCTTCTTGTAGATTATAGGATAGGAAAATGCTTCAATGGTCGATAACCAAACTGGAATTTTCAAATAACATTGTCTTTTTATCTTCTCCCAATTTAACCACAAAGACTCCCGTACATAATGTCTTCTAAAATAACCCTGTGCTTTAGTTCCCTTATACCATAAAAAAGCATGCCAGCCCAACAGCAAATCATGCCCTTCTAATGTCAACAACCTATGTTTCCTTAATGTTATCCATTCTTTGACCCACATCAAACTTGCAGCTTGATAATACAATTCCCAATTAGGCAGGCCAAAACCTCCTCTAATTCTAGCATCTTGCAAAAGCTTTAGCTTTATTCTCGCTTTTTTACCTTGCCATATAAACTTCAACATAATTTTATTTAAATCTTCAAAATAGTCTTTTCCAAGCCTAATTGGTATTGTTTGAAACAAAAATAAAATTCTAGGTAAAATATTCATCTTAATTGTTGAAATTCTCCCTATTAATGACAATTGCAAGTTTTCCCACTTCTTCAAATCTGTAGTTATCTGTTGTTTAAGTTTAATATAATTATTCTCTTTTAATGTGCTACATCTTGTTGTCAAATATATCCCCAGATACTTAACCTTATTTGTAACTTGAATTTTCAAAAGATCTGCCAGTTCTTCTCTCTGTCTCAATAGCATATTCTTTGTCAAAATCTTTGTTTTATCTTTATTTATTTTCAAACCAGCCACCTCTCCCTATGTCTCTATCCTTTCCAATAACATTGGAGCTGTTTCTAGCGGGTCTTCCAAAATAAAAGCTAAATCATCAGCAAAAGCTTGTAGCTTAAATTCTTCCTTCTTAATTTTCATTCCTTTTATGCTTTTATCATCCCTAATATTTCTATTCAACACTTCCAAGGTCAACACAAATAGCAAAGGAGATAGGGGGCATCCTTGTCTTGTGCCTTTCCTTATATTAATAAAATCTGTAAGTTCCCCCTCCATCATTACCCTTGCTGTCTGTTTATTATATATGGCTTCTATTGCTTGAATAAATTTTTTAGCAAAACCCATCTGCTCCAATAATAATAACATAAATCTCCAGTTCACGTTGTCAAATGCTTTTTGAGCATCTAGGAATATCAAAGCCATTTGCTTTTCAGGATGAGCCTCATAGTATTCCAAAGTGTCCAAGATTACTCTCATATTGTCTCTAATTTGTCTCTTTGGCAGAAATCCATTTTGATCTGGGTGAATAAAATTATTTAAATATTTTTTAAGTCTTTCTGCTAAGATTGAAGCAAAGATTTTATAGTCTGCATTCAATAAGGAGATAGGTCTATAATTCTTAATTTGCAGTGGGTCAGTCTCTTCCTTCGGTATAAGTGTAATATAAGCCTCTGACCATGTTTTAGGTATCATCTTTTTTAACATAACTTCATTCATAACTTCTAACAATTGGATGCTCAATGATTCTTGAAATGTTTTATAGAATTCTGCTGGAAGCCCATCTGGACCCGGTGCTTTCCCATTATTTTGTCTCTTAAATGCTTCATTTAGTTCCATCATTGTTATATTGCTTTCTAGCATTTCTTCAGTCTCTTTAGGTACCTTTGGTAAATTAGCTTCCTGTAAATACTGTTTGACTTTTTCCTCATCTATATTCTCTTGTTTATATAGTTGCCCATAAAAATCTCGAATAATTTCTTTTTTCTCCTTATTCCCATAACAAACTTGGCCTTGTTCATCTATTAACTTCAATATTTTTCTTGATTCCTTCTCTTTTCTCAATTTATATGCTAGCCATCTACCTGGTTTATTTGCATCTTCAAAATAATTCTGTTTAGAGTTTCTGATTTTCTGTGCCAGTTCTTCTTTCTCTATTAATTCCATTTTATGTTTAATTACATCCAGCTTCAATTTAATATCCTTTTTCTGTGGCATTTTCTGTAATTCTTTTTCAAGAATTTTATACTCATCTTCCAAGGCCTTAGAAGCTTGCCTTTTCCTAATATTCTTTTTTCTTGTATAATCTATTATCAAACCTCTAGCGTATGCCTTCATTGTATCCCACACATTCTGCGTTGAAGTGTCTTCTTTTTTATTTTCTCTGAAGAAAAAAGCCAATTCCTTCTCCATCCATTGTATAAAATCTTTCTCCTTTAAAATAGTATTGTATGATTCTTCATGATTATGATTACAGACAAAAATCAACAGTCAATCTAAAAAAAATCTAACTTTGATTCAGAGCAGAGACTGAGGTATCGGTCACCCACTAGGTTTTTTTCTTTTTCTTTGGCCTTGCAGTCATTGTTGATAGCTGGCAACTGCCTGGACAAATCCCTGCAATTTTCTTGGCAATGTTTCAGAAGTAGTTTCCCATTTCATGCTTCCTAGGGCTGAAAGAGTGATTAGCCCAAGGCTTTGTTTCTAAATTACAGTAGGACTAGCACTCCCAGTTTCCCAGTACCAGACTGATAAAGCACAACTTTTAACAACTTCAGCCTCAGCACTTGAGTGGCCAGTAGTGAAAAAAATACTAGATAAATAACATAAGAAGGAATTTGGTATCTCTCTTTGACCTTGAGGTTTATAGCCCTATTTTAAATTTTATTCTGCTGGAAAACAACAACAGCCTTAGATCAAGCTACAATTTTTGTAGCATCTGGTTTAAAATCATGAACTGTGACTCTGGATTAACATTACACAATCTTTGAAAATTATTGGGTGATGTCTAGGATCAGTGTGGCAGCCGATGAAAGATGGCAACTGATAATCTCTGTGTACTTACGTAGAAATAGCTGCACAAAATGTAGATGGTGCAGTTCAATTTATGGGCATGAATTGGTAAATTTGTTCCTGATTAAAATGGAGTGAATCTGAGAGAGTTTAGTTTGTTTGTTTGTTTGTGGGTATGCCTCCTGTGATAAGTGAAATAATGTAATGCTACTTTTGCTTCTGTAAATTTGCTTACGCTTAGAGTTGCTTACAAAAGCATGTATTTTGTAACCTTCCGGAAGATAAGGATTAGAACAATATGAACCATTTTGTATACGTGTGTGTTTCAAAAGCAGCGCCAGTACTGATAGGGGAACCATCAACAAACAGTTGGTGGTCTGGGGAATGTTGATGGGCAATAAGTGTCCCTGGAAGGTGTGAGGTTTGATGACGTCTGTGAACCAAGCCCTCGTACGATGGGGCAGGGGAATTAGGGTATAAGTATGCTGTGCAAAGTGTGCTCGGGGTTCCATCCAGCTGCCTTGGATGTGAACCCGCTTCTGCAGAACTGCAATAAAACCAGAGAGAAAACTCAGATCCGTGTCATGTCAGTCTCTCGTACGAGTGCAATCTCACACTCCTGAACATTTCAGTACACAACAGATCCATTTCAGTACACAACAGATCTTGAAATAAATTAATATCTAGAGGGCAGATTGAGAAGGCAGGACACTTTCAGAGGGTATAAATTTAAATAGCTATGAATTTTCAGTGACAGGCTTCCAATGATCTATTATATTGGGATGCAGAGCAATCATTCACTGAACTTCTGGATACCCCTGAATGTCCTCAGACTAAAGTTCAGAAGTGAGCAAGGTCATTACAAAACATAAACAAGAAAACTTTGTTGATCAATTTTTTTTCTTAAAAGACACCATCTTAAAAGACACCACACGCTTCTATGTTATTATTATTATTACTTTAATTCAGAACGCATGGCAGACAGCTAGGTGGCTGAGTCTTCCAGGAATCACAAGATTTCTATTTCCATTTAGTTATCTAATTAACGTGGGAAATTAAGAGGGAAACCTGGGTTCAAGTGGCTCCTTAAGCATGAATCACAAAATTTGGCATGCAGTGAAAAAATTGTAACCCTTACTTAGAAATTCAGTGTAGAATAATATTGCTTTTTATATTATTTTGCAGTAATGTCATTTTATCTCTGTCTGTCTATCTCCATCTGCCTGCCTGCCTGCCTGCCTATCTTTCTTTCTATCTATCTATCTATCTATCTATCTATCTATCTATCTATCTATCTATCTATCTATCTATCTATCTAAAATTTATATAGCTGCCTATCTCATAAGATGTGTATGTGAGAGGCATATAGCAAAAAATACAAAAACAATAAACCAGTTTCAAAACCAGTTGAATTAAAAAGTTAAAAAACCATAAAATGTAGAAGAGATTAAATTGGCAAGGGTACCACTTCAAGATTTTCCTTGAGACCCCCAGGCCATATGATATGACTAGGTTCTCAGGGATATAATCTCATGAATATCTGAGGAAATTGAGAGTATTTACACATGACCTTTTTTTCTCTGAGTTTTCCGCACGTATTGTAATGAGTTTGGATTTTTAACCCTGCTTTGTTGAATTAGTCAAAGAAGTGCAGTTCATATTCGTACATGATGAAATCAGTTTTTGTAAATGCACTCAAAATATTTAATTCTTTTGTAATATCTTTTGCCTTTTTCTTCCATGCATATTGTTCCGAACTAAGCAAACTCGTTAGCTTGTGATTCTAATAGTTTTACTTTCACAGCAGGCTCGTAAACCTGCACTTCTGATTGGCCCACTGATCGCGGATTGTGATTGGTCATTGTCGGCTGATCTGATTGGCTGTTAGTGGGTCGCCACTGATTGGATGCTTTCCAGTGCGGCAAACTCAAATCATTGGATGTTGTGACAGAAGCCAGCTCTATAAAAGAAGCTGCTGCTGCCCTAGTTTTTTGCTCTGTTCTGAAGTCATTAATAAAGAGTTGGAGTCACTATTCGATGCCTCGTCTCGGTTCTTGTGCCCACTCTCCCAGATCCAATACTGGTGACGAGGGTGGGATGCAGAGATGATAGAGCTGACTGATCACTCATTAAACGATAACAGAGCACATGGCTGAGAGCGCACCAATCACAGCAACATGACCAGCGGCGCCATACCACCTGCTCCATTTGACCCAGCTAATGAAGACTGGGACTCGTATATGGGCAGGTTTCAGATGTTCCTGGAAACCAACAACTTGAAAGATGCTACGCCTGGCAAGAAACGAGCTGTATTCCTGACCCATTGCAGGCCCGCCATATTTAAGATGGCAAAGGCACTTGCAAAACCAGCAGAAGTCAAGACAATGGACTGGGGCACTCTCGCCCCAATCCTCTGGGCCCATTATGCCCCAGCGGTGCCAACACTCATCAGAAGACACAAATTTTACCAGAGGGACCAGCAGGAAAGCGAGAGTGTTGGAGACTTCATTGCGGACCTCAGAAACCTGGGGGGACTCTGTGGCTTTGCCAATCTCGGAGAAGCCATGAGAGATCGAATTGTTCTGGGTCTAAGAGACCCCACAACCAGCCCGAACTGAAGAGAAAATAATTTCCGGCAGACAACAGGCACCCCACCAGTAAATTGGGACTGCCCAAGCAACCAATGGAACCACTACTACAGAAACCAAGCACCAGCCACTTCTACCAGACGAGAAGAGGCACACCAAACCATCACCATCAGCCACGTTTCATCCCTTGATGCAAGGGAAACCCGAGTAAAGGTCATCATTGAGAAGCGACCATGCGTTATGGAAGTCGACTCCGGGTTGTCCCTATCGATGGTTTCCTGGAAAACCCTCAAGCAGCTGATCCCTGACATCCACCGCCAGGACCTCAGCACTCAGAGAATTATATTGAAGGACTACCAGGGGAATAGGATCCCAGTCGCCGGTCCAGCCACGTCCAAGTCTCTTTCAAGGACCACACCGCAACCCTATCTCTTACCGTCATCGATAGAGATCGACCCAGCTTACTAGGCTTACAGTGGTTCACGCCACTGGGAATCGAACTGGCAGGCATTAACCAGACTGAAGGCGATGACTGGGAAGTGGCCCTTGTCCAGGAATTCCAGGAAGTTTTCACTGAGAAGCTAGGCAAGTACAAGGGATTCCCCCATATCGTTTAATCTCTGCCCTGATATTGCGCCCATTCGCCTTAAGCCTTGTCGAGTGCCCTTTGCACTCAAACCAAAGATTGACAAACAATTGGACAAATTAATAGCCCAAGGCATGTTGGAACCAACTGACCACGCCCAATGGGAGACCCCAATTGTAACCCCCATAAAACCTGACGGATCTTTGAGAATTTGTGGAGATTACAAGGCTACCCTAAACCACGCACTTCAGCAGAGCATTTACCCCATGCCTGTGGTCCAACACCTCCTTCATTCCCTTAGGGACGGAAAAATATTCGCAAAATTGGACTTAGCCCAGTCGTACCAGCAGCTGCCCATAGATGCAGAGACCGCAAAAGCCCAAGCTATAGTTACACACAGAGGTGCATTCAAGTGTAATAGACTCCACTTCGGAGTGAGCACCTGGCATCTTCCAAAGTCTGATGGAGAGATTGCTACAAGGCATAAAAGGGGTCGTGCCATATTTTGATGATGTCCTGATAGCTGCTCCCACTAGAAGTATACTAGAAAAACGACTAAGAATGGTCCTCCAAAAATTTAAAGACGCTGGCCTGAAGGTCAAGAAGGACAAGTGCCAACTATGTATGGAGAGGGTTGAATTCCTTGGTTACCTTCTTGACAAACAGGGAATTCACCCTACTGAGAAAAAATTGGCTGCAATAAAAAATGCCCTGAGACCTAGAAACAAAACAGATCTCCAAGCCTTCCTGGGACTCAACAACTTTTATAACATCTTCCTACCCCAGAAGGCGACTGTTGCTGAACCCCTGCATAGGCTCCTCGACAAGAAGGCTTCCTGGGTCTGCGGACATCGAGAAGAGTGAGCTTTTCAACAAGTAAAAGACCTTTTAACATCAGATGCTGTATTGATACAATATAATGAGACTTTACCATTAACTGTCACCTGTGACGCCTCACCGTTTGGAATAGGAGCCATCCTGAGCCACATCCTGCCAAACGGTACTGAGGCGCCCATTGCATTCTTTTCTAGAACTTTATCTAAAACTGAGAGAAACTATAGCCAACTAGATAAAGAGGCTCTCGCTATTGTGTCTGTGATCAAACGATTCCATGAGTATGTATATGGAAGATCCTTTTCTATAATCACCGATCACAAACCACTACTTGGCATCTTGGTGGGGGATAAACCAACTCCCCACATCTTATCACCAAGAATGACACGCTGGTCAGAGTTTTTAGCTGCATACAATTACCAACTGCGACACCGACCGGGGAAAGCCATTCCCCATGCTGACGCCCTGAGCCACTCTCCGCTACCAGAAGTCCTGGACAACCCAGCTCCAACCCTAGCTACACTACAAATCGAGACACTTCCATCACCACCACTGACTGCACAAGACATCGCAAGAGAAACAAGGAAGGACCCTTGTTTAGCACGAGTCCTCAGCTGGGTGGAAAGAGGTTGGCCTGACAACGAACTCAATGACACCTTCAAGCCTTTCAAACATAGGCAGACAGAACTTTTCTCCCAAAAAGGATGTGTTTTATGGGGAGACAGAGTCGTCATCCCAGAAAGACTGCAGCATAAGGTCCTAAAACTACTGCATAATGGACACCCGGGCATCGTGCGAATGAAGGCACTAGCAAGGAGCTATGCTTGGTGGCCAGGCATAGATAAGCAAATAGAAACCTGGGTCGCTACCTGCAACAAATGCCAGGAAACAAGCTCAGCTCCACCAAAAGCACCACCAACTGAATGGGAAGCACCCCGAGGTCCCTGGTCCCATATCCACATCAATTTTGTGGGACCCACCAAGGGGCATACATTTCTCATAACAGTGGATGCCTATTCCAACTGGCTTGAGGTCCACAAAATGAAGAGCATTACCACAGAGACAGTCGTTAAAAAACTAAACAGACTATTTGCTACACACAGCTTGCCAGATGTCTTGGTTTCAGACAATGGCCCACAATTCACCGTCTTGGCATTTGAGCAGTACCTAGCAGACCGGGGGATACGCCACGCCTTAACATCGCCGGCTCACCTTGCGGCCAACGGTAGGGCTGAACGAATGGTCCAGTTCATAAAGAAAACCTTACACAAGATGGAACAAGGGAACATCCACGACAAGGTGACCAGGATGCTCCTCCTCCAGCATATCACTCCAAACAGCACCACAAACAAAACCCCAGCTGAACTCCTGATGGGCAGGAAACTTCGATCACATCTTGATCGACTACACCCTGCCTTCATGCCGGAAAAGCCCCTGGGGTCCAGCAGCAAATATCGCACGTTCAAGATAGGCGACCCGGTTTTTGCAAAAAACCTTACCAGTGACCCATTGTGGGTCCCCACTACCATAACTCAACTTACGGATCCCCGATCCTACCGCTTACAAACTACTGATGGGAGACTGTGGAAGCGCCACATCGACCAGCTACACTCCAGGCTGGCAACTAACCCCTTCACAAGCCCTGAACTCCAAACCAGGGGGGGAAGGGAAATCGAGGGGGCCGAAAACAAACTAGTACCCGACCCAGTACTCGAAAACCAGCAATCAGCGCAACCAAACCTGGATTATTCACCTTCTGAAGAAGAGCCGGGGCAGATGGCCATCTCTCTACAAAGCAGCACGGCGGCATCAGCAACCCCAGAGAATCCAGATGACAGCCTTGACGGGAGTAGAGATGACAACCCCGAGTCACCCATCGGAGAAGTCAGATCACCAGTACCGCCGAGTTCAACCAACAGCCCACCGGAACCAGAGTCCGGGCAAAGACTGGTGGAGCAACGTAGATCAGATAGACAGGTGAGATGACCTGCCTACCTGCGAGAATACATCACCCCACCCTTGAGACGGAACCTAGGGGGGAGGGGTGTTCCGAACTAAGCAAACTCATTAGCTTGCGATTCTAATAGTTTTACTTTCACAGCAGGCTCGTAAACCTGCACTTCTGATTGGCCCGCTGATAGCGGATCATGATTGGTCGTTGTCGGCTGATCTGATTGGCTGTTAGTGGGTCGCCACTGATTGGATGCTTTCCAGCGCAGCAAACTCAAATCATTGGATGTTGTGACAGCAGCTAGCTCTATAAAAGGAGCTGCTGCTGGCCTAGTTTTTTGCTCTGTTCTGAAGTCACTAATAAAGAGTTGGAGTCACTATTCGATGTCTCGTCTCCGTTCTTGCGCCCACTCTCCCAGATCCAACACATGTCATGCAACAAAACTGAATCAAACACTAGATGTTATTAATGCCAAACTCATTGTTCAGGTTTCAGTGAAATCTCTGCAGTAACTTAGTTTTCTGAATCATGCACAGTGTAGAAAAGGAAATGACCTTTTAGTATTTATTTTAAACTGTTGCTGTTTTGAGAAAAATTGTGGAGAGCAAACAGTAATTGTGTTCGTATCTCTTTCTATTGAGTTTCATTTCTCCTTAATCTTTTTCCTATGTGCCTAAGGATGAAAATCAAATCTTTGTGGTTTTGTGTCTTTCCCTCCTTTTATTTTAAAAAGAAAGCAGAACAATGGCTTTATGATGAAAAGTGCCTTTTTCTGCCATTGAAGCCAGCAATTTCTGAGAATTCTGGGTTACTAAGAAAAAGAAAGCTTTGATTGTTCTTGCTTATTTTCTCCTCCTGATGGAAGGAGCTAAAGATGGAAGCTCCTATTGTGTCTTGTTTCCCATAGCTCTGATTTTAGTTTGCTGGCTTGTTTCTTTTATAAAGCCATTATTGGATACCAAGAAAAACTTTGGCTTCTGATTACATGAAGATAACAAATCAGAATATTGTGACAATAAGAGAATCATGGAAGATGCTGGCAATGAAGACATTGTTGATATGAGGAAGCACATTTTGCATACTTAGAAAGACAAAAATAGTAGACAAAGCCAAAAATAATCTAATACAGGAAGTCCTCATCTTACTATCACAAGATGCTGAGCAAGGCAGTTGTTAAATGAGTTTTGCCCCATTTTATGACCTCTTTTACCACAGTTGTTAAGCAAATCACTACCGTTGTTACATGAAATTCCCCGCACAGGGCAAACTATATTGCCTCTATGATTCAATGAAGCAAATCATGGTCTCTTTATGTGACCTATTAACCATTTTCTATGTTCCTAAAATTGCAGTTCTGGTTGCCTTTTTGGCTTTTGACTTCTTAGAACTTAGAAGAACTTTATTGTTACTTTGAATGTGCACTAATTGGCATGCATTAAAATGAAACTTCATTGCATACAGCTCTTAAAGAGTCACCACCCCCAGTACACCCTATATAAACATGACAAAATAAATAAATACAAAATTATGCATATATCCACATATATTGTATGACACAGAGAAATAACACAGTGTAGTTCTGATGTATATATGTACATGGTGAGAAAAATGAATCTTGCAAGCTTACCAGACAGATGGCATAGGGAATAAAGCTGTTACAGAATCTGGTAGTCCTGCTAGAATACTTTAAAATCTCCTCCCAGAGGGGCAACAGAAACAGACAGTGAAGTGGATGTGTGGGGTCTACACCAGAGGTGGTATTCAGCAAGTTCTGACCAGTTCTGAAGAACCAGTAGCGGAAATTTTGAGTAGTTCGGAGAACTGGCAAATCCCACTTCTGACTGCAGATTTTACAGTATCCTTCCCCTGCCATGCCCACCAAGCTATGCCTACAGAACCGGTAGTAAAATAATTTGAATCCCACCATTGGTCTACACTGCATAGCCACAGTACTGCATGGTATAGCTAGTTATTAGAGGTTTATTGATTAAGATTCATGGCTTCTGGTTATTTCTTTGTAATGAGTCATCTTTTTAAGACAACAAGGAATTGATTTATTTTTCAAACAAAGTTGCTTTATTGTTGTTGTTTTTCCTCCCTTGATAAGTTGGCAAATGGTTAGGGCTGCATCTGAGCATCTTTCTTCTGGATAATTGAACAAAGTACCAGAAGCTGGCTCAGCGTAGTCAAGTATCAAATTTAGCATAAACTAAAGCAGTAGCAATCCCTTTCAAAACAGTCAGAGATAATTTAGGCCTTTATGCAAACCATGAAGGACATGGAGAGGCAGTTGATAATGTTTTGTGACGAATGCAGGGCTGAACTCTATCATTGAACTAGGGTGGATGGAACAACTTAAAAAAACAAACATCTATCTTATAGATGACTCAGAAAATATTTTTAAGAGACCCAGAGTTCAAATTTACAGACTTGCTATGATGACTATGAACCAAAACTTGTGAAGGCATCATTTAAGAATTGATTAAGATCATTCACACATAATCTGATATTTTCACAAGCTTGATACTGTCAAGGATGTCCCTTAGTGTTATTTCATTAACATCCTACATCTATCTGTTTGTCTCTCCCTCTCCCCCACTTTTTAATGTTGATTAGAAGCTCTGAATGTTTAGTTCCACTGAAAGTTGAATGATTAATATTCTGGAAATCTATTGGATTACACTGCTTGTGAATCACCAAGAATTTCACCAATAGGTGGTTGTGCAAAAATTATTTTTCCCTATGTGTTCTTTATAAAACTTAAAGCCATTTCTTTCTTTTTATTTCCTGATGTGTTATACTTGGCAGTTGTCATGTTTTGTTAATAAAAAATATCTAGTTTAAAGGCACCATATAATCTGGATGTTATATTTTTTCTGGAAGAGCATGGTCTTTATCTTTCAACTGGGAGGCATGCTGAGTTATCTGCAAACATTTCTTTTTTGCTAAGGAATTTTTTTTCTGCTTAGGCATAATGCAATTAAGGTCAAAAAATGAAGGTAAACAAAAACATGACAGAAAGACAAAGACTGCACATAAATAAATAAAACAATATACCAAGCCCAACTTTAAATGTCCTTTGGTGATAGAGATTCTCATAGAAACAACAACCATATAAAAATAATAGAAATCAGTATGCATCAACTTAATAACTTATGCTTTGATCATCAATCAGCTGGGCTACTTCAATGTGTTCTGTGTGGAGCTACCTTTAGAGACAACCCAGAATCTGCAGTTGATACAAATATGGTGTGAATATTATTGGTAGAACAATTCTGCAAATATGGAATTGCATCTATATTAATGCTACTGCATTGCTGCCAATAGACTTCTGACTCAAAGTGCTGATTTTATTTTAAATGGCACAGCAACAGCAACAGAATCCTCCTGCCTAGTTGAGTCGCCAAGGGAAGACCTCCTGAAAGTTCCTTCCCCTTGTGAAGGCCAGGGGGCAAAGGTGAGATGGTGGGTTGTCTCTCCACTAATCTTACTTTATGGAATGTTTTCCTCTCAGGAGTACACAAATTCTAGAAACAGGTTGAACTGTTTTATTTCAATGTGCTTTTGGTTCCACTGACTGACTGTGAATGCTCTTGGGTTTTATTGAAGTTTTGAATTTGCTTTTTGTCGTGTCTTCGGAAATGATGCCAGGAGTCGGTGACTTAGTATCAAGCTCTTTTATTGAGTTAGGAACCGAACTGGGGCTAAGGGAAAAACTTGCGGCTTTTTATTTCTCAGCCGCGGTGGCCGCGGCCAATGGCACCGCTTTGAATCTCCCGCAATTCGAATGGACCAATCGTGGGAGATTCTTAGCGAGCCAATCGGCGCGGCTCGCCTAGCCAATCAGAGTGCCCCGCGCTTTGGCCAATCAAAGCGCGGGGATCTCAAGAATGTTAATGAGGGGACAGAACACCCCTCCCCTCTTGGTTCAGTCCTTACGTTGCGTAGTCCCAAAGGTAGGCGGGGCTCCGTCTCAGCCTACTGGACCTGCGCAGCTCAGTCGTAGGTTGGATCCCGGCCGGTTCAGTCGGGGTCTCTGCTTCTCTGGACGCCATCATGGGAACCGCCTGGTCGGTCGGGCCGGACCGCTCTCCGCAGCTCCCTCCTGGGCTTCCCGAGTTGGTTGAGCTGCGGGTTTCACCGCTCCCGCTCGGTCTTCCCGGGTTGGTTGAGCTGGCCTGGCTGTCTCTTTCTGGCGAGGTTTTGTGCTGGCTGCTTCCCGGTGAGTATGGCTGGTTTATTCTTTCTTGGTTTTGGTCCCCTGGGTATTCCCTCCCCTCTTGGTTTGTGTTGTGGAGGTTGGTTTTGTTTGTTTGCGCGTCGGTGGTCTCTTGGGTGGTCGTCCTCGATCTTAACTGGTCGATGTGGCATTTCCACGCTCGTCCGTCGGTTGTTTGTAGCCGGTACGAGTGTGGGCCTGTTAGTTGTGTTATGACGGCCGGTACCCATAATGGGTCTCCCGTTAGGTTTTTCGTGTAGACGGCGTCGCCTGGTGCGAAGGTTTGGAGTTTGCTGGTTGAGTCTGGGGGTTTCTCTGGGTTGTACGTGGGGTGTAATCTATCGAGTGGGGACCTTATTTTCCTCCCCATTAGCAGTTCCGCTGGGCTTTTATTCGTTGTGGTATTTGGGGTTATGTGTTGGATGAAAAGTAATTTATTTATTTTGTCCTGGATCTCCCCGTGGTCTATTTTCTGGATGGTTTTCTTTGTGAATTGAACCATCCGTTCCGCCCTACCGTTCGCCGCCGGATGCGCCGGTGCTGTCAACGCGTGTCGGATGCCCCTTTCCACTAGGAATTTTTCAAATTCTAGCGAGGTGAATTGGGGCCCGTTGTCGGAAACGACGACATCTGGGAGGCCGTGTGTTGCAAAAAGTTTGCTGAGTTCTTTGGTCACGGCCTCCGTGGTGGTTGTTCTCATGTTGCTTACCTCCAGCCAGGTGGAGTAAGCGTCTACAGTTATTAGGAAGGTGTGTCCTTTTGTGGGCCCGGCGAAATCTATGTGGATCCTAGACCAAGGTCCCCTGGGGGTTTCCCACTCTAGGACGGGTGCTGTGGGTGGGCTTGGCCTAGTTTCCTGGCATCGTTGGCACCTTGCTACCCAGGCCTCGATCTGTTTGTCCATCCCTGGCCACCAAGCATAACTTCTGGCCAGGGCTTTTGTCCTAACAATGCCCGGGTGCCCCTCGTGTAACAGTTCCAAAACCTTCCCTTGTAGTTTTTCCGGGATGACCACCTTATCCCCCCGTAGTATGCACCCTTTTAGTAACGAGAATTCCGTTTGCCGGTTCCGGAATGTCTTGACGGACTCGTCGTTGTCCCTTTCCGGCCACCCTTTCTCTACCCAATGCAACACCCGCGCCAGACGTTTGTCTTTATTAGTTTCTCGGGCAATGTCTGACGCGGTTATGGGTAGGTTGGGTAGAGTCTCTATTCTGAGGGTGGTCATCGTGGGTGCTGGGTCAGTGTCAGGTTCCGGTAACGGCGAGCGGCTTAAGGCGTCCGCATGGGAGATAGTCTTACTCGGTCTGTGTGTGAGTCCGTAATTGTGGGCAGCCAGGAACTCGGACCACCTTGTCATTCGGGGAGACAGAATGTTCGGGGTGGCCCTGTTCCCTGGAAGGATTCCCAGCAGCGGTTTGTGGTCGGTGATGATGGTAAATGTCCGGCCGTAGAGGTACTCGTGAAATCTTTTTACTGCGGCGACGATAGCCAGAGCCTCCTTGTCCAGCTGGCTGTCGTTCCGCTCCAGTTTGGTGAGGGTCCTTGAAAAGAATGCGATGGGTGCTTCTTTTCCGTCGGGGAGAGTGTGGCTGAGGACAGCGCCGATGCCGAAGGGTGATGCGTCGCATGTGACGGCTAGTGGTAGGGTCTCGTTGTACTGGATAAGGACGGCGTCCGAAGTGAGGAGGTCCTTTGTTTTCTTGAAGGCGGCTTCCTCGTGTTTCCCCCAAGTCCAGGTCGCTGCCTTGTCCAAAAGCCTATGCAAAGGCTCTGCCGCCATCGCCTTTTGGGGCAGGAAGACATTATAAAAGTTAAGCAGCCCCAGAAATGCCTGCAGTTCTGTCTTCGACTTGGGTGTGGGGGCTTCTTTGATGGCTTTGATCTTTTGGTTTGTGGGGTGAATGCCGTGACGATCTAGGAGATATCCTAGGAATTCAACCCATTCCGTGTATAATTGGCATTTTCCCCTCTTTACTTTGAGCCCGGTCTCTTTGAATTTGGTTAGGACCTCCCTTAGGCGACTCTCTAGTTCGGCTTGGTTGGTTGCCGACACTAAGACGTCATTGAAGTAAGGTACCACCCCCTTGATGCCTTGTAACAGCCTTTCCATTAGGCTTTGGAATATTCCAGGCGCCACGCTGACTCCGAATTGGAGCCGGTTGCATTTAAAGGCTCCCCGGTGGGTGACTATAGTTTGCGCTTCTGCCATTTCCTCGTCGACCAGCAATTGTTGGTATGCCTGGGCGAGGTCGAGTTTAGCGAAAACCTTGCCCCCTCCCAGTGAATGTAGTAGGTGTTGCACTACTGGGACGGGGTAAGCGTTTTGCTGCAAGGCGCCATTTAGGGTGGCCATATAGTCCCCACAGATTCTCACCGACCCATCAGGCTTTATCAGGGTGACTATGGGGGTCTCCCACCGGGCGTGGTCTATGGGTTGTAGGACCCCTTGCTTGATGAGCTTGTCAATTTGCTTGTCAATCTTGGGTTTAAGCGCGAATAGCACCCGCCTTGGTTTTAGGTGTTTTGGGGAGACGTTTGGGTCTAGGCTGAATGATATAGGGGGCCCTCGGTACTTGCCTAGGTTTCCGTCGAACACCTCTTGGAATTCCCGGGCTAGTTGTTGCTCCCAGTTGTCGTCGGCGATGTGGTCGATGCCAGTGACTGCGATGCCGAGTGGTGCGAACCATTGCAGTCCCAGTAGGCTTGGGCGGTCGCGATCAACGATGGTCAGGGGAAGCCTTTCGGTGCGCCCTTTGTAGGTTACCTTGAACTGTCCGGTTCCGACTACAGGGATGCGGTTTCCCTGATAGTCTTTCACGATTAGTCTCTGGTTGTCTAGGCCTTTTCTCTGGATGGTAGGCACCAAGCATTTTATTTCTTGTCATGCTACCATGGAGAGGTAGGACCTGGAGTCCACCTCCATTTTACATGGCTCGCCTTCGATGCCTACCTCCACGTAGACCTTCCGGGCGTTGTTGGTTGTGGCGTGGCCGATGGTGACCGTCTGATGGGTCTCCTCTCTCCGCCGGGTCTTGCCGCCTCGTAGGGATCATCCGTTCCGGTCCTATCTGTTGTCCGTGGGGCGATCTCTGGTCCGGGGTGGTGTGCTCTCTCATCTCCGTTCGCTCTGGTCCCATCGTGTAGGGCTGCGGTTCTTTTTGAGACGGCAGACGCAGGCGATGTGTCCCTTCTTGTCGCAATGCCGGCAGATTGAATCGAAGAAGCGGCATTCGGACCTGGGGTGGTCACCTCCGCAACCAGCACAGGTGGTCCTCGACTTATGACCCTGCCGCTTCCATGGGTCGCGGCCTGCCTGGAGACAGTGGATTTCCTCCTCCTCGTCGGAAGTGCCCGATGCTGAGTGGATGTCGCCCTGGTGGGTGGTCATCTCGGGTCGGGCCTCGGTCAACCTTGCAGGGTGGTTGTTCCCGCTGCGGTCCCCGGCGTTTGGTCGGCGCATGCGGTCGGCGGATTTTCAGGTAGCTTCGGCGGCTGTGGCTTTGGTGAGGGTATCTGCGAGGGTGATATTTCCCTTGGCCATCAGCTGACTCTGGAGGATGGGGTCCCAAAGGCCGAGCACGATTCGGTCTCGCAGGGCTTCATTCATGTTGTCGAATTTGCACAGCCCCCCTAGGTGCTGTAGTTCTGCGACGAAGTCGCTGAAACTCTCACCCGACCGTTGGTCCCGACGGTAGAACTTGTGTCGTCGGATGAGGATGGGCACAGCTGGAGCGTAGTGTCGCCGGAGTATTGGCTCGAGGTCGTCCCAGTCCATCGTGATCACGTCGGCGGGTTTGGCAAGCGCTTTGGCCATCTTAAACACTGCGGTCCCGCAGTGGGTCAGGAAGACGGCTCGCTTCTTTGGGCCGGTGGCGTCCTTCAGGTCGCTGCATTCGAGGAACATGCGGAATCTGTCAGAGTACGATTCCCAGTCCTCGCTGGCGGGGTTGAAGGGTGCGGGAGGCGCGATGTTTGCCATCGTGGAGTTTCGTCTGGCTTCCGTCGGACACGTGCTTCGGTTCAGGATCAGCATCCCATCCTCGTCGCCAGTGTCGTGTCTTCGGAAATGATGCCAGGAGTCGGTGACTTAGTATCAAGCTCTTTTATTGAGTTAGGAACTGAACTGGGGCTAAGGGAAAAACTTGCGGCTTTTTATTTCTCAACCGCGGCAGCCGTGGCCAATGGCACCACTTTGAATCTCCCGCGATTCGAATGGACCAATCGCGGGAGATTCTTAGCGAGCCAATCGGCGCGGCTCGCCTAGCCAATCAGAGTGCCCCGCGCTTTGGCCAATCAAAGCGCGGGGATCTCAAGAATGTTAATGAGGGGACAGAACACTTTTTGATTTGTTTTTCATGTGGTTCTGATTTAGGTCTTTAGTTTCCTTTTGGGAGATGTTATGTGCCATTCAGTCATGCAAAGGTTAAATAAATAAAATACTTGTCACTTGATTATAGGGTTATTTTCCTGGGATACATACTGTACATAAAAGGCAGTGAAAGTTTAGAGTATAGTTGTATCTATGGACTGGGCTCCATTATCAGACAATCTTGGCTGGCTTTATTCCTCATGTTTAGCATGGAAGTGGCAAAAGAAATCCTACATGTGAGCAGCTGTCCATCTCTCTACTAAGGAGAAAAGATATGTAATCAGACACTTGTGCAACTGAATGTGAATTTGCACTGTTTTGAACAGTGAATACTTTGCAGCTGAGCAACACAGGAAGAGAATCTACCCAATCAATCTTTTTCCTTCTTTCTTCCATGATATTTTTATTAAATCTTGTATTGTTTTTCAAGGGAACTGAAGAGCATGTCTGAAGACAGTAAATGTAGCAATAGCAATAGTACTTAGACATATATACCACTTCACAGTGCTTTACAGCTCTAAGTGGTTTACAGAGTCAGCATATTGCACCCAACAATTTGGGTCCTTGTTTTACCCATCTCAAAAGATGGAAGGCTGAGTCAAGCGTGAGCCTGGTGAGATTTGAACAGCCAAATTGCAGTCAGCCTGCAGTACTGCATTCTAACCATTGTGGCTCATAATAAGAATTGCATACAAATGGTTCAAAAGGGCAGAGGGAAGTGGTGTTTTATTACAGATTCAATTGTGCTTCTTACCAGTTATTTTAAGATATGGGTTGATTACATATAGAGCAGAACTCAACAAAGAATGAGATTTCATCTATACTATCCTTGATACTGTGTTTAAAAAATCAATAGTATTTTGTCTCACCCAGCAGCATTCTTTTTCTTGGATTCTTATGGCCTGAGATAACAGCATAAGGATGATTAACACTCTTATAAAAAAGCTTGTGTAGAACTTTTACTCCCTGTCAAAATGAGCTTAGTTTTCATTAACTTCACAATTTATTGTACTTCTAATATGGCCTACTTGGTCAATTTTTTTCCTTAGTCTAGGCTAATATTTTTGCACAAAATTGTGAACAGCAATTTTCAAATACTAAATATTTCTCATGGTATAAATTGATAGAATTTGATAGTAGACTAATTCATAAAAGGCAAGAATGTAGGGTTTTCACAAAAATGGCACCATGGTTAGTAAATTAATTATTCTTTGTTCAAACTACAGTATATTCCTCCACCTAAAATTCAGTAGATTTGAAATATTATGTATCCATGTATTTTAGAGTAAATTAAAGATTCTTATAGAAGCCAGTCTGGGTTGGTCACTGGGACTACTGGAGCCATCTTCAGGGAACTTCTCTTTAGCAGAGTGTGTGCTTTGAGATATTCTGTGTGTGCTATTTATATGGAGCCTGTTGAATGTGGCTTTTTAGATGTTGATTAGGGTAAATACAACACACAGAACAACCCAAAGCACACACTCTGCTAGAGGGAAGTTTTCTGAAGATGGGCTCCAGGACAAGTCCAAAAACTTGGAAGACTAAACCTCTGATCCCGGTGACTGACCCAGATTGGATCCTGCAACATTGTCCTGGGACATGTATATTCATCTTCATTCTTAAAAATTCTTAGTCAAGTTTGTCATTTCCATGCTAGTTGTTAGGGATACACACCCTAGCAGAACGTGCAACGGCAGTCTAGCAGGCAGGCAAATTATGTGAGATAAACGTTGTTGTAGTTTACACTCAGTAAGACAGATGCACTGTGCCAGTTAAATAGTTTTTTATTCCAGCAAGAGTTATAGCATAGTCAAAACAGTCCATATGTTATACACTAGTTCAGTCCATCCAGGGATTAATCAGTTGCAAAGTCCAGTGTTGAAAATAGAGGTCAGTAAACTTACAAATAATCAGTCCAGCAATATATCTCTTTTGCAGTCAGAGATATGAAGAAAATCAAACCCCTTTACTTCGTTTCAGCAACAGCAGGGAAACACACGCAGTTATCACCAGCAATCCAACATTGTCAGCTACCACAGTAAAAGCCAGCTAACAGTGAGCTCTCTTGCTCCCTCTTATGGTGATTTTACAACCGCACCCAAAATACATGTTTTGCAGTTAAAGTGATACTTACACTTAAACTCACTAACATTGTTTATATATTATTTTTTACCCAAACTAAGTTAGGTAACCAATGTTATCCCTAACACTAGTCTAATAATTCCAGCAGAAACGTCTCCAACACATCCACAACACATCCATACCCCCCTCCCAAACCCACCCCAATAATTTTGATTGCCAGAAGCAGTTTGAAAATATTTCCCAATTCTCACCTTTTTATTTTCATCTTCCTAGATTGCCAAACGTTATTTGTGGCTATGATGACCCGGAGTGTAACATAAATGTAACAAAATCCAAAATGTAAATAAATGTCCTTTAATGCCTCCAATTTGGCCCCACTGTTCAATAATATTCAGCTGGAGATAAAACGTACTCAAAAATAGTCTTCAAAAGAAAGCAATACAGTCCGAATTTAATGAGCAGAAAGAGGTGAAATAAAAAACCAAACAAACTACAGTGATGAAATTTCCACAATAGAAAGACAGAAGTATTTGCCAAATTCAAGGAGATAACAAGGCACAGTCTGTTGGAAGGATGCCAACCAAGATAACTTCAGACCAAAATAAAACACTTTGTTTCCAGCATTTGCCAGTATGCAGGTCCAAAGTCTTATTCAGTTGTCACACCTGCATCCCATGAAGAGGATCAAAACCCTCTCCTCCTGAGGAAACCACTTCTCTCCCTTATCTTTTCCTCCCTGTGTCCCCTAGGATGGATAGGGGTCCTCCTCTGACTGCTCAGCCAGCCTCTGTCCTTCCCCAGCCTTCTCCACAACTTCTGGAGCCACACCTCCACTCCCTGTCGGCTGTTCTTCAGAGTCAGTCTCCACCAGGGGCATGACAGTGGCCCATCCTTCCATCTGAAGATTTGGATAAGTCATATGTCAAACTACCCCCAAAATGTGTCTAAGCGCACATGTTGGCACCTGCTTGTATCTTTCTTTTTAATTCTGCCTTCAATTTCATGAGGTTAAAAAGCTTGGGAGGAAAGTGAATGGCTTACAGCCTTTGAAAACATGTTATCTGTGAAACTTTATGGATTACCCTTGTCTCTCAAAACTGTCTGATATTCTTCTTTAAGGTTACCTTGTGTACATTACTTGAAAGTAAACTTGTTCATTGTTCTCCCTTTTCACAATCAAGCATCTTTCCTGCATCCCAGTTCATTGTTTCATATTGTATATCTTGAAGGACAGGGAAGGCTAACTTAAAACAAGCCAGATTCCCAGCAATTAATCAGTTAAGTCATTTCTATAATACCATCATTTTCCTTCTTCAATGGCTGAAAAGCAATTCAATGCTGACCTGGGTTTATTTTCACCTTGAAATTAAAAAAAAAAAAAACATACAGTGACTCATCTAGATAGCTGCAGGAAAACAGGCAAACCAGTAAATGTATCTCTATTTATGAATCAGAGAATGTCAAGAAGACACATCCTGAGCTACTCTAGACGTCAAGAATCCCTCACTTATGTAATATATCAAAAGGAAAGAACAAATGTGATGTTCCCCCCCATCTAGTTTGCGTTCATAGTATTTGATGTGCCTGATCACATACAATATCCCCCAAGCAGCTGCTATGAAGCCACCAAGCCAGAGTTCCTTTGTTCTATAGAAACAAGTTTGGGAATGTAAAGTAGAGCATGACTTCAGAATTCTTCCTCACCCCTTTAACAGCAGTGACTATTAGAGGCAGTTGCACTTCTTCCCAAAGAGCAGTTCACAAGGAAAGTGATGCCAGTGAAGTGCTATGGGAAGCTAAGTTCAGCAATGTTATTAAAGTTTAAAAGCTCACTAAAATTTATTGGAGCCATTGTGTTGTAGTTGCTAAGTTACTAGGCTAGAGCCATGGTGGCACAGTGGTTAGAATGCAGTATTGCAGGCTAATTCTGCTGATCGCATTTCAATTCTTAGAATTTCTTAGAATGGAATAGAGCTGGAAAGGACCTTGGAGGTCTTCTAGTCCAGCCCCCTGCTCAAGCAGGAGAACCTATACCATGTCAGACAAGTGACTGTCCAGTCTCCTTTTAAAAATCTCCAGTATTGGAGCACCCTCAATATCTGGAGGGCAAGCTGTTTCACTGGTTAATTGTCCTCACTGTTAAGAAGTTTCTCTTTTTGATAAGTTTCCAATCATTAATTTCTTATCCTGCCCTTTGGTGCTTTGGAGAATAATTTGACCCCCCTCTTCTTTGTGATAGTCCCTTAAATACTGGAATATTGTTATCATGTTACTTCTAGTCCTTCTTTACTAATTCTTCTTTTCTTTAGTCCAGCCAGACCCAAACCCTGCAGCTGTTCTTCACATGGTTTAGTTTCCAAGTCTTTGATCATCTTAGTTGCTCTTCTCTGAACTTTTTCCAAAGTCTCAACAACTTTTTGTAGTATGGTGACCATCATTGATTCTCACCAGCTCAAGCTTGACTCAGCCTTCCACTCTTTCAAGGTCGGTAAAATGAAGATCCAGATGTTTGGGGCTGGGGGCAATATGCTAATTCTCTAAACCACTTAGAGAGGGCTGTAAAGCACTGTGAAGCAGTATATAAATCTAAATGCTATTGCTATTTCTAGAGACTGTGATTTCGAATATTGCCTTCAACATAATACCACCTGGACGGTTTTGGGACAGTCACTCTCTCTTAACCCTAGGAAAGAAGCAGTGGCAAACCATTTCTGAAATCTTGTCAAGAAAACTGCAGGGACTTATCCAGGCATTTGCCAGGAATTAACACTGACCCCATCCCCCTCAAAAACAGTTTATTGGTTTATCTCTAAATTTAATATCTGAAGTAAGTTATGTATCAAGCTTTTATGATTACTGAATGTATGTGCACATGTGCATTGTTTATATAACTAAGCAAGCAGAGAATGATTAAAAAACTTAATAGAAAACAACAAAAATATAATATACTTTTAGCAAGTTCTGTTTAAGATTCTTTCTTTGCTTTTGAGTAAATATGAACTATTTATTCATCTTACATGCTTTAAGTAAGTATCAAAACAGCTTCACTTATTCTGCTGTACAATTATACCATACATATTTTTATTTAGTTTTTTTTTCTCATACTATGCATGACACTGTGTATTGTGTGTCACACAGAGAGAGAGCTTCTTTCTTCCTTATTTCAAAGAAGAAATTAAAGCAAAGAAGCACTGCTGTTTCACTTGATCAATCAGAAGTGCATATTTAATCTCTCATATCAAGTCTTAGAATTGGTATTTATTAAATATTATTCCAGGCCTGCAGATATCTCTTCAAAAGTATTTGAGTTATTTGAGAGGTCGGCAAATTTGGTTCTTTTTCTGAATTCGGAGCTCAAGAACAGTGCTTGCTGAAAGCAGTATCTTCTAAGAGTTGGTAAAAACCAATCAGTCCAAAATTAGTGTTGCAACCTTTTCTGTGACATCTTTAAGTTGTTAAGTGTGCAGAAAATATAAGTTTCTATTAATTAGTTTTAAAGGATGCTACTTTTTTTCACTTCCACTTGAATGTTACTGACTTTGAATAAAATCCAGCAGAAAACTGCTTTACTCTGATAGGTTCAGCAGTTCTGTGCAATTTGGTAACAGTGTAAAATAGACCAGAGGGGCACCCAACATGTTGCTCACTCCTAAGACAACTCCTGACTACAGGTAAACAAATCTATTGAGATGAAAATAGAACTGCTGAAAAATCACTTTACTGTGAATGTTTAGTCATTGCCAATTGCCAAAAGATCTTGAGTGGCGCAGACTTTTGTTAATGATTTTCCATTGCATCTCTCATGCACGGCTCACTGGAGAGTCAAATTATGTAGAAGGTGACTCTGATCAATGAGCAGCCCATTTTGTGAGAGGAATTCCATTTATTAAATCCTGGATCTAATGCTAAGACAAAGAGGTTCATAACTGATGGAAAATAGGATGTTGTATCTCAAGTCTCGTTTCATCCAGATCTATTATCCATCTGGATTTGTTCTTGAAATTATACTGGAAAGGAAGCTTCTGCTAATCCTCTTTCCCCATTATATATCTATGTAGGTTTAGCATCTTCCCTTCTTGCTCTTTTCTTGGTTTATATTTAAAATATATCAGCTGGGTACCCGAATAGTTCGCAAAATGTGAATTGGGCTTGTGATAAAAAAAACTGTTATGTAAAACCTGTGTTGTATTTAGTTTAATACCAAAATTTCATTGAATAGAAGACAAATCTCAGAAATGTTGAACATATATGTAGAAAGAACTTATCTCCTTTTAATTTGTTATAACAATTCAATCTAAATTTTCACCTTAATATGCTGAATGAACTTGAATAATGCTAAGGAGATATCATGTCTTCTAGTCCTGCAGAAAATATATATCATTTTATAGCAAAGCTGCCTATAGAATAACAGAATAACATAATTGTAAGATAACTTGCTGCAGGTCTTCTAGTCTAATCCCCTCCCCCAGCAGGAAACCATATACCATTGCAGTCCAATCTCTTTTTAGAAACTACCAGTGACAGAGTACCTACCTCTTCTGAAGGCAAGCTGTTCCACTGATTCAATGTTCTCACTGTCAGGAAATTTCTCCTTAGGACAAGGTTGGATTTAACTTTGATAAGTTTCCATCTGTTACTTTTTTCTTGCCCTCAGGTACTTTGGAGAATAGGTTGTCCTCATTATGACAGCTTCTCAAATTTTGGAAAAGTCCTTTAATGTTTAAAATTTAATGTTTAATCACTCAAAACTAGGCATGCACACCCCTAACTACCTCTATTCCAACCACAACTGGCCTTAAATGCAAGCTACTCAGTGCAAGAAGCCTTGTAAATAAAATACCTGAATTTCTCCTCTTACAAAATACGGCTAAATTTGACATTACATTTGTCTATGAAACATGGCTCAACACATCTCTCCCTGACTCCATTACCACACTAAGAGACTATCATGTTTACCGATCAGATCGTGAAATCTGTAGAGGAGGTGGTGTTGCTATCTTCTGTAAAAAGTCCCTACATCTAAAAAACATCCAAGTTACCCAGGAGCTTGCTATTCCTGAGACAATTGTCTGTGAACTGTCCTTAAATATCACATTTCAGTTCTTACTATGTTACAGAGCCCCTGATTATGACATCGAACATGCAAACAAGCTAAACACACTACTAACATGGGTAGCATCCTGCCCACATGCTTTTATCTTTCTTGGTGACTTCAATCTACCTCATATTAACTGGACCCTTAATGAATGTACAACTGAACCCACACATGCAACCTTCTACACTGCAGTAACAAATCTGGGACTAGAACAACTAGTAACCAACAACACTAGACTTGATAACTGCCTTGATCTCATCTTCTGCAACAGTTTGAATTCAATTTACAGAACACAAATTAAAGAACCCTTTTCCAACCGTGACTACAACATGATTCACTTTTGTCTCAACATACGTCCACACAAAAATCATCACAATGATGGAATTCCCAATTATAACTTCAAAAAAGGCAGCTATGAACTTATGAACAACGATCTCTCATCCCTTGATTGGCATTTTCTATTCACTGGATGCAATACTGTAGAAGACCATTACAACATATTTTTACTTGAAGTCAAAAAAGTCATCAAACTATATGTACCATTAACAACTCCCCAAACCAGAAAAAACAAATTATAACAATAAGGAAGCTTCAATCCAAAAAGAAATCACTTTAGTGGAAAAACAAATCTGGTCACATTGCCAACTTCAAAAGCTGATACAAAAATTAATGCCACCAGATAAAAACTGAATGCACCAATTATCACATTAAACAAGAAGAAAACCTTCTATGCACCAATTCTACCCGCGATTTCTACAATTTTGTAAACAACAAGCTAAAAGACTCAAGGTCCATCCCACCCCTGAAAGGACCTAATGGCAAAGACTGCAATGAGAACACTATTAAAGCCAACCTTTTTAACACATTCTTTGGCTCAGTATTTGTAAACAGCAATGGATCATGCCCAGTATTTCCTAGTTGAACCACAGACAACTGCAATGATCTAATATATATCGATTTTACAGAAGATAATGTTGAAAAAGCACTACGCAATCTAAAACCATCCCTATCTATTGGACCGAATGGAATATGTGATTCCTCTTAAAAAGGCTATCCACTGCCATAGCCGAACCTCGAAGCATAATCTTTGAAAAATCTTTCAGGACCAGCTCCTTGCCAAAACTATGGTCACAAGCCACGGTCATCCCCATTTTCAAAAAGGGAGACCCCAGCCTAGTTGAAAATTATAGACCAATCTCTTTATGCTGCGTCACCTGTAAAGTCATGGAATCAATTATTAACCAATCCATCATCCTCCACTTAGAAACAAACAACCTAATAATCAATTTGATTTCTAATAAACAATTTGATTTCAGGAAAAAACTATCATGTAATCTGCAACTCTTACACTGCAAAAACATATGGACTACACAACTCGATCAGGGCAAAGCAATAGATGCAATCTAAATAAATTTCTGTAAAGCCTTTGATTCAGTGGTACATGACAAACTACTCCTAAAACTAAAATCTTATGGTATCTCTGGACACCTGCATAACTGGATAGAAGCATTCCTGTCAAACAGACAACAAATGGTCAAAATTGGGGGTGTCCTATCAAATTCTGTACCTGTCAACAGTGGTGTCCCCCAAGGCAGTGTTCTAGAACCAACTCTTTTCATACTCTACATAAATGACCTCTGTGATCATATCAAGAGCAACTGCATTCTCTTCGCTGATGATGTAAAGCTATTCAACACCACAGACAATACTGCTACCCTTCAAAAAGACCTTGTCTATGTATCAGAATGGTCAAACAAATGGCAACTTCAAATCTTAACAAATAAATGCTCTGTCCTACATATTGGCAAAAAAAAATCAGAAAATGAAATGAATAATCTGAATAGTCAAGACCTTGTTGAAGATCCAAGCTCTGTAAAGGACCTTGGAATACTCATCTCAAATGACCTAAGTGCTAGAACCCACTGTACATAGCCAAAAAGACGTTAAGAGTTGTTAACCTAATCTTATGTAGCTTTTTCTCTGGTAATATTATACTAATAACTGGAGCATACAAAACATTTGCTAGACCAATATTTGAATACAGGTCATCAGTCTGGAACCCACATTATGTATTTGATATTAACACAGCTGAGAAAGTCCAGAAATATTTCACAAGAAGAGTTCTCCACTCCTCTACTCGTTGCAGAATACCTTATGCCACCAGACTCAAAATTTTAGACCTAGAAAACCTATAAAATCATACATTGCAATGTCCTATCTGTCAATGAATACTTCAGCTTCAACCATAACAACACAAGAGCAAATAATAGATACAAACTCAAGGTTAATTGCACCAAACTTGATTGCAGGAAATACAACTTCAGCAACAGAGTGGTCAACTTCTGGAATACTCTACCTGACTCTGTGGTTTCTTCCCCAAACCCCAAAAACTTTAATCTTAGACTGTCTATTATTGACCTCACCCCTTTCCTAAGAGGTCTGTAGGGGGTGTGCATAAGCGCACCAACATGCCTACCATCCCTGTCCTATTATTTCTTTTATTTTTTATTTTTCTTATATGTATCCATGTATTCATAACTATGTTTTTACTTATACCTATTATCTTGTAAGCAATTGACAAAATAAATAAATGAATAAATAAAAATAAAATAAATGTCACCCCAATTCTTCTCTTCGTTAAACTAGACATAGTCAGTTCCTACAGCCAGTATGTGTTTTAGCCTCCAGACCTCTAACCATCTTTATTGCTTTTCTTTGTACTGTAGAGTCTTAACATATTTTTTGTACCTTGGTGACTAGAACTAGACATGGTATTCCAAGTGTGGTCTCATCTGTGCAGAGCACCAATACAGAAAATTGAATATTTTCCAATATTTCACAGAAATATAAAATAATAAATGTTTTAAGTAAAAATATTGCACATGCATAAGAAAGGGGATATGTTTGTCAAAATACACACTCATAGTTAGAAAAAAATTCTTAAACAATCTTTAATTGATATGCATTATTCTTTGGAGAGTTTAAAATGAAGCCTTACTTGGATTTTGTTAGGTGTCTGATACAGACCTATGGACTAATGATAGATAATTCAGGTCACGATATCACCATATGATCAAGCTCAAACCAAACAATACAATATATGTTTCTGATATCGACCAAAATTAATAGTAACATAAACAGCATCAGGCAAACAAAGAATTGTATGTTAATGCTTCTATGCAGCCTCATCTTTATTTCTTATTATCACACTACAGAATATCCATTCCAAAACTATATTAAAGATTCTTCTTCATCTGAATAGAGGGAGAGGGTAGAGGGAGTTTCATGTTTTCTAAGCCTTTTTTTTTTTAAATAGATACCTGAAACAATTTGATTCCTGAAAGGATATACAGTGTCTACATTGCTAGGGACCAGATTTTCTGAGGGAGTGTCTTTTTTCAAGATTTTCTACCTGTCTGATCAGATCCAAAACATCCTGTCAGCCAAACTGTGTTGAGTGGCAGGAACTAGAAGGATTTTTCTGCTGTAGCCCCTATTTTATGGAATATTCTCCCTTTGGAGATTAGATAGCCCCAAACCCTGCTGGCTTTTCACAAAGCTTTAAAAACTTGGCTATGTATCCACCCCTACAGTTTGGAATGTGTGAAGGGCCCCATTACTTGGCTTTCTTATTAATTGAGTAATCATCATACCTGCTGTTTATACTTATTTTGTGGCTGTTTGTGATGCTTTAATGTCCTTTAAGTTGGGGTTTTTTTTTAGAATTGTAAGCTGCCCACAGTTGCATGGTTGAGTTGGGAGGCTATAGAAATTGAACAGAAATAGATAGATGATAGAGATAGATAAGTAGATAGATAGATGGGTGGATATAAGATAGATAGATAAATAGTGTTGTGAATGAATAATACCAATAAAGTTATCTTGAGCCTGAAGTCAAGTGCAGGGTTCTGGCCCTGCACTTCTGATTGGCTGTTAATGGCAGGATCGGATTAGTCCGTTCAGGAGCATCTGATTGGCCATTAACAGGCCATTCCCATTGGTTAACGGAGCTAGCGCTCCAGGTTTGCTATTGGTTGAATAGTTAATAAGTTGCCTATATAAGGAAGGCTATAGCAGCTCTCCAGTTTGAGCTGTCACAATATGTAAATAAAGAGTTTGAAGTTCACTGTTTCTACCAGCTCGTCTCCATCATTCGCACACATGCTCCAGACTTAACACTGGTGACGAGGGTGGGATTGGATGACATCAGAGCCAACTAAGTCAACTAAGCACGTGGCTGAAGTGCACAACGGCGGAACCATGTCTGGCGGCATAGTACCACCCGCTCCGTTCTATCCAGCTCAAGAGGACTGGGAGTCCTACATGGATCGTTTTCAAATGTTTTTGGAAACGAATAATCTGAAGGATGCCACACCCGGGAAGAAACGGGCGGTATTTCTAACGCACTGCGGCCCGATGGTATTCAAAATGGCTAAGGCATTAGCGAAACTGGCGGAAGCGAAGGCCATGGACTGGGACGTCCTCGAACTGCTACTAAGGGCCCACTATGCACCAACCGTTCCAATGCTCGTAAGACGACATGAGTTCTATCAAAGAAACCAGCAGAAAGGAGAAAGCGTCGCCAATTTCATTGCAGACCTCTGGAACTTGGGAGGCCTTTGCGATTTCACCGACCTAGAAGAGGCCTTGAGAGACCGAGTAGTCCTCGGGCTAGACGCTCTAACTGTACAGAGCAAAATAATGGCAAGGGGTGACATCACCCTTAAAGATGCCATAGCTGACACTACAGCAGTGGAGGCGACCAAGAAGTCGGCTGCCGAACTATGCCGAAATCGCGCTCCAGCACACCCACCGGCCGGCGAAGTTTCACCTAACGCAGAAGGGCAGCTGCAGACGGCCCACCATGAGGACCTCTCTTCGTCGTCAGAAAGCGACGAAGAAGAGGTCCATCGCCTGCGGTCCGATCGGGACTGTTACCCAAAGTCCCAAAAACCGTGCGCTGGCTGCGGGGCCAACCATTACCGTTCTGACTGCAAATTCCGCGACGCATTCTGCCACGAGTGCGGGAAACGAGGCCACATCAGATGGGTCTGCAGAAGCCTCCTCGGACCCAGCCAGACCTCGAAAGGAACCAACCTCCGCCAATCGACAGGGAATTGCCCTGTAAGGCGAGAACCAGTAAACCACTCCTACAGAAACCGACCCGTGCATCGTCTAGCGAGACGGGAAGAGGCCTACCAAACACTCACTATTGGCCATGCCTCTTCACTGGACGCTTAGAAAATTCGGGTTAACGTGAACATTGAAAATCAACCCTGTCAAATGGAAGTTGACTCGGGATCGTCTCTTTCAATGGTCTCATGGAAGACCCTCAAGCAACTCATCCCCACTATCCGGCACCAAGACCTTCAATTCCAACGGCTCGTGTTAAAGGACTACCAGGGGAACCGAATTCCAGTCGCAGGATCCAGTAGAGTCTGGGTTGCATTCAAGAACCGCACGGCGTATTTACCCCTGATGGTGATCGATAAGGACCGGCCTAGTCTGTTAGGCCTGCAATGGTTCGCACCACCCGGCATTGAAGTGGCTGGCATTAACCGAATCGGCGGCAGTGACTGGGAGGAAGACCTCGCCCATGAATTCAGGGACGTCTTCGAGGAAAAGTTAGGCGAGTACAAGGGGACCCCGAAATCCTTTAGCCATAATCCAAAGATAGCTCCCATCCGCCTTAAGCCTCGGCGAGTTCCGTTCGCTCTAAAGCCAAAAATCTACGAGCAGCTTGATAAGTTGATTGCCCAAGGAGTGTTAAAGCCAACTGACCACTCCCCATGGGAAATGCCGATTATGACACCAATTAAGCCGGACGGCTCCATTAGAATTTGTGGGGACTACTGAGCCACCCTAAACCACGCCCTGCAACAGAACCCATATCCGGTGCCGGTGGTACAACACCTCCTCCATTCCCTGGGGGGTGGAAAAGTCTTCGCTAAACTGGACTTAGCTCAGGCTTATCAGCAACTGCCGGTTGATGAAAAAACAGCACAGGCACAGACTATTGTAACAAACCGAGGTGCCTTTAAGTGTACGCGGCTTCAATTTGGAGTCAGTGTGGCCCCAGGGATCTTTCAGAGCCTAATGGAGAGACTATTGCAGGGGATCAAGGGCATTGTCCCCTATTTTAACGATGTGCTCATTGCCGCCCCCACTCCAAAAATCTTACAGGAGCGTTTAAGACTGGTATTACGAAAATTCCAGGAAGCAGGCTTGAAAGTCAAAATAAATAAGTGCAAACTGTGTACTGATCATGTTGAATTCTTAGGTTACTTAATTGACAGTCAGGGTATTCACCCTACCGATAGCAAATTAAGAGCAATAAAAAATGCTCCCAGACCCCAGAACAAGACTGACCTCCAGGCGTTCTTAGGCCTCATCGATTTTTATAATGTATTCTTGCCGCACAAGGCAACTGTCACTGAACCTTTACATCGTCTATTAGATAAAAAATCGATTTGGGTATGGGGTCACAAAGAAGAGCAGGCGTTCCATAATGTGAAAAAACTACTGACTTCGGATGCCGTACTAATGCAGTACAATGAGACTTTGCCAATAAACATTACGTGTGATGCATCGCCTTTTGGAGTGGGCGCCATTTTGAGCCATGTGTTACCAAACGGTAACGAAGCCCCTGTTGCTTACTTCTCAAAGACGCTCTCGAAAACCGAGCGAAATTACAGCCAGATCAATAAAGAAGCCCTGGCGATTGTATCAGCAGTTAAAAGATTTCATGAGTACGTGTACGGCCGGGTTTTCACCATTGTAACTGACCACAAACCATTGCTGGGGATCATCGCTGGGGACAAGCCAACTCCCTACATACTTTCTCTCAGAATTCTTGGCTGCCTACAATTATCGGCTACAATATCGTCCCGGTAAAGCCATTCCCCACGCCGACGCGCTGAGCCGTACACCGTTCCCTGAAACTATCAACAATCCTGCACCAACAATAACAGCGTTGCAGATCGAGACACTCCACATGCCGCCATTAACTGCCCATGACATCGCGAGAGAAACAAAACGCGACCCCATCTTAGCACGAGTCCTCACATGGATGGAACGTGGATGGCCATTGGACCAAGTACCAGACGACTTTGCACCATTCAAAAGTCATCAAACAGAGTTGTTCTCGCAGAAGGGCTGTGTCATCTGGGGCGATAGAGTCGTTATCCCAGAACGACTCCAACAAACGCTGCTAAGAACCTTGCACGACGGCCACCCTGGCATCGTGCATATGAAGGGCCTCACACAAAGCTACGCGTGGTGGCCAGGCATCGACAGACAAATCGAATCATGGGTTAAAACTTGCAGGAGATGCCAAGAAGTAAGCAACGCTCCACCAAAGGGCAACCCCAACCGAATGGGAGACGCCGCGGGGACCCTGGTCCCGCATCCATCTGGACTTTGCCGGGCCGACCAAAGGCCACATGTTTTTACTAACCATCAACGCCTACTCGAATTGGCTCGAGATTCACCGAATAAGCAACACGACCACTGACACGGTCATCAAAAGACTGGAAAGACTGCTTGCAACCCACGGATTACCAGACGTTCTGGTATCCGACAACGGGCCCCAGTTTACCGCGCTGTCTTTTGAGCAGTACCTGGCTGACCGCGGTATCCGACATGCGCTCACTTCACCTGCACACCTTGCTGCCAACGGTAGGGCTGAGCACATGGTACAATTCGTCAAAAAGATTCTCCAAAAGACTGACGACAACATCGACGAGAAAATCAACCGGATCCTTTTCCTACAGCACATCACACCTCACAGCGTCACCAACAAAACTCCTGCCGAGCTGCTAATGGGACAAAAGCTCCGCTCCCACCTCGATCGGTTACACCCAGCCTACGAACCAGAAAAACCACTCGGATCCAGTGGCCGATGCCGTACCTTTCAGGTAGGCGATTTAGTATTCTCTAAAAACTTATTGAGCGATCCGCTGTGGGTAGAAGTGACCATAATCCTCATTACCGGCCCAAGATCAGTGCCCTGACGACAGACTTTGGAAGCGCCACATAGATCAACTATGATTGCAGCTACCGTCGCGCACTTCCGAACTCCCTTATGACCAAACTGAGGGGGGGGGAGATACAGAGGAAAGCGAATTGCAATTAGAGGGAAACCTTTTTGAAGAAACCGATAATGGGACTGAAACGCAGGAACAGGAACCAGGGACCGGAGTGAGTTCACCTCAGGGAGTGGCCAGTGATATTGGTGACGACGGGAACGCGAACTCGGAACCAGAGGCACCCCTACCGATAAACAATGATCTACCTCAGCAGAAGTGCAGCCAACCGCCAGGCACTTTGCGAAAATCGAAAAGACTAACAAAACAGCCGTCCTACCTTAAGGACTATGTAACCGCGCCCCGTGGGCAGAAGCCGGGGGAAAGGGGTGTTGTGAATGAATAATACCAATAAAGTTTTCTTGAGCTTGAAGTCAAGTGCAGGGTTCTGGCCCTGCACTTCTGATTGGCTGTTAATGGCAGGATCGGATTGGTCCGTTCAGGAGAATTTGATTGGCCATTAACTGGCCATTCCCATTGGTTAATGGAGCTAGCACTCCAGGTTTGCTATTGGTTGAATAGTTAATAAGTTGCCTATATAAGGAAGGCTATAGCAGCCCTCCAGTTTGAGCTGTCACAATATGTAAATAAAGAGTTTTAAGTTCACTGTTTCTACTGGCTCGTCTCCATCATTCGCACCCATGCTCCAGACTTAATAGATAGATAGATAGATAGATAGATAGATAGATAGATAGATAGATAGATAGATAGATAGACAGACAGTAAAGTAGATAAATAGATAAATTTCAGTGACTGGTAGGCATCTGGAATCTCAACTTCATATTAAAGATGGGTAACTTTTATGCAGAATGGCACTAGTTAGGGAGTGAATAGATAGAAAATTCCTATGGAAAAATACAGCAGGGTGAACACAGACATATTTGCAGCTTTACTGCATTATTTTTCACTTAAAAATTAATGGCATGTGTTTACTCTATAACTCAGCATGGAGAGGCAAAATCCAAGATCAAATCTAGATTTTCAGAAGGGGCAATGATAAACAAGCTTTGTCATTCCCCCATATTCAATTGCCTTGCTTACTCTCCCTCTGCATTCAATTCTTATCATTGCCCACTTAGGCTGAGGACAGTCCTTGTCTTTGTTCTTCTCACCATAAATCCATTGATCAATAAATTGCACCGTCAATAAACATTAGCTGCTGGTTTGTTTCTGGATAAGAGGCAAAGTTAGTGCTGATATTTATCTTTAAAGCCCCATGCAGTTTGGGTCCAAAGATGTATTCTTCCATATAATTTCCCCTGGCAGGGTCTCATCTGGGAGACTCAGGGTCAAACTTTTATACAGCTGCTCCAGTTCTTTGAAATGCCCTCCCTGCTGATTTGAGAGGAATAACCTTTTTGTTCACATTTTAAAAGGCTTTGAAAATAGGCTAGTAATCAATAGAATTTAATCTATTTCTAATAGTCTTGGTTTTAACTTGTTTTATTGTTTTATCTTTCTATTGTAATATGCTTAGAGATCTCAGGTTGTACATGGCATATGAAAACTAAAACAACGCCAAAAAAGATTATTGAGTCTGTTGTGTATGCAATATAATTAATAAAGTGTGAGCTTGGAGTAAGTGCAGGGTTCTGGCCCTGCACTTCTGATTGGCTGTTAAGCGGCCGGACCGGATTGGCCCGTTCCAGGGAATCCGATTGGCCCTTAACAGAGAGTTCTTATTGGTTATAAAAGCTAGCGTTCCAAGCTTGTTATTGGTTAAACGTTACAAGGTTTGTCTATATAAGGCGGGTTTTACTGATATTAAATGAGCAAGTCACGATGTAAATAAAGAGCTGAAGTTCACCATTGAGAAACTTGTCTCCATTCTTTCTTGCCCATGCTCAAACTTAACACTGGCGACAAGGATGGGATATGGAGACATCTGAACCAACGAAACTTCGAAGAACACTGAGCACGTGACAGACGATGCCAACAACGGAACCATGTCCGGCGGCATCGTACCACCCGCTCCGTTCGATCCAACACAAGAGGACTGGGAGTCCTACATGGATCGCTTCCAAATGTTCCTAGAGATGAACAATTTAAAGGATGCCACACCAGGAAAGAAACGGGCGGTGTTCCTAATGCATTGCGGTCCAACCGTATTTAAGATGGCTAAAGCACTAGCCAAACCCCGAGAAGTAAAGGCCATGGATTGGGATGACCTTGAACCTATCCTGCGAGACCACTACGCTCCGACCGTGCCTACGCTCATGAGATGCCACGAGTTTTATCAAAGAAGCCAGCGAAAAGGAGAAAGCGTGGCCGACTTCATAGCAGACCTCCGAAATTTGGGAGGCCTCTGCGGATTCACCGATCTAGAAAAAGCACTAAGAGACCGCATAGTTCTGGGATTGGATGCACCAGGCGTCCAAAGCAAGCTGATAGCGAAAGGCGACATCAGTCTTGCCGACGCTATTGCCGATGCTACTGCGGCGGAAGCAACCAAGAAGTCGGCTGCACAACTACGCCAAAACCGCACTCCGGTATCACCACCGGCCAGCGAAATCTCACCTAGTTCAGAAGGGCAGCTCTCAACAACGCACCACGAGGACCTCTCTTCATCGTCAGACAGTGACGAAGAAGGGGTCCATCGACTGCGGTCCGACCGGGACCCTCACCCGAAGCCCTCATGCCCTTGCGCTGGCTGTGGAGCCAACCATGCCAGCTCCGAATGCAAATTCCATGACGCACTCTGCCAAGAGTGTGGGAAATGAGGCCACATCGGACGGGTCTGCCGCAGCTTGCCAGGACCCAGCCAGGCCTCAAAAGGGACAAACTATCACCAATCGACAGGAAACCGTCCTGTAAGGCGAGAGCCAGTAAACCACTCCTACAGAAATCGAGCTTTGCAGAGAGAAGAGGCTCACCATACTATCACTATCGGTCACGCCTCGGCCTTGGACACTAAGAAAATCCGAGTCACGGTAGCCATCGAGAACCAGCCTTGCCACATGGAGGTCGACTCGGGATCGTCCCTCTCGATGGTGTCACAGAAGATACTCAAGCAACTCATCCCCACGATTCAATGCCAAGATCTCCATTTCCAACGCCTCATCCTCAAGGACTACCAGGGGAATCGAATCCCCGTCGTCGGGTCCTGCCGAGTCCGAGTCTTCTTCAAGAAGCACACAGCATACTTACCTTTAACGGTCATCGATAGAGATAGGCCTAGCCTACTGGGCCTCCAATGGTTCACGCCACTCGGCATTGAAGTGGCCGGCGTAAACCGAGTCGGTGGCTGTGAGTGGGAGGAAGACCTTATCTCTGAGTTCAGGGATGTCTTCGTGGACAGTTTAGGCGAGTACAAGGGGACCCCAATCTCATTCAGCTTAGATCCAAAAATAGCTCCCATTTGCCTAAAGCCCCATCGAGTTCCGTTTGCCTTAAAATCGAAAATCGACGAACAACTCGACAAACTGATAGCTCAGGGGGTGTTGGAACCCATCGATCACTCCCCGTGGGAAACCCCTATTGTAACACCCATTAAGCCAGACGGGTCAATCCGAATTTGTGGGGACTACCGGGCCACTTTGAACCACACCCTGCAGCAGAACGCATATCCAGTTCCGGTGGTGCAGCACCTCCTCCATTCCCTTGGGGGCGGGAAAGTTTTCGCTAAATTGGATTTAGCTCAGGCATATCAGCAATTACCAGTAGATGAAAAAACAGCACAGGCCCAAACTATTGTGACGCACTGAGGTGCCTTTAAATGTACCCGGCTGCAATTCGGAGTAAGTGCAGCCCCGGGGATTTTTCAGAGCCTTATGGAAAGGTTATTGCAAGGGATTAAGGGCGTGGTCCCCTATTTTGACGATGTATTAATTGCAGCCCCTACAAAAAAATCTTACAGGACCGGTTAAAATTAGTCCTAAAAAAATTCCAAGAGGCCGGTCTTAAGGTTAAAAAAAACAAATGTAAATTGTGTACTGACAGTGTTGAGTTTTTAGGGTACCTGATTGATAGCCAGGGCATTCACCCTACCGAAAGTAAATTTAAAGCGATCAAAAACGCTCCCAGGCCACGAAACAAGGCCGATCTCCAGGCGTTCCTAGGCCTCATCAATTTTTATAATGTATTTTTACCGCACAAAGCAACTGTCGCTGAACCATTACACCGATTGTTAGATAAAAGAGCAAATTGGTTATGGGGTTACTGTGAAGAACAGGCGTTCCGAAATGTTAAAAAACTGCTCACTTCTGACTCTGTACTCATGCAGTATAACGAGACGTTGCTGTTAATTATAACCTGTGATGCATCAGCTTTCGGGGTGGGCGCCATTTTGAGCCACGTACTGCCTAATGGGAACGAAGCCCCTGTTGCATATTTTTCAAAGACTCTTTCAAAAATGGAGCGGAACTATGGACAAATTGATAAAGAAACCCTCAAAATTGTCTCAGCGGTGAAAAGATTTCACGAATACGTGTATGGTAGGGTTTTTACTATTGTCACTGACCACAAGCCTTTGTTAGGGATAATAGCCGGAGATAAGCCGACTCCCTACATATTATCCCCTAGGATGACCTGATGGTCAGAATTCTTAGCTGCTTATAACTATCAGCTGCAATACCACCTGGAAAAAGCCATTCCCCACGCCGACGCATTGAGCCGAGCACCGCTTCCAGAGACTCTCGACGATCCGGCACCAACGGTAACCACGTTGCAGATTGAAGCACTCAACTCGCCGCCACTGACCGCCCGAGATATCGCGAGAGAAACCAAACGCGACCACACCCTAGCACGAGTCCCAGGCTGGGTAGAACGCGGATGGCCATTGGACCAGTTATCAGATGACTTCACACCATTCAAAACTCGACAGACCGAACTCTTCTCCCAGAAAGGCTGTATCATCTGGGGCGATAGAGTCGTTATTCCAGAACGGCTCCGAAAAATGCTGCTGAGAACTTTGCACGATGGCCACCCCGGCATCGTGCGAATGAAAGCCCTTGCACGAAGCTACGCATGGTGGCCGGGCATTGACAAGCAAATCGAACAGTGTGTTAAAACTTGTCCCAAATGCCAAGAAGTCAGCAACGACCCACCAAAAGCCATGCCTTCTGAATGGGAGACACCACGTGGACCCTGGTCCCGAATTCACCTGGACTTTGCGGGGCCAACCAAGGTCCACACCTTCCTGCTTACCGTTGATGCCTACTCCAATTGGCTCGAAATTCATCGCATGACGACTACGACCTCCGAGGCGGTCATCAAGATTCTAAACAGACTCTTTGCAACCCACGGATTACCAGACATCCTGGTATCTGATAACGGCCCACAATTTACTGCACTAGCGTTCGAGCAGTACCTCGCTGACCATGGCATCCACCAGGCGCTCACCTCGCCTGCGCACCCTGCGAGCAATGGCCGAGCAGAACGCATGGTTCAATTTGTGAAGAAAACCTTGCAAAAGGTAGACTATGACAACGTTGACGACAAGGTCAACCAAATCCTCTTTTTGCAACACATCACCCCACATAGCATCACCAACAAAACTCCTGCTGAACTGCTAATAGGACGAAAGCTCCGCTCCCACCTTGACCGGTTGCACCCTGCATATGAACCAGAGAAACCACTAGGATCCAGTGGCTGCTATCGCACCTTCCAGGTAGGAGACCTGGTTTATGCAAAAAACCTATCGGGCGACCCGTTATGGGTGGAAGTGACAGTAGTATGTGTAACTGGCCCTAGATTCTACCTAGTGCAATGCCTTGACGATAAACTTTGGAAACGGCATATCGACCAATTACGGTCGCGGCTTGCAGCGGCCAATTCGTAACTCCCCTATGACCAAACTGAGGGGGGGGGAGGTACGGAAGAAGATGAAGCCCTAGGAAACCTGTTTGAAGCAAACGACGAATTAATTGAAACTCAGGAAGTGGAGCCGGAGGGAGAAATGTCTGCACCTCAGGGAATCGAGGAAAATGTGGGCAACAATGTAGAAGTGAACTCTGAACCAGAGACAGCCCCACTGCCAGACAACGATCTACCTCAGCGAGATTGCAACCAGCCGATATAACGAAAATCAAAGAGACTAAAAAGACAACCATCCTATTTAAGGGACTATGTAACTGTGCCCTGAACTGAGGAACCAGGGGAAGGGGTGCTGTGTATGCAATATAATTAATAAAGTGTGAGCTTGGAGTAAGTGCAGGGTTCTGGCCCTGCACTTCTGATTGGCTGTTAAGTGGCCGGACTGGATTGGCCCATTCCGGGGAATCCGATTGGCCCTTAACAGAGAGTTTTTATTGGTTATAAAAGCTAGCGTTCCTAGCTTGTTATTGGTTAAACGTTACAAGGTTTGCCAATATAAGGCGGGTTTTACTGAAATTAAATGAGCAAGTCACGATGTAAATAAAGAGCTGAAGTTCACCGTTCAGAAACTTGTCTCCATTCTTTCTCACCCATGCTCAAACTTAACAGAGTCAGGCCGGCGTAATAGGATTTGGATTGGTAGGTGTCCAAGAATATCAACCTCTCATGCCAGGCATCTCAAGGATTTAAAGCACACAGAGAATCCTACAATTATGCAACATGATAGCAAATGATGAATTGGATTGTTTATTGTTTATAATTTCATTAAAACACCTCCATTGTTTATCTACAACACACACAGAGTAACACAATCATTCTCAACAATGGTACCAGGAGGAAATATGCATTTTTTTTTCCCAGCAGCAAAATATTGAGAGTGCTCAAGTATGTGATATTTGTAAAAAAAGAAAAAGAAAAAGCTGAACATTATATCTAGAAGAACCTAGCATGTAGAACAGGGGTGTCAAACTCAATTTCAATGAGGCCTACATCAAGGTTGTGTTTGACCTTAGGGGGCTGGAGTGGGTATGGCCAGGGTAGACGTGGCTAGCTTGACATTACTTGTATAAGGGCACCTGTGATGGCCAGTGAAAACAGGCTCCCACTCTTCGTTTTCAGCTGGGATGACCTCCTGCAACCCTCTGCCAGTGAAAACGGAACTCAGGAGGAAGCCCATTTTTGCTGGCAGAGGCACTGCAACCTGGTCCTTTGCTGTTTCCCAGGCAGCTCTACGGGCCAGATCTAAGCACTCCTGATGTAGAATGATCGACCCCTTTTAAAAAAGTGAGAGTGTATGTCAAGTACAGAACTGTCTGCAGAATTCCCTTTAACCACTTCAAAAAGGGCAGAGAAGTGGAGAAATATGCTTTTTATTTGTTAGGGAAGCATGGAATGGCAGTCATTAAAGTAAAGAACTTATACAGTTTTGGGGGGGACTCAGTGGAACTTCTTCTGAAGCCCTACACCAATTCATATCTAATTCATTTATATAGCAGCATTCCATATTCAAGCAGGTTTTTAAAAGCTAAATACCATTCCCCAACAAGGCACCCTTTCTACTATCAAGATGGGTACAACTCAGAAGTATCCATGGGTATGTATGTGTGACAAAAAAGTCCAGATGGTGGCTGAATCATACAGTTGAAGCCCAGGCAATTTTTACATTTTAATTGATTATGTGCTGTCAAGAGGTTTTTTCAACTCCTAGCAACCACATAGATCTTCTCTGTTGTGATCTATCTCACTTTTTCTTTTGAGTCCAATGGTGCTCATCACTACCATAACTGAGTCCACCTGCTTTGCTGTTGAACATCCTCTTTTCCTTCCTTTCAGCTTTCCCAGGATTAAAGTTTTTCCCAGAGAGAATAATGGGAACAATGTGTCCAAAGAAGAATATTATGAATTTCAATGTGCATTTTATGTTAAAAAGAGACTCGATTTCAACCGAGCAATTGTAGCCATCATCTTATATAATTTTTTACCCCCTTGTAGATATTCTAACTCAAATTATTTCAGTTGAAATACACAGCATGAAACTTTGCTGAACTGTTGTTAAATATAGAAGATAGATAATACTATATAAAAGTGAATGAATAAATGAAGTCTTAAAAACCACAAGAAAAAAGGAACAAAATATTCATAGATACTGATATAATATACTGACATATATTCATAGATACTGATATAAAAATTCTACAAAAGTATTTTGATAAATGGCAATCATATGTCATTATAATGATCCACAACTTTTTGGGTAAATAAGTGATTAATGTGTAATACCAAATAATTAGAAAGTATCTTTTAGTTATGGGAAGATCATGGAGAATCCATTTCTTTGTCTTGATATCAGCTTCTGTGTGATAAGAATACAGTGCAAAAGATTAAGATAAAATATTCAATCTTATCTCAAAGTTGAGTTAATAGATGTAATAACTTCCTCCCAAAAAGAAACTATAGGAACAAAATATTCATAGATACTGATAACATATTCAAATGAAGCATTACTGTAATCTTATGGCACCTACAGCAATATAGTAATTTATTTAAGCCTTTTCTTAATAAAATCAGTAGAAACCAATATGTCTAGAATTATTTTGTTGTTGTTGAATAAGATGTAACCTAAAATCAATGTTTTTGGTACAGATGGTGACCACATCTTTTTGTCTAGGCAAAATAAGAATCTCTAATTGTTTACTTCATTCAACCATTAAAGTTTTACCTCTAAAACATCTTCACCCCCAGGGTGACAAGGAGGGGCTTATTGATTGTTAGTGAAGTCCTGGTCTCTGGAGAAGGTTTGGGCAGAAGGATTTAAGAGGTTTTGTTTCCCCAATAGAGAGGTAGCAGGTGTTTGGCTGAGCAGAACCAGAGAAAGTCAAGCTGTGCTGAATGTGCTAGAATAAACCCAGCCCTTTCTTGTCTTTCCATTCTCTCAGTAAGTGTAGAAAAGGGAAAAGAAGCAGAGTATGTCAATGAGGATAGTCTCTAAGAGGTATATTTAGGAGGAAAGACACCAGATGAACAATGCATATACCTGTTGTAAATAGCTTCACTGTAAATAATAAAAAAAGCATAAAAGCCTCCACTGCCTTGCTTTTCTGTGTTAGTTACCACCTTTGCAAAGCAAAACACACCTCCAGTTCAAAAAGAACCCCATCCTTATGAAGCACTGTAGAGGAAATGAGGTATCTAGACCCTTCCAGTCATGGTTAAGACCTGGATATGGAATGGAAATGGCAGTGATTCTGTAGTGGATAAGCTATGTTGGGACCTGGATGGAGAAAGTGCACACATCCTGGTTCTCTTAAACTTCTCAACAGCCATTACCATCAACCATGGTATCCTGTTGGACCCTGTGCAAGGGCTGGAGATTTTACTTTACCCTAATTCTCCTGGAAAAGTATTATCTATTATCCTGTCAGACTATTCTTACTATAACATGAACTAACATTACCACTAATAATAAAAACTCACCAAAAAGCTGGTTTTTCCCATCCCATTGATAGATATCATAGTAGCCTGATTCTAACTCTAAATTCATGATACTATATGAAAAGGAAACTTTAACTGAAAAAAGATTTTTGCAGGCAATGTAACATTAACATTAAGGTAGGACTCCCACTAATCATAAAAATTCAACCAAAAGTTGACCTTCCTGTTCCTTAACCAGGGTTCTCATAGAAACTAACCCTAATATTACTTTCACCTGTGTTCTATCCTGACAAGCAATCTTTACCAAAAGGTGAATGGTAATATCCCATTTCCTATTTCTTATCTATAAACAAATCCATAGAACATTGGCAGTATTGGTGTCAGCCAAAGCTCATTAAGGGTTACCAGAAATAACATTATGTCTATTTTAATCTTGATCAAATAAATCAACTTTGCATTCCTTCCTTTATTTCTAACAAACTTAAACTTTAGTCCAAATAATGTTGTAGAACTTGATTTGTTTTCATATTTTCTTTGTCCCTTCTGAACCCTAAAAGCTCAATGAAAATCTAACCCTCCCATTAAATTTAATGATATACTTCATGGAAATCTTACCCTAACTCTAATGTATACAATGATAAATAGAAATGGTTTTCCCAAAGAGTAATCCTAGCAAATAATGCCATATAACATAAGTTTAAGATTCCTGCTAATTATAAAATTCACCTCAAAGCTGTTGACTAGCATTGAACACAGATTTAGAGGAAGAAAACATTTAATTAACTTACACTTTAGGATATGCATCATAAAGTGTGGGCCTAATTTATAAACTCTTTACAAAACAGTAATTAATTAGAGTTTAATTAGAATTAATTAATTAGATTTAATTTGAGTTTTGAGCATATAAATTATATAAATTTTGTGAAAGGATTTCTGAGCATTTAATTGTGCAACTGTAGCTTCATTCTCTCTGTATTTATTGCAAACAATCAGATCTCCTACATAAATGTTATTTAATCCATATCTGTTTATATTAAAACTTAATCATTCTTTGCTCTTGAAGATATCATCTTTTGCAATCTATTTGCTAAAGCACTTGTTAGAATTTTGATATCTACATTGATCAGTGTGGTAGTCCAATATTTGGAACACAAGTAAGATCTTGACTGGTGACTTTATATTTTTAATATAAGATTAGTGATAAAATATTATCTTCTAAAAAACTGATATATAAATCATAACATTTAGAAACATGTCTCCAAAAAAAATTCATACTGTTCCATAGGAAATTCATGAAATTCTGATGCATTACTATTACTCAAAGCTAAGACTACATTTTGTATTTAATCAGAAGTCAGAGGGTTACAGGTTCTTATAGTAAAAACTTTAATTTGGGGGAGATAAATTTTAAGCAATCTTTGCAACTCCCTCCCTGATATCTTCAAGAAACATTCTTAGCTTGACTATAAATTTCAGTACACAAGTGTATGGCATCAGAGGAACTACATAAGTCCCTGCCCTCCTTATCTTTAATAATTGTACATGTTATCCTTGAGTTATGACCACAATTAGGACAAGAACTTCTGTAGCTAATGATGTGACAATTAAATGAGTCATATATTTTAAAGCAAATCACTATAGTCATTAAATGAATCACCTGGTTCCCCATTGTTCTTGCTTTTTGGAAGCCCCCTGGGAAGAAGCAACATTACAACAACACACATCAATAAGTTTCTAAGATTTTTGCCTTTCTTGGCTTTGACTTCTGTTTTCTTCTTAATAATTTCTATGTGTCAAGTGTGGGAAATCAGGACTCCAGGCAGTTCAAATGAATATAAAGGTTTATTGCAAGCTTAATATTTTTTATAAGAATCTGAACTACTAACAGTCAAAGCAAATTGGCACTAGATAAGTTAATGGCATTCAAGGTGGGCTAGATTTAGATCTTTTGTTGGCACGAAGGTACTCAAGACCGATATTGCATTTGACTCCTCTTTTTGGTTCAGCCTAGTCATCCCCTACACCATGGTTTGTTCTAATAATTGTTTGCTTCTGCTTCTTCATTGTGGCAGTCTCTCTTCCCATTAATCCTTAACAATTTATCTAAGTTCATTCTCAGTAATTCCTCTGGTTTTCTATCAATGAAATTCAGAACTTTAAAACAATTCCTGATGTTCTCCTTGAAAATAGAGATCACATTGTGAAAAATGGTTTACTTCTTCCTTAGTTTAACTTGCACATGAGCAGTTCATAATTTGTTCCATAGTAAGCATTTGATCATGTATTTTATGCTATAATTGAGGTCCTCCATCCCCTTTTGGCAATCTATATATAAGAGAAATACCACTCACGCATCATCACAAAATCTCCAGAACCATAAAGCCTACAAACTTGAAATGTTCCTCTTGGCTTCTAGTACTCACTAAGAAAGGATTTTTCAAAATGACCATCAGAGCATTACCATTTCATATATTATTATTAACACGCTCTGATACTAAGGAGTTCTACTCTTCCTCTCCACCTGAAAAAAAATCTGTTCCAAATGCAAAACACAAGCAAAGGAGAGGAGTTTCAGTTTCAGCTTTAGTTTCATAGCACCAAGCAGCTTTAGTACAGAACAATTGAGCTTAGCTCCTTGCTGTCTCCTTCTTGCTCACACTGCAAATACTGTTTCAGTTTTCAAGCAGCCCTCAACTCTCTCACACACTGACAGGACACTAGCCAGATGAATACCAATGGATGCTGGTAGGCAGAGGCAGAATTTTTTCCCCTTATTTTCCTCCCCCAAAACTAAGCCGACCACATAATTTCATAGCAAAGCACTGCTAACGAGGTAGTAATATAATGAATTTGTTTTTTGTGTGTTCTTAGTTTTGGCATTGCAGTCTCCAATCACAAGCAGCATATCTTGTGTGGATTTCAAAGTGGGCTTGATCATGGTTTTTCGGGCCCTGAGTAATAAACAGTGTGATCTGATCTAAAATGTCCCATCACAGTCCATCTCAATTTGCTGATGATATTGTTATAATGATATATAAAGATGAATAGGTTGTAATATGAATGTAAACTTAGTAAGAAATGTACGCAAATCTTAATATGTGCACAAGATAGATGTATCCTGTCAACACGCTGTATAACAAAGATGGATTTGTTTTTTTTAAAAAAATAAAAATAAAAAACTTTAAATGTTTTTGCTGATGTCTAAGAGATCAGTTTGTAATCATTTTATTTTATCCTTCGTTGTGTTGAGCTTTCCTGTGTTCATGCTTCTATGTTCCATTTTCCTACTGTAATTCTATCTTTACAGCTTCTGATGTTCTTTTTTTTTTTTGGCAACCTTAGCAATGTCCCAAAGGCTTCAATCCAGCCTTATCATAAACATAATTAGTACTCTGGAAGATCCAAAGTAGCATGTTGAGTGCCATCTGACCCAATGGACCTATCATCTGGCATTATATCATCAATCATTTTATATTATCTGGAAAAATATAGGAATTGTTTGCCATTGCCTTCTTTCACACAGAATGAATTGATGTCTTTGCCATGTCACTAAAGTGATCAGCTGCCTCTGGCTTCTACTTATATCAATGCCTGCTTAGCTGGGGTGACCATCATGGCCTGTGTGTTCCTGCTGGGAATATACACTCTTGGCTACACTTCCAACTTTTTTCATTCATTTTTACATTCCCCCCAACCCCTCCCCTCGAACAACTGCACCACCATCACAAAGGAGCATAGCAGGTGTTATGGGGAGGGTCTTACCTTATGCATGTCATGCATGTATGGACAGAAATATAAACCTTATATTCTTTCTATTTAAAAAAAATTGAGAAACTAACCTATTCATTTATTTAGTGCAAAATTATGACCGATGATAAGACTAAGAGACATATGAATGTATCGAGCAGAAACATAGAGAAATCAATTTAAATCTGATTCAAGGAACTAAATAAAATAAAACTACTAGTTAATGATTGACTGTATTGTCTCATCTGCCATCAGGGAGCAGTTGCACAAAAGAAAATTCCCCATTGTGAATCATGGATGACATTGATTATCTCTCAAGTCAATATATAAAGATATAAAAGCAAGACTTACAACAAAGACCCATAATTCTGTTCAGACTGAAAAATGTCTGAGATATAAAGCCTCTGGTAAATAGATTTCATGGCAATTTTATGCATAGTCAGGAAACTCCATCACCTTTTACAAACTAGATTTGCATACACATTCCTGTTTTGGAGCCTAAAACCATGAAGATGCTTGAAGTTTAAGTGCAGCACCAAGACTACTCCAAGAGTCTTTTACCTAAATACACTATGAAGATGGTGGAGAAAATATATATATGAACTTATACTGTGTTAGAATATGATCCACTCTGTTATAGATTCAGGCATGGGTAGAATGAATGGAGACAGTCTTAGTTAGTGAACTTTCAACTCTTTATTGCATAGTGACTTCTAACTTGTATAACAACTCTGCCTTATATAGGCAATTCTAATGTGAAATAACCAATAGGGAGCTGTAAAACGCTAGCTCCAGAACCAATAAGAGTCCTTCGTTAAGGGCCAATCAGATTCTCAGAACCCAACCAATCCGATCTAGCCGCTTAACACCCAATCAAAAGTGCAGGGCCAGAACCCTGCACTTTACCCCAAGCTTGCCTTTATTCAACTATTTACATACATAACACCCCTTCCCCCGACTCCACAATTAATTTGTGACTATGTAGTCCTTTAAATAGGATGGTTGTCTCTTGGGTCTGTCAGATTTTCTTTGGACTGGCTGCGTGCAGTCCCGTTGAGGTAGGGTGTTGTTTTGTAGTGGCTCGGCTTCTCGTTCTGGTGTGATTTCCCTTGGAGCGTACGATTCTTCTTCCTGCTCCATTTCCTGGGTTTCACTTGATTCATCGCTTTCTTGGAACAGGTTTCCTGGCATGTCGTTTTCTTCTCTTCCTTCCCCCCCCCCTCAGTTTGGTCGTTGGGAAGTTGTTGGCTGGCCGTTATAAGTCATGACCGTAATTGGTCAATATGTCTTTTCCATAGTCTCTCATCAATACATTTTACAATATAGGATCTAGGCCCAGTCTCGCGTATTACCGTTGCTTCAATCCAAACTGGGTCGCCCGATAAATTTCTTGCATAAACGGGGTCGCCTACCTTGAAGGTACGGTAGCGTCCGCTGGATCCTGGAGGCTTCTCTGGCTCGTAAGCAAGGTGCAGTCGGTCGAGGCGGGAACGGAGTTTTTGCCCCATGAGAAGTTCAGCGGGAGTTCTGCCGGTTTCGCTGTGCGGAGTGATGTGTTGAAGAAGTAGAATGTGGTTTATTTTTTCGTCAAGATTATCATAGTCCACCTTTTGTAAAGTCTTTTCTACAAATTGTACCATGCGTTCCGCTCGGCCGTTGGTAGCAGGATGCGCCGACGTGGTGAGCGCATGGCGGATGCTGTTATCAGCAAGGTACTGTTCAAACATTAGCGCTGTAAACTGTGGTCCGTTATCGGACACCAGGACATCCGGCAATCCATGAGTTGCAAAGAGTCGATTGAGGACTTTAATGACTGCCTCGGAGGTTGTATTGGCCATTCGATGAATTTCTAACCAATTAGAGTATGCATCGACAGTCAACAGCAATGTCTGTCCTTTGATCGGCCCTGCGAAATCCAGGTGGATTCTGGACCAGGGTCCACGTGGCGTCTCCCATTCGGTTGGTGCAGCTTTTGGCGGTGCGTTGCTGGTTTGTTGGCACTTGGTGCAGGCCTTGACCCATTGCTCGATGTGTCAGTCCATGCCTGGCCACCAAGCGTAGCTCCGTGCGAGTGCCTTCATTCACACGATCCCAGGATGTCCATCGTGCAAGATTTGTAACAGCGTCTTTTGGAGTCGTTCTGGGACGACGACTCTATCGCCCCAGATGACGCAGCCTTTTTGTGAAAAAAGTTCAGTCTGTCTTGTTTTAAATGGCGCGAAGTCATCTGGGATCTGGTCCAATGGCCATCCACGCTCTACCCAGCCTAGGACTTGAGCTAGGGTGTGGTCTTGTCTGGTCTCCCTCGCGATATCTCGAGCGGTCATAGGAGGCGAGTTGAGCGTTTCGATTTGTAACGCCGATACTGTTGGTGCCGGATCGTCGAGGGTCTCTGGTAGCGGTGCTCTGCTGAGTGCGTCGGCATGGGGAATGGCTTTCCCCGGTCGATGTAACAATCGATAATTATAAGCAGCTAGGAACTCTGACCATCGAGTCATTCTTGGGGACAATATATAGGGGGTTGGTTTGTCCCCAGCGATTATCCCCAGTAAAGGTTTGTGGTCAGTTACAATTGTAAATGTCCTTCCATATACATACTCATGGAATTTTTTTTACGGCTGACACAATTGCAAGAGCCTCTTTGTCTATTTGTCCATAGTTACGTTCTGCCTGGGAGAGAGTCTTCGAAAAGTATGCAACGGGAGCCTCATTTCCATTAGGTAGCACATGGCTCAAAAGAGCGCCCACCCCAAATGGTGAGGCATCACAAGATATAACCAATGGTAATGTTTCATTATATTGCATAAGTACAGAATCAGATGTAAGTAAATCTTTTACATTTCTAAACGCTTTTTCTTCTCGGTAACCCCAAACCCACAATGCTTTCTTATCTAATAACCTGTGTAATGGTTCAGCCACAGTCGCCTTATGTGGTAAAAACACATTGTAGAAATTGATAAGGCCTAAAAATGCTTGAAGATCAGTTTTGTTACGAGGTCTGGGAGCATTTCTAATCGCCCTTAATTTACTCTCAGTTGGGTGAATACCCTGATTATCAATGCGATAACCTAGAAATTCAACACTGTCGGTATACAGATGACATTTATCCCTGTTTATTTTCAATCCCGCTTCTTGGAATTTTTTAAGAACACATTTTAAACGATTCTGCAGAATTTTTTTACTGGGGCTGCAATCAATACGTCATCAAAATACGTCATCAACACGCCCTTGATTCCCTGCAACAATCGTTCCATTAAACTTTGGAATATTCCCGGGGCTACACTTACCCC